>JACSYO010002170.1:353476-568476 GCA_016806645.1 Ophiodon elongatus
TGTTAGTAGGATCAGTTCATTGTTGGTTTGGGTCTTTACATGGGATTGTTGGTAAAAAGAAGAAGCAGCAGCTATTGCCTCCTATGGATGGAGATGATAGAGTGGAGACAGAGGACAGGAGAGACCAGCATCCTGTCTGCTCTGATTGTTTGGAGTCATGCTGTGATATAAACCCTTGATACAAATACAGTTGCTGGTCAGAGAAGGGACCGCTTGTATCCTCTTGGTTCTGCTGGCTCTGTTACTCGTCTCCTAAGATTAGGATTCTGTCGATGATCACTCGTAAAGCTTTCCTTTATTATCTGAGGCATATTTTAGATGTGTTTTCATGTTAACTCCTGCTGTAAAGATCCCACACACTGTAGTCTGTGTCCTCTTTATGCACTTTCTCTTTTTCATGACCAGAGACGTAGGAATATGTCTGATTTATAACAATACATCATAGTCTTTAAACCTATCGTGTTTTGTTTGTAAAATCATAATCTGTAAAGTAACCGGCAACCACAGTTGGCAAATATATGTAGTGTAGTAAAAACTACAGTAAGTCAAGTTAAGTTCAGTAACTACTGAAGTACAGTACTTAAGTAAATGCACTTAGTTGCATTCCACCACTGAATCGATGAAGACGAAAGATATCAAATCACAGCCGCTACAGAGCAACACGTCTCAGCTCAGCGTCCAGGAGAAAAGGAGCTCCAGTGTAATCCATTACAGTCCAGCAGCCCAATAATAAATCACATATCTGGAATAATAATGTGACTGTACATTATGATTCATGCAGGCAGTGCCTGATACTCATCAGAGGTAAAGTCAAAATGCTTTGGAAGTGCTCTTATGTCGTACTTGAGATGACCACGTGATTTATTAGTCAATTAATGGATTAGTCTTTCAATAGAACATTGATTATAGACTACTTTGATAACTGAATATGGTGTTTTTTTAATGGAAAGTTTGTCATGTAAATATTATTTTGTTTTTTCTGACTCTCTGAACAAAAGAAGACATTTGCAGATGTCACTATGTGCTCTAGGAACTTGTGATGTGCATTTCTTGCTGGTTGCTGACAATCTATGTGATAGATCAATAATCAGTAGATTAATCAATAAAACAAAATCGTTGGTTGCAGCTCTAAGCTTGAATTTACTTAGCGCCTCTAAAGAATTCAGCAAGTTTTCAGCAAAGTGTTGCAAAGCTAAAGTCATGGTTGATGTCTGCTTTGTGGACAAAGTGGTGGATTGTTTCCAGAAGAAAACGTTTTACATCTTGTCACTTTTCACTCATACATACGTTCACAGAGTGGGAGCAATGGCAGCAGAAAAAACATGTGTTAGACGAGAAGGAGCTGTAGTCATTTGGAACCCTTCCATCTATAAATTATATTTATATAGTACATGCATATTTTGAATATTGCTGCATAATGTAATGTCTGTTGGCTAAGCCAGTTGTGTCCCACTCAAAACAGAGACCTCCACCAGTTCATCATGTATGTCTGGTCTTCTTGTTCTCATCAGTGAAGGTGATGCATGAATGCTAATGCCTATGCAGCAGTGTTAGCATTGGTTAGCATGGGGCAGGGGATGATGTAACAGAACCAGACATTATAATTGATAGGCCTTGCACATATTTAAGTGGCACAACTTGAACGTATAAGTCTGAAATAATGTCCTCAATCCTGTCAAATCATTCATAAAATAATTCCAAAAGTTGAACTTTAATGTCAAACTGTAGAAAAACAAAAATAGACATATGCACAATGCAACTCCATGTAGCAAGTAACATTGTCTCTGCTTCATAAACAGAAACATGAACGGGAGCTTATCAAACAAAAGAAAAGCCAGCCAGAAGTGTGACCTACTCTACAATGAGAGCTCTGATTGCAACATATAGAAACATAGATTTATGTTTTCATAGAAGGGAATGACTTTAGTTTGACCGCCTGGCTCATTTACCTCAAAGAGGTCACTTATCTGTGATCTGGACCAGATCCATCCTGAGAGCTACTCCATGAGACTGTGATAGCAGGAGCCATGACATATCCTGTTTGTTTATGTCCAGTCTCTGTAGAACTGTGTGCTGTCTGCCTTTTGTTTAGAGAAATCAATGAGCAGCCAACAGCTGAGTGAATGAGCACCATGTGCTCCGTGCCCCTTGGGAAAGCTGTTAAGCAGATGCATCTATTTTTGATGAAGATGCCCTCAGAGAGCCATCATATGTTCCTATGTATGTGTGTGAAATCTTGACTATCCATAATTAATATGATAATAAATGTACTGCTGAGGTAATAACAACAAAAAACAAAAAAGCTGACACAAAATACATCTCCTGTTCCCACCCTGTAATTGGAGCCTTATAGGTCAGTTTTACATATTCTATTAATAATAATAGTAACTATGTATTTAACTATCTTACATGATGGATTGGCGTTGAACTGAGATAGTCTCCATCACCTCATTAATTTGCTTAGTCAGATTTTATACGTATTTTATAAGGTAATTTTGAAACTGTGCTGAAGCGACAGGAAAAAGGTGTGTGATAGTCTTTAAGTACAGTAAGAGAGATCACATGTTCAGTTGATAAACGCCATGTGCATGTCTGTGTTTTGAATGTAAATGATATGCGGTATAATAGATGGTATATGGTGCCAATATTATATTCATAACAAGACTGAAAGTCTCGTAGCCTCTCCGGTCTTGGTAAATGGTAAATAGTCTGTACTTGTATAGGCCTTTTCTAGTCTTCCGACCACTCAAAGCTCTTTAACACTACAAGTGAGTCACACCCATTCATACGCTGATGAGAGGCTACCATGCAAGGTGCCACCTGTCCATCATTCTAATTCAAAGCAACATCTGAACAACTACGAGTCATATAACCCTGAATAAATGACTAGTAGTTGAGATGTTGCTCTGAACTAGAATGGTTGATGGGTGGTTAAACCAATGGGCTGGTCAGTCTGTGACCGGTCACCTGATCAACACGATGGCGTTTCTTCTCCAGAAGCCCTTAACAGGCACTGACATTGTGATCAGAATGTACCTACTTATTATATCCATCATAAGTTCCACTGAAGATCTGAAGTGTCTCTAGTTATGTTGTTGAGCTTTGGCCTGAACATGTTTGTGAAGGTTTCATCCATTTCACAGGGTCATAAGGTTTCTCAGGTAGAAGTTCAGTCGAGGGCAGCTTGCTGTGGATTGCTATTGCCAGACAAGAACGGTGATATTGGACAATTCTGCAAAACCCTTTAAATTTTTAATGTTCTATTACGACGATTTACATTTTGCTTTTTGCTTATCTATCTGGTTATGGCAACTACGGCGTAACAACGGTGAGGGGAAGCTGATGGTCAGGGCAAATAAAATATGGTTAAAGTATGTGTAGGTTTCGGCAGCTACACACTTAAAATTGGTGAAAGATCATACAGTTTATTATTTGTCCTCATTTCCACACATACATGGCTCAAACAAGTATGACTTACAGAATTATACAAAACTATAAGGAAAGACAAAGAAATGGATTAGCATCCAACTTCTTCTTACTTAATATTTAAAGCTTGTAAGGCTGGAGGAACAGAGCTCTCTCTAAACATATGCAGATGACTGATCTATACCTTCGTCCAGGAGGAAGAGCGTGGAGATCTGGGTCATGTGGGATGGTGAGCGCTTTGCAGGTGACACAATCAGATAAGATGGGGGCAGGAATGCCAATGAGTTGCTGGCTAAATTAGTTATCTTCAAGGGTTTATTCTTATTAGTGACTGTAAGCATTTTGAAAAGAAAAAGAAAACAGTGGACAGTGTTTTGGGTGGTTAAAGAGCGGTTCTTTAGTTTTTGAATTGTTACGGTATAGAGAACGTTATCATCGCACCATGAGCTAAGTGTGGCGACTGTGGCTCAGAAAGGTAGAAGGTAGGTAGAGCAGGTCGTCCCTCAAACAGAAGACTAGCGGTTCCTCTGGTCCATAGCGATGTGTCGTTGGGCAAGACATGGTCATCAGAGTGTGGATGGGTGAAGGATAACGTAGTGTCAAAGGGCTTTGACTGCTCGGAAGACTAGACAGTCCATTTGGCATTTAAAATGGGATCTGGACTGTTGGAGTCATTAGCCTTGTTTTCATTGACACATTATATAATATTAGAAAAACTTGATGGAAAAGGACAAATTTGATTAAACTGTGCAAAAAGGGTTGAAGCACAATACGAGATATGGAAACACCTTTGCTGGATTAATTATGATGCAGCAAACGTTTAACTCACATGACTCATCAGCTGTTTCTGCTGTCGGCTTCTTCCCAGATACTCCCAATACGCACAAATGCTTCAGCATGACACATCGGCAAAACTAGCTGACTAACTAACTATTAAAAGTTCCTGAGATGGCCATGGTATCTTGTTCCTGGTTGGCAACCTCTACTTCTTCCACTCTTCATGCCAACGTCTGACCACACCACACTACAGCTTTTCTCTAAATCAGTTGATGGAATTGTGCCTTTTCTCATTTCTTTTTTCCGATAATCTCAAAAGTTTGATTAAAATTGGCTCAACAGTTGAATAGAAACAGGGCTAATGTTGGTATTAAGCAGTGCAGGGAGTGGACTTGGACATGGACTTGACAGAGGAAGTTATGGATGATGTAACTTGCTGTAGTTTCTGGATTACCTGCTGGCTCTGGATTGCGTTAAAGGCGGAGCTAAAACCTGTGAAAAGAAGCCTGGCATTGTTTCCAGGCGTTGTAGCAGACGGTGCAGGAGAAAGGCCACTGCGTCTTCTCTGCCTCTTCTTCACTTCCATGCAAACTGGAAGGGGATCCATGAATGGTAAAATATATAGAAAAGTAGATTTCTTCAGGGCATTTTGCCTCTCATCTGAAAAGCTTCTTCCATAACCCTGATGACATCATCAGGGGTTACTTTCTCCAACAAAGCTTCTCCAGAGCCACAGCAGACATCATGCGACTGTTTTTACAGGTTGGTCCCTTTAATAGGATATATAGCAGCTCTTATGTTTCTGTACAGCTAAATCAAAGGTGATGTGACAGCGACTCTATCTGTCTAAACTCTCTGACACCAGTTCAGTGCCAGCTGATGCCGGTCACACGCTGCCGCTCCAAACACTGATCGGATTTCTGCTGCACACTTTTATTTATGGCAAACTGTCAGCTGTGTTATTTTTGACAGGGACAGTAGATGTCTGTCCTCTTCTGTGTGTCTTTGATAGAACACTTCGGCACATTAGTGTGTCATGTGAGCTGCTGCCAGGAATAATACCACAGCCACTGTAATGCTGTGGAGAAGGTCAGGAGAGGAAGAGGACACAGTGATCTCACTGAACACAGGCTGGGAGTCACAGATCAGCCATTTCACATGTAATGTAAGCTTCATTTCTAACATGAAGTAATTCTACTTCATGTTTAAATCTCTGGCAATGGCTTTAGTCACATGCAGTTATAGTGGTCATGTAATGTTAGTAAGCATCATGAAGAGGGCGCCATTCACCAACTGGAATTTGATTAGGAGGTGAAGAGACTTGGATCAGTAAAATATGGGGTGAATTAGAAAGGCACAGATTTGGGACCGCGGCTCAGTGGTAGAGCAGGGGTCCCTCAATCTGGAGGATCAGTGGTTCAATCCCCAGCTCCACTAGCCCCTGTTGATGTGTCCTTGGGCAAGACACTCAACCCCAAATGTCTCCTGTAACTGTGTCTACTGTGTTAGTTAGTCCTGATGGGCAGGAGGCACCTTGCATGGTAGCCCCTGTCATCATTGTATGATGAATGCACTCATTGTGAGGTGGATAAAAGCATCAGCTAAACATAATTTAGAGCAGGAACAAAATGCAACACCAACATTTTAGTTTGACCTTAAATGTATTTAC
This sequence comes from Ophiodon elongatus, assembly GCA_016806645.1. Lineage (NCBI taxonomy): Eukaryota > Metazoa > Chordata > Actinopteri > Perciformes > Hexagrammidae > Ophiodon > Ophiodon elongatus. The sequence goes on from JACSYO010002170.1 coordinate 359,349, forward strand.
ATTAAAGGTGAAATATGTTTAATTCAATGTTTCTGTACTTTCAGACCTCAAACTAATCTTCCTGTGAGCCTGTAGCTCCACTAGAGGGTGTGCGTGGCCAAACTGCCCGTTGGTTAGTGAACCTGAGAATTCCAGTTGACAGGACCTTTTTAATCAGCCCATTGTTTGGTTGTCATCCCAACCAATGATGTGTTTGTAGTGCCGGATCTGTCTCCCCTGTTCCACAAGAGAGCAGCTTGAAAAGGCCTGAGTCATCGTAGCGTGTCCTCTCTGGATCATTAACCCACTCATCGTTATCATTCAGCAGTTTGATGGTTGAAAGTAAAGGAATTCCTCACCCAAGGTCTGACGATCAGTCTTCTGTGTTGCTGGGTGGCGATGGGGATTTTTCTGACCTTTTGATGAAGTCGAATTTTGATGGCTGAATGTACTTTTATATATTCATATGTTTTATGTATCTAATGTTCAATACTGAGTGTGTTCCACTGTATGTATCACCTGGCTGCAAGACAAATTGACCCTTTGGGGACAAATTCATATTAACAAATCAACACAGTTATGTTGTAAAAACTAGGCATCTTATGAGTTGTTTTGTATTTTAATCATTTTGACTATGGGGCGGCATGGGCCAGGAGGTAGAGCGGTCTACTGTAAATAGGATGATTGGTGGTTCAATCCCCGGCTCCTCCATCACACGGACATGAGTATTGGTGTCAATGTTATCGGTGCTTTATAAATGCAGTCTATTTTCCATTTAGTTATTGTCTTCTGTGAATCACTTGTGTAGTAAGAGGATGATTTAAAAAATAAGGGCCTTAGGCCTTTAATATAAAAATATTAACAATAATGATTATAAATAATAATAAATAACTTGAATAGATAGCAATGCACACTACTATACAGGCCTATACGATTGATATATAATACAGTTATGATATAATATATAGAAGATGATAAAGAACTTGTTTATTTGCCAGATACTCGTCTGATAATTAACATAGAGAAATAACGTCTCTCTGTTCTTCACTCTTTGCCCCCTCGGCTCAGTAAAACTAGGTCAGCCTCGGCTCGTTCCTGAGTGCTGAGCTCCTGGACATGTTTTACACATGTCTGGGGATGGAGGTGGGCGAGTAACGAGGAACAAGATCAACCACAACACAAGAAATCTAATTCAAGCTAATTGTGCATTTTTGTAAGATCTTCTAGCAGAGAATGCAATAGTGGTATTAAACCACATGTTTGGAACCTACATCATATTCATATATGCACTGCTACACAGCTGCTCATTCATTTTAGTCAAAGCATGTATGTACATTTTTAACGATGATGAAATGGTGAAGGTCTCAGTGGACCGGTCTGGGGCCACGCCTGTCTTTGTCGTCTCCACATCAGCCCTCCTCCAGCCCCTTCCACTCCAGCGCTATTTTCCTCTCCATCTTTCCCCTTTGCCTCGTTGCCCTGACAACAGACAGACACCTAGGCAAGGGTTCCCTTGGAGACGGGACATATGAGGGACCCCCCCTCTCTGGTCTGACATGTGAATGTGAAATCTGATTTAGATGATAAATACAAACGGTGATTGTGCCAGCTGAGAGCTCTAAGGAATCAGAGTGCAGCTTTGGCACAAGGTCCAGATATATATTTTAGCTTTGTGAGCATGGATCATGTTTGTGAGCACAGTAACACATGACTGTATGGCAGATTGTGGTTTGGGATTTTCGTACATTAAGGGTGGAGGGGCAGTGAGGATTAAGAATCTTTAAGAATATCACACGAGCAGCCACAAGCTGTCACTCTGAATCTTAGTACAGAAACTTTTCACTCGACTATCACAAATTGGGAACAATAACTGTTCAGAGGAATAACAAAGATCTAACAAGGAAATAGAAGGTCTGGTTATAATAAAACATAAAGCCACCAAATGTTTCCCTTTGGAGCCATCCGGTGGTAGTATGAAGACCGACAGCAACGTGAACCGCCAGAGAGCTGAAGTGAAGCTGGAACCACAGAGGAAGAGAACCTCTTTAGAAAATACACACATTTCAAAATGAGCCCAACTCCAGCCTTGGAGCATACGCCTGCTCATCATGTGTCATAGGTTCACTCCATTTGTCTAGAAAGGAACTTTAAATTAAAAAGTGTATATATATATATAATACTGCAGATTCTTTTTTATCTTCCTTTAACAAACAGCATTTACCGATGGCCCAATACTGTCAGGGGTTAAAGGTCACCAGTGAGACGGACTGGGTAGAGTGGTGCAGATGCTTTTCAGGCTGCACTTGTTACAGAAGTTGAAAAAACAGATTTGACAAAAACAATAAGCTGAAAGATGCAGAAAAGTTCCTTCATTCAAGTTGAATTGCAGAGATCTGATGATTGACAGGTTGCTACTAGATCCGTATAGGTCACTCCTCCAGGTTCCAAATATGTTGAAGTTATTTTAACTCTGTGCAACAAGCTAAGATGGCGATGGACAAAACACCAAACTCGAAGCTTAAAAACCACAGTCCACAAACCAATGGGTGAAGTCACGACGACTACGTCCACTTCTTACATACAGTCTATGGTATAAACACATGGAGCTTTAAAGATAAAATATAGTTATCAAAGCTGATTAAGGATTACCACTTTGAATTGGGTACTCCTTGTTTCATTACATTTCATTTAGCTGACGCTTTTATCCATAACTTACATTTCATCACACACTGATGACAGGGGCTACCATGCAAGGTGCCACCTGCCCATCAGGAGTCTAACTAACACCGCAGGCACAGCTACGGGAGACATCAGGGTTAAGTGTCTTGCCCAAGGACACATCGTCTCTGCATGCGTGATATGATGCTTATATGAAACATATTTATGACATTTCTTTGTGGTCCAGAAGTTCTATTTTCAACGTGTCACGTGATTTGCAGAAACGTACAACGACAATATTTTTTTCTGGCGAATGGCCCGCTTTCAAAGTCACTTAAAAGATAATTATCTCCTTTGCAAGCCATTACCTCTAATTAGGCTCTGTATTACATTAAACACAGCATGGATGAAACAGGTACTTATCACCACCTCCTCTTATTCCAGGTGCTGCTCTACAGTTTACCCCCAACAGGTAGGTCATTATTAGACCAGAGGGATTTGGAAAGGGTGGCAGTGCCTTCAGAGAATACCTTCTTTTTTGTTCATTTCCACTTTTCTTTTTCCTTCTTCACTTCTTATTTCCAATCTCCTCCTTCCCTCTCTCCTTTCCTTGCTTTGTCTTGTCATCCTGCTGTTCCACCTCTCCATTCAAAGCTTTCTTCTATTCCCTTTCCTCATCCTCCTCAAACAACATCAGGCCTGTTTGATCCCAACCAGCAGCTACCACTGTGCCATCAAAAGCATCTCTACGGTTGCTATGGTTATTCACTTAGATACAATTACTATAGCAACGCTGTTTCTGGGGCCCGGGAGGAAGTGGCTCAGCAGGAGTCCAGGTGGAGACACATGAAACACACTGCAGAGAGACACAGAACAGTTTAGTTGGTCTTTCCTCTGCTCTAAACTCAAGGCTGACGGGATCCTCCAAACCTATGTGGCCAGATACAGTCCGTGAGAACAGGTCTGGTTTTGTCTCTGTTGTTTCTGACCACAGTGTGCACAGGAGGCGGGGCTTGAAAGATATTTTTGCCACTTCCCATGCAACGTATTCATAGAAACAACCTTAAAGACAAAATGTTTGCACCTGAACAGAAACTTTGACCTCGGACATTCAACCTTTAACATCTTGAGTTTCCTAAAGTTACCCAATGGGTTATGCAACACATGTTCCTGATTGTAGTTCGCTAATTTCCAATTTTGTTAACAAAACAGAGAGCACTACGAGCAGACTTTGAACAAGATCAGATTTGACTTTGCTGTCTATACATGTTCTTATTTGCAACCCTCTTAATCAAAACCATTAAATATGAATTACAGACACAGATATCCTTATCATCACTGTCTCCTTTATGTTCTCTGAGTCTCTGATCAATAGATATCCAATCTGTCCCTGCGTCATCAGTCACAGCTGCGTGGTCGGCAGAATGGTTCCGATGTTACACGGTCACGCTATAGATCAGCCTGTTCGCCCGATCAATCCCTCATCAGCGCTTTTTTTAGCCACCGTCCTGTCCCGCTCCCCAGCAGCTGCCAATAGCCTCATTAGAGCCTGCAGCTGATAGAGTTATTCTCTGTCTCATTCACTTAGAGTGTGAGTGGGTGTGTCGGTGCAACTTATACTCATTTAAGAGTTTGTATTACATGTTTTCTTTATTTTCTGTGTTTTCCTACGAACGTGGTGCAACATGGGCGATCGTACGCCTGTTCCAGCCCCTGTGGGGCAGAACCTGTTGAGGCAACAAAACTACCTGTTTAGGGTGAGAAAAAGCTTGTGGTTTGGGTTAATATAACTAAAAAAGTACAGAAGTTATGTAACAAATATCACCTTTGACTTCTGGTTTCACTCGGGACACAAACAGCGGTCTCCTGGGTGAAAACCCTGCGTTGTTTGCTCCACCCGTCCACCCAGTGTCATGTTAATGTGGAGCTGGACCCAAGAGCAGAACACACACCGGGCAGGAGTCGTACACAGTAAAGAAAACAGGCTGAAATGATGTTGGTCCGGGTTGGCGTTCGAATGGGAGCTGGGTGGCTGGAGAGGTGTGGAGCAGGCAGGGAGAACAGGGAGGCAGGGAGAACAGGGAGGCAGGGAGAACAGGGAGGCAGGGAGAACAGGGAGGCCGGCTGGTAGCAGGTTGGCTAGTCAAGACAGGATGTAGGGGACCCCAGAGAGGCAGTGGCCCACATGTGAGGACGGACAATCTGGCGAAGACTGGAGTGAAGAGCTGGGGTAGAGCAACTGTTGGTGCCTGATGGGGGGATGAGTTGCAGGTGTGCAGGTCAATTGACAGCAGGAGGAAATGCACACACACACACACACACACACATTGATTACATACAAATTGATTGTGTGGCTTATATACAAATTACAGTACAAGTACAAACAGTGTATGTGAACAGCTTGATTGGTGATGTACAGTATACTGTATAGCACTACAATGTTGTACATACATTTCAAATGATTACCTTGTTCAGTTCTATGGAGAGTTGTACCAAACAACTGTAACATCTGTGAAATTTAAGTAAAGTAGATCAGTGTGAGAATAGAATCACATTTTGTTCATGTTTCATTGTTCTTGAACTATAAAATTGGTCCATAGAATAAACATAAAGAGCTAATCAAGCGAGTGACCGATACTGCTACCCATCAAGCCCTGCTGCTGGTGTGACTTAAAGCGTTATATTTACCAGCTGCAACAGCTTGTGGCTGCTATTGTTTTCCAATATGATCTCATGGGAAGGCGTATAAAAGCTTGACATTTCCTCGTTTCATTGTTACGCATTTCAGACTTTTCGCGTGTCATTTGATCGTGAAACAGTCGTGGTTATGTTTAAGCAATAAAACTACGGTAACGGCCACAGTTCATGCTAGGAAACTATGTAGTTATTTAGGACAAACATCATGGTTGGGCTTAAAATAAGTAAGTAAACTAATGGAAATAAATACAGAAACAACATAACAAAAAAAACACCCCACAAAAGTCACTTAAAAAACCCACTTTGTGACACCGGTCTTGAACAGCGGTCTCCTGTGTTTTATCTGATCCATGAGTTTAAAACAGAAGGAAGAGTTTGAAGATGACTTTGGTCCAAGCAAGGGTGTCGGAAGTAGGAGGCCCATCTCAATGGGCTGTAGAGGATTACACCAAAGTTGAATTAATTTTATACAGAAGTCTTTAATCTTTATAATATCTCAGTAGTGCCTGCTCACCTGAATGTACGTGTATACAGAAGGTTATCTAAAGATTATAGACCCAGTGTTGTGTTTCTTTTCTTTACCATTCTTTTCTTCCCGATAATCTCCCTCCATTTCATTTTCCTCCTCATTTACCCCTCTTTTGATACGCCCCCCCTACCACTCATAAAATATTCAGAGAACCTGGCGCTTGGCCAGATGCCCCCCCCCCCCTCTCTCTGCCAGGCAGGCAGCCAGCTGACAGGGCACGTGGCTCACTGAGGGCTACAAAGAGCAGGTTGGGCTTTGAAATGCAGAACAGTGAGATTTTCAGGATGTTTGGCTGCTTTAATGAACCCGGTCACCAATTCACCAAGGCGGCTTCCTCATCCTATCCTTCAACAACTGAGAACCTGATGGGTGTGGATTTTAAAACTGAGCCATAAACATTTTCTCAAGTGCCACGCCTTCACATCAGAAAATGAATTACTCCATATATCATGGTTCATTTCCCTAAATCCTTGATCACATGCAGAGTCGGGGCTGAATTGACCGTGGGGTACAAACATCTCATGTGCTGCTACTTGATCCTGACCACCATTGTAAGGTCCAGTCTATTCACCAAAACAATGCATTTGTAATAGCCTGGATTACGTTCAAAGGCAATGTTTTGTAAAAAAATGCCCCTTCTCTTTATAAACGGAATGTCTCATTATGGTCGAGGTGTGAAAAGTCGAATCACTTGTTAGTAGATGATTTTGGCCACTTGGGGTTTGAATAACTCCAGAACAGGCGCTGCCATATTATCACCTATCTCAGACAGCTGTTCTGATGAGAGGTTCTGGGACAGAGGATGTCGTATGTGTACAGATTGTAAAGCCCTCTGAGGCAAATTAGTAATTTGTGATTTTGGGCTATACAAAAATATACTTAATTGAAATTGAATTAATGGTAAGACTGAACTAAATATATTGATACTTCTCTGGGCAACCCTTTTACACCAAATGTAGTCATTTATGTCAGTGTTAATAGAAAACATGAATTAATGAAGATGTTTGCTTTGGGAAAGATTGTCATTCAGGTTAAATATGAAAAAAAGGTCACATTAAATGTTTGAAATCTTGCAATAATAAACTTTAGCTGTGCAGCACTAACAACACATGCTACAAAGGGTTTCACAAGGCAATAGAAACAAGATGTATGAAGCAAAAAGTCTGTGCTACACCCAAGGGTGCACTGGAATACATTGTGAGAGATGTAACCTGGGCTGATGTGTTTTGGTGTAAATATGTAAATATACACCAGCAGAGTGGGTCATCCTTCAACCACAAGGCTGATGGTTTGATTCCTGGCAGACTGTCTGCATGTCAAAGTGTCCTTGAGTGAGACACTGAACCCCGTGTTGCTCCTCACAGCGTTCCCACTGCTCCACATGCGGAGGACGGGTTGAATGCAGGTCAGATTTGATGTATGTATGAGACGATGGTAACAATAAGTTGTAATGTTCAGTTTGTTTAGTTGGAGAGGTGTTGACTCCACGGTATGGTCATTCTGGAGGAAGTAGTTCATGGTGCTGTGATGTTGATATGTTTTTATATAATAGTAGGTAGTTATATTTATGGGTGTTCAAAATGTACTTGAAAATTAATGAATTAATTTAACAATGAACAAAAAAAGAAATCCCAAAACTGAAAACGTTATTCACAAACCAAATGTGATATAATACCAAAGAAAATAATTTATGTGAAACTTTTATCTCAAACATGAAACCAAGACAGTAGGTCCTCTGAAGGTCTGCTGATGACATCAAATAACACAAATATGTCGATGGCCAAAGTGCAAAACCTTCTATCTGCAAAATGATCCAGCAAAAGTGGGAATAACCTCCTATCTGTACTTTGTATATTTTTTCTTATTTTTTTATTTTTTGGTATTTTCTATTATGTATTGTGTATCCTTAACAAATGGCATTCTGCAAGAAAACAAGAAGTTGTTTTTAGTATTCTCAAAAAAGTGTATTTTTCAGATAGGAGGTTTTGCTCTTGGGCCATCGATGCAGCAGCGATGTGTCAGAGACGTCTGTTGGACTGTGTTGAGTTAAACTCTGCTGCTGTCATGCTGTTATTCATTTGGATGAATGTGGAGAGGGTTCTGGGTCTGAGCCATGCTACACAAACACCACATTTCTTCCTGCATTGGCACAATAATTGTTATTAGACCTGCAGAATTGTGTAATATGAGTGTAACTCCTTGTGAGACTGGACTCTGTCAAACAACAGATTACCAGGGCCCTTTACGGTTTGAGGCCCCGGGGCGTTTGCCCCACTTGCCCTTTTGGTAATCCACACTTGTGCATAATCATGGTGTGTCCTGAAAGCTAATCCCCCTGTTCACTGTTGAAGAATACTCCAAGTGTTACTGAAGGAGAGGAGCAGAGGCTCAGCCACAGGCAGAGATTCACTGATATTACTAGAAAATGATCATTTGGGGTTTTTCTTTTTTTTTATCATTTCTGTTTTTGACTTAAATCTGTCTTTTGACTTTAACTTCTCTGTCTCTCTCTTCCCTGCACGTCGGTGCATATTTGTCTCAAGCTCTTGTTAAAGTGTGACAGACAATCCACAATAGCATCCCTCAAAGTCCCTGCTTATAGGCCGTTAGCTGCTAAATCACTTTGATTGCACTGTGTGTGTGTGTGAGTGTGTGTGTGTGTGTGTGTGTGTGTGTGTGTGTGTGTGTGTGTGTGTGTGTGTGTGTGTGTGTGTGTGTGTGTGTGTGTGATGGGAGGCGTTCAGTGGCTCTGTGGAATGCAGAGTTCCTTTTGTCTTCCATCTTAATGGAAGTGGTGTCAGGCCAGGTCAATGTCACTGAGGCCTCTCTGTGAGTGTGTGTGCGGTGTGTGTGTGTGTGTGTGTGTGTGTGTGTGTGTGTGTCTGTGTGTGTGTGTGTGTGTGTGTGTGTGTGTGTGTGTGTGTGTGTGTGTGTGTCCAGAGTTGGTATGCGAAACCGTTTGAAAAGACTTTTTCTTCTGCGGGTCATAAAGTGAAGAATCTTGGTTTCCTCTTTGTGTTTTAATTTAATAGGAGTAGAACAGAGAATCCCCTTGTTTTGGCTTTAGTACACAGTTCACACACACACGTATGCTCCAGCTGATGTGCGTTTACTTGGTTAAGCTGGGTCTCAACATCGTTCCAGATAATTAGCCAATGAGTGTGTGCGTGTGTATGTAACTCCATAGCGGTTATTATTTCTCACAAAACAACACACCGGATCTCATCACAGTGACAAACACCACACACACTGAACAGCTCACAGTCCTACATCTTAAAGCATAAATGCTACGATGCACCTGTTTGGAGATGCAGGTTTGTTTCTCATACACTATAAGAAGTGGACGTAGTCACCGGGACGTCCCCCATGGGTTTGTGGACTACAGTTGAATCCACTAGTTCTGCATTTTGTCCGTCGCCATCTTGGTTTTTAACAACCAGAAGTGACACGAGAGGGTGGAGCTAAGTACGACTGAATGCTGAAGAACACATTTTTAGCCGACCAAAACGTTACAATGAACTTTCATGAACTGAAGACACACAGTGAAAGACTTAAAGTTCCCAGACCAACGCCGTGTTAGCAACCTGTCAATCACAAGGTAGGCCCGCCCTAAATCATACCCTGCTTTATGGTCCATTTTAATCTAAATTAACCATAATTTACTAAATGAACATCATGCTGTATTGAAGAAGACTTGAAACTAGAGATTGAGACATAAACTCATGTTTACAATGTTTACTGAGGGAATAAATCAAGAGAGAAGTAGAGTCATTTTCTATAGACTTCTATACAACCAGAGGAGTCGCCCCCTTGTGGCCAGTAGAAAACATGCAAGTTCAGGATACTTCAGCATTGGCTTCTTTTTTCAGAACTGGGGGTTGCTGCCTGGTTTGAATCCTTGTGGCCACCCACCATTCTGGTGATATCTGTTTAATATATGAACGTTTAGGCTTTACTGTAAGTAAGGCACTCAATCCCCAACTTTTATTTGTTTCTTTAATCCCCTTTAAAGGATGGACTAAATGCAACACTCAGATGCTGTGTATGATGAAAGAGTGCTTGGCCTCTCAAATCATTCTTCGTCTCTGCACATTATATTTGTTTCCCAATTCTGAGTGGGTAATGGGACACTTTGATCACATATCATATAACACTTTCGCCCTTCGGTGTTTGATAAAACAGTACGAACTAGTTTGTTGGAAGCATGCTGAGACCTCAACAACATCACCCTTGTCAGGAAAACGGAAACATACTTATTTAAAGAAATTGTTAGTCTCTGCTGAGGATATACTTATGTTATCCTTCTGGATTACAGCTTAAGTTGTGGATTGAAACTTGGTCTCAGAAACTTTGTGTTTCTGAACTTGTGTGACTGACTACAGTGAATAGAAAGGCATCATTTACAGTGAAGAACAAAAAGCTATTCAGCCAACGGCAATAGAGCGTGTCTGTCAGCTTCTTGCTCTCCTGTATCAAACCTCTTCCAGTCAAGATGAAAGGTGGGTGCAATGACAGAACAATGACAAGGGGAAGTAACACAACATGAGTCAAAGAAGTGGAGCTTTGTTTAGTAGTAAGTATTGATGATGACTGTGTTCTTTTATTTTTTAGAAAAAGTCATTTGACTGTGTGTGTGTGTGTGTGTGTGTGTGTGTGTGTGTGTGTGTGTGTGTGTGTGTGTGTGTGTCGATGGTATGCTACTTGCAATGTCTTGTTCTTTTGTCAAACATCAGCCAGAAGGACGAATAATTGTCGTCTCATTAGAAAATAATTGCTTTGCTGGCACAAACATATTGCTGTTAAACTTTAATGACCATTCCTCAGCTGTGTCTCCCATAACAACCCATTAAGTCTTCAAGGAATTACACATAAATGTCCAAGTCGTGAGTACATGCTGTATGTATTTTGTCATGTGTTACACAGTCATGAGTTTTGTAGGCAAAAAAATGTGCCGATCCACATGTTTGTTTTTTTATGCTTCAGCGGTTGACTTCTGCTTTGATGCAGCATTAAGAGAGACACATCTCGTCTAGCAGCACGAGGAATGCCATAAAACGGTCCTCTGCTACATGAAGGAGGGAAAAGGCCTCTGATTTCATGGTGTTGACCACATGCCTGCTGGAGCGCTCTGCTGTCTCGTTACGTCACCACCAATCAGGTGCTCTCGTTGATAAAGAGTTCATTGTTAATGTGACAAAATGCATGATTTCTATTTCAACTGCACCAAGTTGTGGTTGCTTGTTGCGTCATGAGTGCCGGCTGTGGAGACCTATGACTTGTGTTGTTTATTGACCAGCACGAGGTCCCCTGAGGATATTCCTGATTGTTTTGATGACATTTTTAAACACCATGCTCTGTGGTCCATGACAAGTTGCTTTAAAAATTGCTGGGCAGATTTCCATGTAATAACTGTCGACATCTATCCCGCCGCTGCATTAAGCCTCTCTTCAGCCTCATCCTGTAGCCCTACCTGGAGATTCCTGGATTGTTACGGTACAAATTCTCCCCATACAACTACTTGGAAACATATTGTTAGTCTTCAAAACAAGATGTTTCCTTTAGTTAAATTATGATTTATGGAATACAAGCTCCCTGGCTCTCTAGTTGATCATCTGCATTCATTTGTCCCAACATGGAAAATGCAATAATCAAATTTAAGTTAATTATTATTTACCGTCAGGGCAATTAATTTGGAGAAGAGGCAAAACTGACAGAATCCCTGCTGGTAATACAGTGAGATTTATTATGTGCTATAAATATTTATGTGGCACTTCCAGTTCTCTTGTTTTTTGTTGAAATAAGGTCTGTGGTTAACACAAGCTGAAGAGATTTTAAGATTTTGTCCACGGCATAAAATAAATCAGTTCCACTTGTGAATTTTGAAACTATTGCATGTCTTACCAGATGTGTGGTTGAATGAGACTACAGATGTTGTCATCATGTAACATCATCACACCCAGCAAACCGACGTGAAGTCTTGTGACTTTTGTGACTGGAGTGTATTTTCTAGCCTCACGTTAGTTTTTTACTTCTGGCATTCACATTAATGCTTCTAAAATCAGATCAAAGATTATCTTGCCAAACAAACATGTAAGAATTTAAACGTTTGTTTACCACAGAGCTTATTTTCCGCAATAATACAAAAATCCAATGGAAACATCCAATTGGCTTTTGTCGATGGAAACAGGGTGATTCAAACTTCTGGGTTGGTTTAGAGAAATATGTCATCTTGCACCACTCCATGAAATATGGAAAGGCCTGTGGTCTGGATGCAGAGAAGCAGCATTGTTGAAACATTTGTGAGGACTTCATCGGTGAACCTTAGGTTACACCCCCTAATGCATTATAATGAATTAGTTATTGCTAAAAAGAAAGAAGCAGACTTGATCTGTAGAAGGTATTCTTTTCTACAGTGTGATGTAGTGTGACAGTGTACAGTGCAGCGCCTGAATGTTTCCTTCTGTAAGACCTCAGGAAGATGTTAATGTGATGGTGCAGATGGTGTTGAGCTAATAAGGTGTACAATTAACATATATGCCTGTGTATGATGGTAATGATAGTGTTCCTAGCTTGTTAGGTCTGGTCTGGTAGGAGACATGGTAGTGGCACATCTGCAGCTGAAAGGATGCCGGTTTGGAGGGTTGATTGTAGGGCTGCAATTAACATTATTTACTAAAGGTATCAACCATTATCAATCATTAGTAGTGAAAAATGACCAATATGTTCCCAGAGTCCAAAGCGACGGCTTCAGAGTGCTGGTTTTTCTGACCAATAGTGGTAAACACTTCTACATCTACAATGATATAAGAAATTCTGAATGTTTGACATTTTCCTTGATAAATGACCATGGTCATGGTCATCCATTGATTGGTGTTCAATACCAAGGGTCCATCTCCTGAGGAACATGAATACAATGATTAGATATTGATTTTTTCTTGTGTAGAGGTAGACATTTTGCCCTGAAGCTAGAGCTAAAATAAACTAAATTTAGGGCCATAGATATCCCCAGAAAATCTGACCGCAGTCTGGTGAAGGTTAAAATATCTTGAAGGGTTGAATATGAGCAAATATATATTTTTCCAACTCTTTCAGGGTACAGCAGCTGGTTTTGCCAGTCCCAAGATGAAAGGTTAGGGGTTAACCTCTGGGCTGATCCTCTGGGGATTATGAACATGTACAACAAATACCATGGATATTCAGCCAGTCGTCGTTAAAGATTATGATATTTGTGTTCTATTGGACCACAGATTTGGTCAAAAGAAAGTCATCATCCTCTGTGGACCTTGAACATACAAAATGCAAAATGTTAATATGAAAGTAGCAGAGGCATATTAGTTGCTCTGAAGTGTTGCTGCAAACTATGCTGCAAAAGTTACATTTATTTCACAGATTAGGTATTTTTTATTGGATCCCATGTAGAGGCAATATGCTGCATACTGCTACATGGAATTTGCAGATTTTCAAATTTAATAGTGACTAATTAAAAAAAAGAAAAAAATAGTCAGAATTTCCCCACTTGAAGTGGGGAATGCTGGAAAATATAATTTTACACCTAACATACACGAAATATGACAAATCCAAATAAACACTGTATTTGGTTATATTTCTTTAGTGGTTTTAGACTTAATATCTGAGCTCTAGTTAAAATGTCTGCCATGGAGGTGGGTGTGCATTGGGGGGACTTGGACTCGTGACTTGAGACAGAACTGATCTCCGCTGGCTGTCCTCCAAGAGGAGAGGTCTGTCTGTCCCCTACAGTCACCTTAACTCACCTCACACACTCACACACTCACACACTCACACACCAGGAGCTGTCAGAGCAGCTGCCAGGAGCAGGTGTTAACGTGTGTGTGTGTGTGTGTGTGTGTGTGTGTGTGTGTGTGTGTGTGTGTGTGTGTGTGTGTGTGTGTGTGTGTGTGTGTGTGTGTGTGTGTGACTGGTGCTAGAGTAAGACAGACAGAGAGATAGAACGTGAAGGTTGTGAGTGCCAAAACAAAGGACAAGAATTATCTGGACAAAAATGAAAAGGTTTCATGAACAAGAGACACAAATGTGTTAATCATAACATTCACATGCTCTGTCTCATTATTTAACATATCTCCTCTCCATTAAAGAGATGCTGCCTCAACCTTCTGAAACTCGGAGCCCATAGCCAGGGGCCATCATTAAGATACAGGCAATCAATGCTTTCTCAAAGGAACTCATAAAGCGGCCTGTGTGTGTGTGTGTGCGTGTGTGTGTGCGTGTGTGTGTGTGTGTGTGTGTGTGTGTGTGTGCGTGTGTGTGTGGGAGGGGCGGGGTGGGGGTACACATGGATTTAAGACCTGGCTGCCTTCAGACAACAAAGCCTGTCAGGGCGCTGTGGATCTGCTGTGTCTGGTGTGTGATCCTCACTGTGGAACTTTATTGACTGGATCTACGAGGAGGAATCCAAACACGCGGGCTTCTGTTTCACATGTGAGAAGGAAACACGTAACACGAGGCTCTGCTTCAGAAGCCTTGTCACCTCACATCTCTGTAGTCTTTTAAATCCAACCACGTGCTATCAGATTCACAGGGATTAGCAATAATCTTCATTTTAAACATTTTCCTGCACTGTTTTACATGAAATCTCACTAATAATTCAGTATCTGCTCGTTCCACCAATTCATTCTTATGATGCGTGCATCACGTAGCTTCAAACTGAGTTTTATGGCTTCATCTTTTCGTGCGTGCACCACTGCAAACTTTATGATTAATGAGGTGAACAGCTGATAATGCAAATATGGAAATACCTTGCGAACGGGCTGCAGATTTTCTCACTATATCATAATAAATTATCAACATATTCATTGAACTTTCTGTAAATATTACTCTTGGAGCTGAAATTCATTTAAATGATTCCACGCCTGCCTTTGATTTGATCAGACCAAACACACACTGATCAGTGAACAACATGATCCTTTATTATTTATGCAAACCATGAAGCTAAAATACTCCTCAAAACAGCACAAATACAAACAGTTTGTCTGGGATCGACTTGTGTGTACAGCACAGTGTCGGTTTCTCTTTTGATACTAATACTTTCTTCAGATCTCTAAATCGAATCAGCAACACAGAGACAACACAGTGGAGGAAACTCTTCAGCCCTTTACGTTGTAATGATACAATTCTTAAAAGGACTATTTTGTCTTTTTATTACTGTCCATGAGGTTACTTTAGATATCTTATTTAGGAAGCAGAAACAGCAAATGCTTGGAATTGTTTTTTGTTAATTGACTAATCAGCTATTACAACTGTGTCAGCGCCACTTCATTTACTCATATGTCATCTGTATTGCTTAATTAACTATAGATATATATTTGAGTAGCTTATTTCTCCGTCACATCTTGTTGTGCTTTCATGCACATTTTTTTTCTTTTTGGTGTTTTCATTTACTGCTGTTATTTTTTAATTTTAACAGTGAGATGAATAGTTGTGTGTTGTCTGGTTTTTGATTCATGTATCATCACTCAGTTCTGTCAGTTACATTTTGTACTGTTTCCTTTTAAATGGCTGGTCTGGTTGCCACCAAATTGCACGTGGTTGTGTGCGTGTGTGTGTGTGTGTGTGTGTGTGTGTGTGTGTGTGTGTGTGTGTGTGTGTGTGTGTGTGTGTGTGGTTGTGTGTGTGTGTTCATGCGCGTGTGGCGACTATTTTGGTTCGCCAGCGAGGTTTCCAGATAAACACTGGCGGCAGCTGCTGCCATAGCAACACCATTGTGCTCCCTCCCCTCCTTCTTCTCTCCTCCCCCTGGCCGACCACTCCCCCCCCCTTCTGCCTGGCTCGGCACTCCACAACAGCCAGAGAGTGAGGACCAGAGAGGAGAGAGGTCGGCTCGCTTAGTTTCACTGAGGAGGGGGAGAGAGACGAGACGAGTGGATATAGAGGAGAAGCAAAAGAGGAGGACACAAACTGGAGAGAAAAGTGGTTGTTTGGGGGAGAGAATGAGTGAGGACAACCACTCCCACTACAGGCTGGACCCCAGCGATCGCCTCAATGGGCTGGGACAGAGGAGAAAGAGACCCAAGAAGGTAAATGACTAGATGGAGAGCCACATGGTTCAGAGAGTATGAGGAGTGTAAGGGAGCTGGATCTGGAGAGAGAGAGAGAGAGAGAGGGGTGGGGGGGGTCGGGGGGGTCGGTGCTGCCTAATTCCTCCCAGCAAGAGAGCAGCAGCTGAGGTTAGTGGAGGTGGAGACCAGTGGAGTGTTTGTGATTCCTTTTTCTGGCCAGAGGTGTGTTTGTGGTCTCAGGGAGTGGTCTTCAGATTAAGTTTATTATTCCTGATAATGCTGATTTTGCTCTCCATCTCCACCTCCACCTCCACCTCCACCTCCATCTCCATATCCATCTCCATCTCCACCTCCATCTCCATCTCCATCTCCACCTCAGCCCTGGAGTAAAGCTATTTCCCAGAGGGAGCTCTACTCTCCATCTCTGCTGATTCCTACTTTTTTCCCTTGATAAATTCCTCCTCCAGCGCACCCACATATCCCCCCCCCCGCCCCCCCACCCCTTTATTCTCCGTCCGTGTGTTGTTGTTATGAACACCTCTGGGTGGTGAGTAGTAGGAGGCTGCTCTCGCATGCTGACAGGGTGGGTCCCTGCTCTGCTCACTCTTTGTGTGCCTGTTGTTGTGGACGGCGTCGCTCTCAGCTCTCAGGAGATTGTTATTCTCTATCAGCCTCATCACAGGAAGTCTTTTAGACATCCATGACAGATTGTTGCCGCCTGTTGTTTTATTTCAGCCTGTGTCAGATTTCAATGAACACACACAATTTGTGTTCATAAAGACATGGAATATTATGATCTGACATTATCTGTCCAAGTTTAATACAATAATTACATTCATTTTTGTATTATTATTATTATTATTTCAATGTATTTTATTATATTTAATGATTATAATGTGTAGGGCTACGAATTGTTTTGTTTACAAAATGTCAGAAATATGTGACCGATATCATGGAAACTCAAAGTGACAAATTAACAATCACAGTTTCCCAGAGCCGAAGGTTTAGTTTTTTGTCTGACTAACAGTCAAAGAAGATATAACGACTTGAATAAGATATTGGAATTGCCAAAGTATTTTTTGGGTTCTTTTTCTTCACTGTAAAATATTAGCCAATGAAAATCTTGGTCACAATAACTTCTAAAAAATAAATTAAGTGACCCTTATTAAAAATGTTAGCATGTATCTCAGGTAAAAATCGAAATTAATATTGGACAATATTTTTGTTATAAAATTAAAGTTAAATCTTTAAATATAAATGTATAGCTGCTTCAGAAATCCAGTATTGGTTCATAGTTTCATCAATCATTTTACTAATTTTATTTTTTTACAGCACAAATGTTCATAAAGGTCCAGGTGTTAAAAGTAGAATCCGATCATAAGAAATAGATACAAATAAAAGCAGGATTACATAGATTTCCTTCATCTTTTCAAGATGTCATTAATACTGCGTCGCGTGTCACATGTCATTTCACTTCACTAGTTTTCAGATCAGTTCACTATCTACACTAAACACAACAAAATGAATTGTTCCTCATTGCCTTCCAAACCAATGTGAGTGTTTTCTGATCAATGGTTGGTTACGTTGAGGAAGCTCAAACCACTTGGTTACGGTTCGGGAGAGATCCAGGTTATAAGAAACCCCCGTTGATTGTTGTTTGCCCAACCCTCCATCTTTCAGTATGTTTTCATAGAAAGAACAAACAATTGGCTTCTTGATGTTGCGGCAACACTGATATGCTTGATCACGTCTGTGAATGTTGACCATCATTCGTCAACCTTTCTGTATCTATATTTCTGTGTGTGCTGATGTTTTTGTATTTCTCCCTCCATCCCTTTCTCTTATATATGACAGCTCAGTCTTTCCCCTCTGGCTCGAAGGACACAAAAAGACAAAATCCCCCCTTCTTGATTAGAGGGGTACTTTGTGTTTGGTGTTGGAGGGAATCAAGGCTTACAGAAGGAGACTGGCTCGACTGATTCCATCACAGTCTTTTCTTTAGTCAACAATAGTGATGTATGTGCATCAACCTGTTATTTCATGGCTCATTGGCTGTCAGAAGTCAATATTTCTGGAAGGTTGAATTTGCAGAACTTAGTTCCCATTGGTTAGAGTGTGCGATAACCTTAAAATGACAGAAAGGGGTGTTAAACGACAAAACTCCTCCTACAATTCCACCACCACACTGTAATTAGTTCACTCCGATGAACCCCAAACATCCTTTTTAATTGACAGACAGAGTAATGTCTACTTTCCAGCAAAGACTAGGACAAAATAATAGAAAACAAAACACCACAGCAATTAGCACGTAGCCACGCCTCCATTCATAGAGCAGAACGCCTGCTGCCTGAGGGTGTGTCTGCCTCTTTAATGCCAGAAAGAAGTGCATTAAAAAAAAGACCAAGGATATGCTAACTAGTTGCTCGTGAAGCCAACACGTCACTAACGCTAGTTGATATAAAAAAAGAATAAAAATATACATACAAATTCATCTCAAAGTTAAATGAATAATGAATAATGAACTTTTGCAAGCATCTCCAGCTCTGAGAGAGCAATAACAAGCTGTTACCGATTGCTTAACTGGATGAATCCCCAGTTAAGCAATCAGTAACAGTTCAGTTGGAAACATATCAGACAGTGTAGATAAGTTCAGGAGAGAAAACAAGTCCATGGCTGACTGGAGCTTTTACTGTAAAAAACATCAAGCTTAAACTCGCTGTGTTAATAATGGCTGGCTGAAAGTCGTTGACTTGTTGAAGAAATCCAACAACTTCTATGTATTCATTTGGTTTTCTGATTATCATCAACAATTCTGCAACAACATTAAAGTGATTGGTTCCTGATTGCCATATTTCACTCCGTATCTTCACAACAGTAATGGCTGCTGTGGTATGGGTTTTCATCATATTTTTATCATCATATTACATTTGATGACTACAACATAATTGTAATTTAAGTGATACATTATCCAGCAGACAGGTTTTATCTTTGAAAATTCCCATTCTCGTGTGATTTCAGTGTGAACGTTTCTTCTTGACTGTGGGAACAGCATTACCTTTTAACTTAAGGTCCACTGACTAGGTGTTCCAGAGCTTCGGTCTTCATCACACTCTTCATCAGCAGACAGCATCTGTTGATGAGGATGCTGAAAGCTCCAGAGAAAGCAAGTTAACTGACCAGAGTTATAATTATTGTGTCAATTTACATGTGATTTTACATTTGTCAAAGCATGCTCTCATGTAGCAGGTTCACACACTTATCAGCTGTCAGTCTTACCTCCTCTACCGTGATTGGTCAGTCCATTAACAATTAATGAGCATGGAAGCAGTTGCCCTCTGTGACAAACCGGAAAGAGTAGCGATATAACAAATGTGACACCACAAAACAGATGCGTGTTTCCACATTTCTAAAGAGCAGAAGGAGAGAGGGAAAAGGGAAAGAGGCAACGAGGCAACGAGGCAAATGCTTGTGTGAAAGTCGGTATTGCTGAATATACAAAAGTGAATTGTTGGTGGAAGCAGAGGCAAAGTGTTTGGCAGCAGGGGGGCATTATGAATCAATGGATGAATTATTGATACGCTCCCTCCCCCATGCTTAGATAACACACATGAACACACAAATACAAATACACACCAATCTGGCGACCAATAGGAGCTGCTCTTTGCTGTGTGCAGGGTAACTGAGGAGCTCTGCTTGTGTCTGCTGAGGCAGTCCTTCAGATTTGGACACAAACACTCTTGAGTTGATGTTTTCAGTTTAATACTGAAGTTCTTGGCTCTTTCATGAAAGCCCTGAGTACTTTAATCCTCCACTGCCTCAATCAAACCTCCCCCTCACAGCACTGTACCCATACAGTCTATGCTTTTTCATGGTATAGTTTCTTTCAAGGTGAAGAGGACCATGGCCATGATGAAGATGAAGGTTTCATTTTCTGATGAGCGCAGGAAGGTTTCAGGTTTGTGTCTTTCTGTCCTGCAGGGCAAGGGCAGCTTGGAACAGTCAGATTGGTGTTTTGTTTCAACCGACAGAGAGTTCAGGGATTTTCAACCCGCTTCTTTTTTTAAGTGACTCAGCGGTTTCTCATTTGGAAAAAAAACGTATTTGGTCGTATTCAGCAAACTAACAGAATCATCAGGATTTGTTGGCCTGCTCATCTGTTATATTGGCTTTTCAGTTGAGCCACAGTTATCGAGGAATAAAAAGACAACATTAGAAATGCTTCATGCTTTTGTTTGCCTATTATCTATAATGTGATCAATCAATAGCAGAAAGCACTTGTAGAGTATATGGAGAATATAGATATCTGAGAAGCCTTTAACCTGAAATGATACTGAGACATTTTGATCTGAGATGAAGTTGGGCTGGGAATTGTTCATATGCAAGACATTCTGTCCATGTTGGACAATTTTGCACCTCACAAACTGTCCAGTGGTAATGTTCAGTGTGAGCGCAGGCACTATTATGTCTCACAGCAGGAAGTAGGTGTGAGGTGGTCTGGGTGGTGGTCTAGGGGGTGGTCTGGGTGGTGGTCTGGGTGGTGGTTTGTGGGGTGGTCTGGGTGGTGGTCTCGGGGGTGGTCTGTGGGGTGGTCTGGGTGGTGGTTTGGGGGGTGGTCTGGGTAGTGGTCTGGGGGGTGGTCTGGGGGGTGGTCTGGGTGGTGGTTTGGGGGGTGGTCTGGGGGGTGGTCTGGGTGGTGGTCTGGGGGGTGGTCTGGGTAGTGGTCTGGGGGGTGGTCTGGGGGGTGGTCTGGGTGGTGGTCTGGGGGTGGTCTGTGGGGTGGTCTGGGTGGTGGTTTGGGGTGGGGGGGCATGTAGTATGTCTGACTCTCCTGCAGAAGACCGGAGTTTACAAAATTAATTCTAAAAACAATGCTACTGGACATTTGAGAACATTGATTTTGGACTTCATAAATAATAAACACCGACATTGAACATGACTGACAATGAAACACTGGCAGTCGACGATACTGAACTGTATTGAATGTTAATAAAAAACGCTAACATTGAATGTTTACAAAAGCGTTGGAATAAGAAAAATAAATAGCTGGCATTAAATGTTAAACATTTTTGCCATTGAATATCAAACAATATTAAATAACATTGCCATTGAATATAAAGCAAAACCTTTACACTGAACGTTATCCAGAGTTTTACAGAATCATTCAGTGTTCCACTCTGACGTTGTGGTTTTTTGATACCTTACTTTTAGAAACGTACAGTTGATGTAAGAAGACAAACTTAACAAGTTAAGTTCAATAAGCACAAGCAGCCATACAATAACTTTAGTTGAATACTGTAAAATGGTCAGAATAACAAATCTGTACGGACATTTGTTCTGGCTTTTGGTGCTTGACAGTTTTCAATACTCTGTGCTCGTGACACATTTGGGTTGATACTAAAATAATATTGAGGTTCAATACCCATAATTAATAAGAAGTGAGGATTACCATTCTGGTGGGAGTATTTTGGCACTCCAATAGTCCATTTATGGTCTTGGTAATTCATCCTGACTTCTTAAATATGATAGCAAAACTTTTCTGCTGCATTTCACCTAATCTTATGTACTCTCATCGCTCAGGCCTATAAATGGCTCATGACTCATAGCTGATCAGTTGGCTGATTAAGGCTGATTTCCTGTGCCGTCTACGTGGTAGACCATCCACCCACCAGGATGGGCACACTTTCAAACTCAAAACCCTTTCACAACCACCTCATGAGGGATGGCGCGATGAAAAAAACAACAAAGAAAAGCTGTTATCACACATCCCATTTACAACACAGAAATATTCTGAATTGTGTTTGCTGCATTTTTCACAGTTGCCAACCTTGAGCATAAATAGCATCCCTTCCTATGTTTAGCTAGCTGTGGTTTGTCTTTCTCCCTTACACCTAAAGCATGATGTATTGAGTGATATTTTGAGCTGGAGACCATATTGCCATGAAATATTGCGTAGTTTTGAATGGTCCCCAGATGATGAATCCTAATGTTTTTGGTTGACCTCTGACCTTTCATCCAGCAGCATTGTCAGGTTGTCAGCTCCTGAACTTTGGACAAACTTTCTTGGTACTGGTTAAGGTTTGAGAAAAATCATGATCACGGTTAAAATACACCAATGTTGCCTCTCGTTGGGAGATGCAATGTGAACAGCAGTATCCATCGTCTAAGTCTGATACTTTGTATGCAACCATTGACCCTGAAATCCTTTAATCCATTACTTCTGTCTTTGCTTCCTCAGATAACAGTAATGATTCACATGGCCTTTACTGAGCATGTTCATGCTCCCTAGAGGATGAACTCTTTTGATTTCAATGACAGCATGTCATTGAAAAGCAAGCACCACCTTCAGATACATTTTTAAATGTGCCCAGTACTAGTTCATCTCTACGAATAGCAAAATCACACATGTTGTTTGTTCTGTACAGCACTTACATATTTTGTATTAACAATGAAGCATATGAAGCTTGACAAATGGATTTGACTCGTAGTCTTGTTACTTTTAAAGATAGAAGTGTATAAATGAGGAGATCTTGGTCAGAATAGGCATATACACAGAAAGTCAATTCTAATATGAGGACAGCAATCGACCGGCGTGACACAATCACTGGGTTTCTTCTCTGCTGCCTGGTCTGTTTTGTCTGTAAATAACTCTGAGGATAAAGAGGAAGTACTCAGTGTGTCTCGCTAATCCAGTGACTGCTCACGCTGTGACTCAGCTCAACTGGGGGACAAAATAATCAAGTTTAAAACCTGCACCTATACTGGAAAATGTGGTGCGGTCGTAGACTTCATCCAAATTTTGATTTTAATATTGAGGCAAGGGTTAAAGGGAGAATTAGGATTAGGTTTACTACAGGTTATAGTCTGGATTGGGATTAAGCATGCAGTCGTGTGTATGTGTGTACGAGCTGTGTTGATTTAAATAATACCTAAAAGACCAGTGTCCCACATCATCAGCTGTTTCAAGCCATTTAAGCATTCTTTCAGTTTCTGTGTGTAGTCATAATTGTGTGTGTGTGTGTGTGTGTGTGTGTGTGTGTATCTCTGTGTGCTAGCAAACACCCATTTGTTCACGTTGTTATGGATATCAATGAGTATTCGTTTCTATTCTTAAAATGTGTATTTTTAAAGTGCGTTTTCAAGCCTGCTTTGACATGTGTATGGTGGTCTGTGTTTGACCCTTCCATCCTGCCTCTTTCTTGGATGGCAAACAACACACAGATGGTCTGTGAGGGTGACACCCAGACATCGCCATGGCAACCAAGAGCCCTGGCGCCAAAAAGAAAACCTTCAGTTGAAAACATCAGAGGCGTCGTGTCATGCTCTGGCAGAATATTCTCAGATGTCAAATTCTTCCTATTTTTTAGTCTGATAAGTGATAATTTAGTTCACTTTGCCTAACAAGCAGCAGTACTATGATAGTGCTACACTCCCTTGATATTAGGTCAGGGTGTGGTTATTCCCTGCTGTTGTTGTGTGATCCATGTTGTTAAAAAGATTGGAGGTCCAGCTTCTTCTTCTCCTCTTTCCATACTCACAGTCCATGATAGGGAAAGGAAGAGAAGATGAGATCGAGATGCTGAGTGAGAAGATGGGGGCTAATGAAAGAAAATGGGTCTAATGAGCGTTTAATCGTAATGTGGTGTGCTAGCTGATGCGGTAGACATGCGCTCGTATCAGGAAATAACTTCAATCAGTCTCCCTCTGCTCAGACTCCTGCTGCCATAACAGATGCCAAGTCAACACAGTGAGGCAGGGCCAGCAAGAGCTACACAGACAGCTGTAAAAGTTCAGATCTTTAATCCAAGTTCCTCTGTCTGCTTTACAGAAAGTTCCAAATTTCTAAAGATAGATAGCGAATGGTTAATGGAATCACTTTACATTTGGACTGTCTGGAAAAAAAGAATGCATGCACAATCATTTTCTGTAATCATTTAATAATGATATTTAAAGCTTTAAATTAAAATGAGCTAGTAACAGTTTCAAAACGTGAAAAAATACAAACATGGGCTGAAATCAGAAATTCTAAGAAAACCTATGGAAAACTGACATAAATACACTATTGGCCTGATAAAATTGACATGGTTATCATTTAAGCAAACTGTTGCTTATGTGTAATACGATCCATCAGAAAATGTAGAGTTGGTCATAATTCTCTGTGTTTGTCATTTCGAGCTGCTCCTTTCACATCACAGGCTACATAACCGTTTGATCCATAATAGAATACATTTTTGCATAATTGACACAAATGAGATTTACAAAACTAAAAAAAAAATATATTTATATTTATATATCTTTATGAATCATGAGTGAAATGCTTGCAGCCAGGGAGCTTATATCATTAATTACATTTATCAGCTTGAATTCCTAAATTTTGACCGTCAGCCAATTTATATCTAAACTAATCTATTTAACACTAATTTGCAACACCTGTCCACAGGAGGCATTTCAAAAAAAGAGTTAAGATAGAAAAGAGAAAACACATCCACAAATATGTTGTTCATTCTGTACCAATGACATATTTTGCACTGTCCATCCTGGCAGAGAGATCCCTCCTCAGTTGCTATCACAGAGTTTTTTTTAAATTTATTTATTTATTTCTTTCTTTACCAGTTTAGCCAGCTTTTCTTTTTTTGGGGGAGAGGGGTATTTTCTTATCTGTCATTTGTTGTACAGATTGTAAAGCCCTCTACATATAAACAATTGCCATACAAATAAAATACATACAAATACCACAAATACATAATACATAATACATAAATACATATACAGATACATACACAAAATATATCCCAAATTACATACTCAAAAACATATTCAAGATACAGAGTACATAGTCTGTCTATAGGGGTTTTAGTTCTGAGAACAATGTTGGTTCTCATTTAACCATCATCATAATACCTCTATTAAAAATAATCAAAATTGGCCTTCAGTTTTGCGTCTTTTAGGTGTAGAAAAACAATATGAAACGGGTGTTTTTTACATTCAGTATTAAGAAAGAGGACTCAAGCCATTGCAATACAAAATGTAAGGATTCAGTCAGCTGAGTCAGCTGGTGAGCAGCATTGTTGAGTTCGGGCAAATGTATAAATGACTGTATCATCGGCATATATTTGGCAGCCTGCCCCAGGACAACTCTCAGGTTGGTCGTTGATATACATGAATCGCAATGGACCTTGAACCAATGGGTATCCCCATGCTATTGGGGTGGAGGGTAGACTTTTTCCCTACTGTCTAACACACATTGTACTCTTCCCCTGAGGTACCAATCAAACCATTGTGAGGCATTTGGGAAGTATGTATACAAGCACACTGTGGTTAACCGTATTGAAAGCCTTTTCAAGTCTAAGAAAACTGCTCCCACAGCATATAATGAGTTGGTCAGCTACATTTTTTTCCAGTATCTTGGAGACAACTGAGAGGATGACAATGGGTCTGTAATTGCATACATGCCAAGTCTTACTCACCAGATTTGAAAGATAACAGCTGTTTCCCAGGTCTCAGGGAAAGTCCTTTTTTTAATTGAAAAGTTCACAAGGCTCAAGTAGCTGAGTTATGTGTTTCTTTATCAGTGCAGAATCAAGATTTTGGATGTATCTGGCCTTTGAGTTGCTGAAGTGAGTGATTTTGCTTACTTTTACAACATTAACTTCTTTAATGTAAAATTAATTTTGAGTGAATTTTGAGTGGTCCCCCATGTTGCGTGTCAACTCTACTGGATTAAATTACTTTATCATTTTCTTTTTGTAATTAAGAAAAATATTTTTTATCGCCCAGTCTTGTCATTCTCAGAGGTGGATCTTTTCTAGTGATTTCAATGCTGGACCAGCCGTCAGGATGACTCAAATTAAGCTTATTAGGCTAATGATTCTGCAGAAACACATCACTGATGGATTCAAACCAAAGTGACTATTTGCCTGATGAACTGCCAAACCCAGTCAGGCCCACGTTAGCACTATATTTATGTGGGGGGACAGGTTTGAAAGCCAGCTCTGTGCTGAAGTGCTAGTTCTCAGTCTGACACTAAGTAGGCGTCTTCCATCTCACTTATGGATGGCCAGGGATTATTTATTGATGAGTGGATGTATCCATTAGTAATGCCTGGAGACTCTGGGGTGGCTCCTGGATCAATGGAGCTTCTCTGGTTCAAATGATGCAAGGTGTTTGGGCAAGTCAGAGGGTTTTGGCCTCAGTGACAGGTCACAGGGCTGAAGACCAGCAGGGCACAGAGGTAGTTATTTGTTGTGTCACTTTCCAGACAGTTCCCTGCAGAAGTCTGATTTCAGTACAAATAGTGAACTTATCTACTAGGGGTCATTCTGAGACATTGAGAATCCCTGTTGCTGTACCCTAAATGCCTTTTCAAAACCTTACCCTAAAACACTCCAAGGTGATGTGTATTTTGGAGCATGTGGGTATGAGTGCTACTTACGTTGGTGTATGTAAAGTAAATGTACATGTTCTTTCACAATTGTACATCATAAATTTCTTTCAGTCAATTTCAATTCAATTTTGTTGATTTTACTCGCCAGCCACACGACCATATCGCATCCCTCCCCTCTTCTCCCCTTTAAGGTTTCCTTGTGTCCTCCAGCTTGTTTCAGTTGCTGTTATATCTGGTTTGTTTCCATGGCACTGTGGCCTATATTGTGTCTTCCCATATACACACTTTCTTGAATATATCAAAAGAGACTACTCCTTCACGCCAGTCGAACAGATTGCTTTGATAAAAGTGTTTTGGGGCTTATATCCAATGCTGTAAGGGACAGGGACATAATTCTACAAATTAAATCTGTTCTCCAAAGAGGCACACATTACAATGTTTGGCCAATGATAGTTAAGATTTCGGTTTTACGTCTGGACTAATTCCATTTCGGTCAGCTGATGTTGTAAAAAAGGTATGCCGTGTGAGGTGTTGAAAGATTCTAATCATTTGCATTCTGAACAAGTTGTCATCATCATCATCATCATCATCATCATCATCATCATCATCATCATCAATCAATCTCATAAAGGTTTTGACAACTGGAATCGGGAACAATGATATCACAAAGCATGGGGAAAAAAAGAAAAAACACTCATGCAAATTACAGGCAACCAGTTTTTGATTGATGTTTTTTTAATTTTGGTACAGAACCACATTTCTGAATAATGCTGTTGTTGCACTGGTCAATAATTAAAAACTTTACTTTTTTCTTATAACTATATTCTTTATACTGTCGTTGGACTCTAAAAAACTCCATTGCAGCCCATGTAGTGATCAGTTTCCTGACTGGCCCGAAATCTGATATTTAAAGAAAAGTTCAACCATAGCTGTAGTGGTGGGAGCAACACATTCATCAGGGCCAGCAATCAGCCACAGAAAACAAACGTCTACCAAATCCGATATTACTCCCATGTGCTTTGAACTCCTCCATCGCTCTTAAACAGGAGTGAAATTGAAGCTGGTGAGGTTGAAGACAATGTTAGCTGTGATCATTGGGCATTCAAGCACATAAACTTACACTGAAACACTACATGCAGGTTTGTTTTCTTTGCCTTTCTTGTGTCACAGGATCCAGATTAGGGCAACTATAGGCTCATGTTAAGATAGGGGTTGATCTAACAGTGTATTTAATTCAAGCTCGATGGGAAAGTGCATAAGTCACAACAGTATTTTTATTCAGAAAACCCCCAAATAATGAAAGAGAGGGGGGAGAAAGCAAGTATATATATTTTGAGTATTAAAGATCTTGTTACTTTTGTTTAACATCAGCCACAAGTGACAGATAGACAACCAAAGTAAAACCAGAACTTCCAGGTTCTGTTCCAAAAGTAGGAGGACCTCATTCAAAATCAAATTTGACTAATAATAAAAATATTGACGTTTTACTTTTCTTTGTGCCTTACTTAGTATTGTGTGCATTTATCCAATTGTTCTAGGCTGGGGTGGCCTTATCTTTTAATTGATGGAATATTGTTGTTCATTGAATATTTCTGTTTTTATCTGCCTTCAAAAAACGTAATTTTCCAAAAGCCCTTGCCCATATGCGTTCAAACATCACCGACTTGTTCAGACATATCTGTAGTGATAGCAGGACAGGATGGGCAAAAGGGTGTAGACATTTTCACACAGCAGTTATTTAAGGTGCTTTAGTGCAGCTGTGGCTTAGAGGTATAATGGGTTGTCTTCGTTCATGTCGAAGTCTCTTTTGACAAGACACTTAACCCCAAATTGATCCTGAAGACTGGGCCATCGGTGTGTGATTCTGCTTCCTCTGTCTCATATGAATTGTGTGGGAGTCTAATTGCTCTACTTTCGATTTTCTGACTGTACACATTGTTAATGGACAGAGTTTATGCTGAATGTGGCATTTCAGTGTAGAGAGAAAGATGACTGAGTTTCCGCCCCTGCCTCCGCCTCTTGAACCGAGGCCAATCTCTGCTATTGGTGTGTGTTTTCCTGCATATTCACCCATTCATCAGCTTCTGTAGGAATACTAGAATCAAAAAGAAAAAGAAACAGAATCAATCAAGCTATATTTAGTTTTCTATTGATAACCTTGTGTTTACAAAGTAATTAGCAAGGAAAGGTTACTAGGTAACAACAGAGTGTGTGTACATGTTGGGCGGGATCTTAACCCTAAGACAACATTTCGAAGAGCACCATGGCAGAAATGGCCTTGATCCAGCTTGATTAAAAAGCATACTGTGTAACCTTTGCCTTCCAAAGTGAGGACATCATGTGAGTGTATGTGTGTGTGTGTGTGTGTGTGTGTGTGTGTGTGTGTGTGTGTGTGTGTGTGTGTGTGTGTGTGTGTGGTGCATTTTATCAATCTCCCAAGCATCATGTCGTCCTAACATTCACCTCATGCTGTAGAAATGCAGCAGGTCTTATTAGATTTACAGTATTAACTCGTCTCCATCCAATGCAATGTCAAGGCCATGACTTCTTTTGAGACCTGGAGAGAATGAGTTGAAATTCTCCATCTGTCTTTCTAAATGCTCTTATCCAACAAATTATTTCTGATACTCTTGTTGGTCAGGATCAAAACAAAACATCATAGGGATTAGAGGAATGAAAACAGCCAACACAAGATGACTTAAAAGCATTAAGAGAATAGAAAATAAAGTTTGTCTGTTTTTCTCTTCATCAGCTATTCTCTCCTCACTCTAACTCTCCCCAACTAATCCCTTATTTACTACATGACATTGGAAAGAATCCTGGACAAGCTCCAACATTCCGGTGAAAGATTGAATTTCCTGTGTGGAGGTGCCGTTGTTGAACTGA
The DNA here is from genome assembly GCA_016806645.1 of Ophiodon elongatus. Lineage (NCBI taxonomy): Eukaryota > Metazoa > Chordata > Actinopteri > Perciformes > Hexagrammidae > Ophiodon > Ophiodon elongatus. The sequence goes on from JACSYO010002170.1 coordinate 388,513, forward strand.
GCACAGGTTTTTGGTTTGGGCTTGATAGTTAATACAGATTTTTCTATTGTAGATTCTACAACAAAGACTGTATAAAAGACATGGATGTAGTCACCCACTGGTTTGTGGACTACAGTTTTGAAGCCTTGAGTTTGACATTTTGGCCATTGCCATCTTTGTTTTTGTCCGTCACCATCTTGTTTTTATACGACTAGAATTGGAGAAAACGAAAGCTGAATAAGACATTTTTAGGCATTCACAAACTGAAAACACAATGAGAAAGGGTTGTAAGTTGTAAGACAAAAACTCCCAAAGCAGACAAAGCTGTAGTAACAACCTGTCAATCACAAGGTAGCCACTCCCTAAAGCATACACTGCTTTATGGTCTATTTGACTCTAAATAGGACCATCATTTACTGTACATCATGTTGTGTTGAAAAAGACTTGAAACTAGAGATTGAGACCATAAACTCATGTTTACAATGATTACTGAAGTAATAAATTAACTGAGAAGTAAGGTCATTTTCTCATAGACTTCTATACAATTAGACTTCTTCTTGCAACTAGAGGAGTCACCCCCTGATGGCCAGTAGAAATAATGCAGGTCTAAGGCAGATGTTACAGCCTGGTCTACAACAGAGCCATTAAGGCGGTACAAGACATTTTTAATGTATACAAATTATAGCAAAGCCTAGTGGGTCAGGCTTTACTTCATTCATACCGCTACCCAATCCATCGGGCCTTTTCAGTTTTTCTATCAACATAGAGGTAACAATTACATTGAACGTATCTGCAAACTGTTCACTGTTAATGTAAATCACTTCTCTTTAATATGTGCACTAAACTTAAGCAAGATTACGGATCCATTTTATGGTTACGTTTCGGCAACTAAAAATACTTTGTAGAAAAAGTGTGGTCTTGTTTTAGATTGGAAAAGTCAATGTTGACTTGAAGCAAGAAGGGTCACATATACTTTTTCAATATTTAAGCAAAACCCCCATCTTTCCCTAGCCATAACCAAGTGTTATAATGGCATCTACCTACAGACAGGTCACAGATTGTGAATCCCATTCTCCAATATCAAAGTTCTGAGCTTTGTACCCCCAATCATCCGTCCCAACCTCCTGCGTAGGCCTTCTGTCAAGAAGTAAGACCAGAGTTATTATTGACCAAGATGAAGCTATCGTGTTAATTGGATCCTTTTTCTGAATATGGGTGTGCTTGAATTGACTGGCTGTACTGGAAGTGATTTGGGTGTGATATAGCTGCTGCAACAATAGAACAAAGGGGGTAGGGGTATGGATGGACGGAGATTGGATATTGGGGGAAGGTTGTCAGTTCAGCTGAGTGTGAAGGAGCAGGCAGAGAAAAGAGAAGGAGGAGGAGATAGAGAGACTTGATTTTCGTATTTCATACACTCCAGCAACAGCAGTTTGTATATGCTAATACATGCTACCTAGATGACAGATGAAGAAATGGCAACAAGCTGAAAGTTATATTGAGATAGAGATTTGAGATTTGTCTTGAATGACTTGCATCTTGCCATGAGACTAGACTAAAAATTTGTCTTGAATGACTTAAGACTTGCCATGAGACTTGTTTTGAATGACTTGTGTCTTGAATGACTTAAGACTTGCCATAAGACTTGATACTTGCCATGAGACTTCAGACTTGCCATGAGACCTGACTTGAGATTTGGGCTGGATTCGAATAGTCCAAAAATTACCTCCTAACGTCTATTCCTAACCACTTTTCCTTGACCTCTGTGGAAAACGTCACAGGGTCAAGGAAAGATGGGAAGGAGAATTCATGAGGAGTTAGGAAAAGACAACCGGGGTGTTGAGAGAATCCGACTCCACTTTCACTAAACTAAGTGGTTATGATGCGACGGGAGACGCATGTTAGTGACATCAGCGGTAAAACTACAATGTTCAAAAGATGGACTACAAAAAACCGCATTTTAGATACTTCGTCCATGTTTTTACAGTGTTGCGTCACAACGACATAAACAACCCGGTTCATAGTATTACTTTATTAACAAGGTTGCAATATAAATGAAAGAAGGAATATAAAAGTGAAACCAAGGGATTGTCACAGAGAGTACAAACCTGTCTCTTTAGACTGTCTCATTGTTCAGTTTCAAACATGCTGAATTAAATACTTTCTCCCACGAACAATGTCTCATATCCCTTTTTGTTGTTATGGCTTATATGCAGATTATAATCTGATCAGAAGAATATGCAGACAATAGTTTATGAAACACCACGCAACTCAGTGTGACCTAGAAGTGTTGACTTGATAGTGTTTTTTAAAATTGTAATGTTGATTGAAAAGATAATTAAAAACATGACTCAGACTGCAGAGCTCGTCCAGTTTAACCTTTTATCAAAGCTTCTGTAACTGAAGTCAGATAAAAGAATGAGGGCTGAGGCTGCAGTAAACACCAGAGAGAGCAGATCAATACATCACTTTGATCCCTTTACAGCAGTTTTCAGCAACAGCAATGTAACGCTCTTAGTTTGCCAGCAGGTTTAACAGATTATTGAAAGTTAATTTCCGAGTTATGACAACGGTTATTTACATGATCTGCGTTTCTCGGTCATGATCGTTTGTTCTCGTGAACGGCCGAATGGTGCGTCACTTTAAATGTTGCCGCCGCAAGGAATTGTGGGTCAGAATTATCTCCTTTCCTTTCGTAAAGGAAGGTCCAGTGTTTCCTATTCTAAAGGCGCTAAGTAAGGAAGCATTGAAGCTCCTTTCCTTTGCATTTAGAGAATTTGAACAACTCTTATCATGGCGGCCACTTAGATACTTCCGGGTCATTTCACTCTGTTAGGAACCTTCCTACGCAAAAAGGACTATTCGAACGCAGCCTTGTTTTGAATGACTTGCTTCTTGAATGACTTAAGACTTGCCATGAGACTTCAGACTTGCCATGAGACTTGACTTGCCATGAGACTTGACTTGAGATTTGCCTTCAATGACTTAGGACTTGACATGAGACTTGATTTGAGACTTGAGTTGGCCTTGTTGGCCCATATGTTACAACCCGGCTCAAAGGCTGCAACATAGTGGTAATGGATACACATATTTATTTCAAGGATAACTTAACTAAACAAACAATGAGAGTCAATAATCAATAATGTCAGCATGTGTGGATGTGTGAAAATGTCTGAAACAAACTAAACTAAACAGCAGCCATGTCAGCCAAGGAAGAGGAGGAATCCATGTTCAGGTTGAGAGATTTTATAGCTGGAACTCTTAAGCCAGGCACATCAAACAATTCCAGCCTAAGACTAACAGCATCCAACTTAGGACTGACTCCTGTGCTTCAATAACTCCTTAGATGAAGCCCTCAAGAATTCCTCCACAGTAGCCATAACGGAGGAAACAAACTTTGACTGCCCAAACAAAACCCAAACTGATCAGTGCAGAATCAAACTATTACACTAACACTAATAGCAAGAACATCCCATACACAGCTAACATCACTGCAGCCCCATCCCTCTAGCTGCCTAACCAGACACTAACTAAACTCCCCCCTAGTCTTCAGATCCTACTTGTGGTGGGTTCTTACGCACTAAAACCCGCAGGTCCGGTACAGCAACCATGAACTGGCAACCCACCTGCACCTCGGATGTGCCCCAGAGACAACTGCTCCAACCACTTTTGTCACCAGACTATTAAAACCCCCCAACGAACTCCAAAGGGAATCTGCTCTTAAACCTAACAGGGTCAAAACACCAGCAATTGAATCACCGTGTATACAGGACCACCCAAACTCTGTGCCACGAAAATCACCACAACCAGATTGCACATCTCATCATCAAACGAGGTACACCTGCATACTAGGCTACTACTGATCCTGAAATCAGTCTCTGCACATCAAGCCAATTATAACCAGCAACCAACTTCACTACGCAAATCCAACCCTGGTCAATCAGATATGTTGACTTCAGATGCACATGCACTGACAGATGTGAGACTTGACCTTGACTTTTCTCAAACAAGTAGAAACTTACTCTGTAAAACTTGCTCTTATTGACTTTATACTTGGGCTTATACATGACTTGAGACTGGACTTTGACTTCCTCCAAAATACTTAATGACAACTCTGGTAGAGGTTAGTGAATTGATTCAGGAGAGTGATCACTTAGTAAATCTATTTTACCGTGTCACTTCTGGCAACACTGCTATCATTTCAGTCATAATCACAGAAGCGTACGCCTCGTTTAAGCAAGATGGATTAGTGACCAGATTAATGAGTTTAGTGCCAGGGCCAATGGCGGCCTCATGAGGACAAGGCTGTTGCTGGTCTTGGGCCCCTGGGAAAATCTAAAATTGTATATGTGACCACATTAGGGTGACTGTAGATTGGAATCTGGCCAAGTGCTGTCCATGACAAACACAGATCGGGTCTTGAGTAACTGTTTGAAGTAAGGCTTGTCAGTGTGCTTATTTCTGTGTTTTTAGAGGAAGGATGTTTATTTTGGCTGCACCTGAACCCAACTCATCTCTTCGACAGAGAAGTGTCAGTCCAGATGCCCTTACAGTCCAGACTGAAGGAGGTCATCTAGCCTGAAATGTCTGTTGTACAGTCTTTTTATTTTTCTGACATCTCAGCATTGCAGTTAAAGTCAGCAGTGTTATAGAAACAAAAGACAGTGTCTCAGTTTACTTTGACACATAGATGATCTTGATAATAGCGACAGTCACTGTTGCTGCTCAGCTGTTTTGTACAGTGTCAAATATCCCATCTGACACATAATCATCCACTTCTGTGGAGAGGAGCCTTCAGTCATTCTACCTCCTTCTCTGTGAATACACCAAATGCAGAAAACTATCAGTGCTTTCTTATCCCAGTGGGCTGTCAGACTGAATGCAGCCAATCAGAATAATTGTCCAGAATGCCTCAGTCTATACATATGGCAGGCTGCTAACCAACCATCTGTCCTCTGTTTACAGAAGGGAAAATGCTATAATCTCAAATGACTTAAGTGAGTTTTGGGGTGAAGTGAGGTTTGAGTTGCTGCTGACAATTTCTGAATGTTGCATCGAGGACATGCTCATTATTACTTCAGTAAAAGGGTTATTCTACACCTCGAGGAAGGTTTGAAGGTATAGAGACGATAGTAATGTCATGTATTTTCTAGGGGTGACTCAGAATATTTGACTATTTCATACGATCTAAGGGGCCTGATTCCACTGCACATCTCACATTTGAATCATTGCAGTGGCGGGAAAATGTGGTTATGAAACAAAGGATCATTCCATTCTGGCCATCGGGGGGTGCTGAATATCTGATTTGACTTAGAATTGCTTGGTTTCTCCCAATAAATCAGGATATACAGCTTATATTGGTATAAATATCACCCCATTAATAATACTGTTGATAAAAAAGTAAAATAACTTATGTGTTTTAATCATTCTCCTTAGTGTGCGTGAATAAATTACCTTGTAGACTAAGTTGCACAATCCAAATTTGCAGGACCATTAGAGCAGCATCTTGGCGATAACCTCAAAAAGGCTAAATAACAACAAAACAAGGCTACTTTTTCAAAAATCAAAGAGTACATGTATTAATTAGAGCACTTACATACGATCATTACACCATCAGAGCGCTAAATATATTTTGAATTTATGAAGGATTCTCTGTTAATATGTGACGTGCAATTCTCTCCTCCTCTCCCATTGACTGTCCCTTCAGTTGTCGTTTCACTTCTGTCAGTGGGGTTCTACAATGGGGGAATTGAATTAGGGCTGGACTTTTACATATCGATGAACGTCTGTTATATATAAGCCCTTGCCAAAAGAGGTCACACAATGCTGATTATAATGGAGTTGTGGTGTCCGGTTTCTATGGCCCACCATCTCCCCTGCACCCCATGAGCGCTCTGAAAGAGTTTGGAGCATCCACGCCATTCTCATAGCGGCTCTATCGCTATGGCCTTAATTACTCTCACTGAAAAATGTGGGAGACAAATGTTCTGCACTCCAGCTTTAAAGTGACTTTGCTGCTACGCCGACTTTCAGCCAGAAAAAAAGTTTCATATTCATTTGTTGCTATTTGTCAGAATTTGTTTCTGGGTTTCATTGGTGCATTTTCCTCTCACTAAATCCCACTGTACTGTTTGTCTCCTTTGTATTTATATGACCAAACAATCCAGCGAAGCCTCTAACAAGTCACCTGGTCGAAGAAGCAAAAAGAATATCAAAGTGCATCTCTATTGTGAAGTCATTATGTGTTGTTCTGCAATGAGTTTTAATTCATTCAATGTCTCGGCATTCCACTTGCTTGGTGTTTGAAGGTACTCCTTGTCATTGCTATTCCCCTGGAACAATTCTGGATGGTAATATTTGCAAATCCTCCTTCTTGCTGTATTCATCTTTCCTTTCTGTTTCTACCGGTAACTGTCAAATGGCAAAGAAGCAATCTCTAAAATAAAAAAACATAGAAAAATAATTGAGTGAATGGACCTTGAGTGGAGAGAATGTTTATGTCAAACTACATTATTGTGGCTCGGTAATTCGTATTTAAGGAAAAGCACGGGTATGGTCCTTTAAGTTCAGTGTACGGTGATTCTTAGGGTCAGACTCTTGGCCTCAAGTAATACAATCCATTAATAAAGACACCATAGGAACAGAGAATAAAAGAGAATTGTTACCCAGTAGCCCTCTAAGCTGCTGAGCTACATGACGTAACCACTCACGCCAAATCAGCCTCTGACCGTGCTTACGGATGCTGGTGTTTGACCTCGGCCTCGCTACAGTTTCCAGGCATGGAGACTACTTCAAAAGACTTTCATTTTGTGGCTCTGACCTCTGCAACTCTTCGCCTCCAACTGACTTCCTGATTGAAGATTGACCTTTCTGTGGAGGCTGAGGGGCCTGCTGGGGATTTGAGGAGATTTGCTGTGGTGTTAGGATCAGTTTTTTTATTGGACTGAAAGGCTGGGTAGATACAGTTGGAGGCCTTAAAAGGGCCATTCAGCTTTGATAGTGCGCTGTATCTTTTCATTTCCTGCTGTTATTTGCAGTGTTTTGAACTCAATCAGAAACCGCCGGCTTCTGTCTCTTCTGATTTAGTTGCCTTTTAGCTGTGTGTGTTTGCTAGTGTGTACTTGTTTGCCTGTGTGTCTCTTTACCCAACAAAGCCTAGCCGCTACGTTCAAAGGCCCAGGGCTGAGAGCTCAGGTGCAGAGATGAACAACAGTGGTGGTGTGTGTTTTCCTTCCCTAATTCTCCCTTTGAGTTTTGATTAAAATGGAAGGTACAGCGGTAAAAAGGAAGTTGTTATATTGAGTTTGGTTTAAATCTTTAGACCTCAGTCCTAAGGCTTGCATATTGGGTGCAAGAGAGTTTCCTTTTGGATGAACATTTTTCTGATAGATGATTTTTGCAAAGGTTGAAACATTAAAAAATAACAAATCGCAGTAGGTCCAATCGTCCAATCGGCGATTTCATTGTAGATCGGGTTCCCGATCTGCACAATACCCAGCTTTGCTCCAATGCTATAAAATATCTTGTATCTCCACACACTATCAAACATCCATAGGAAACATAGAGGTACCAACTTCAATACAGTGAAGGACAATTACAGTGACAGGACCGAGGAGGCCATGACAACATGTCGAAACCCATGTTGATGTATTTGTATGATTTATCCAGAAGTGGTTGCAGTTGTGACGGCAACATGTTTACTTTCTTTCTTTGGCCTCGTCTTTCTTTTGCTTAATCTTTTGATATCCGTCTTTTCAACATCCCTCTCTGCACTTTCCCTTTCCCCTGCCTCCTTCCCTTGTAGTCCATCTGTGTCTTTGGAGGCATGAAGCCATTAAGCCTTAATGAATGTCTAGCCCACAGTGGTTGGGCTAATCCAGTTAGCTCGGCTCTGTAGCGGGTCCCATTCAGTGTGCCTCACCACCAACATCAGCTTTTGTTTCCGATAATCCCATTGGCACTGCCTCGCCACACGCTACACAGACACACACAGGCGTCTATACAGTTGCACCTCAATATTATTCTCGTGCTTCTCATACAGATGAACAGTCACACACAGAGTGAGACAGGACGTCCTGCTAAATCTGTTGCTTTGGAGTAGAACCTACATTTTCCCCTTGTGGATTAGGAATGTTTGAGTGACACCGGGTGTGCAACATGATAAAGCAGTAGTGTGACAGGAGCTGAGTTACAAAAAAAACAAGCGTTAGTTTGATTTTCTTGTCATTTGGCTTACACACAATGTCAGTCATCCATCAGTGGATGTTGGTGGTGCTGTGGCAGATTTTCTCTTTTTAATCCTCATGCTGGTTTTGAGTCAAGGCTTCAGGACTGAAAATTGGACTCTGAGTCCAATTCTTGGATATTGAGTATGCATACCAAATTCAAAATAGAGCTAAAATGGAACTTACCATCTGGATGATTGCTAAGCTTTCCATTAGTGCTTACTGCTAGACCGTGTGTCAAGCCACACTTTGAATTGTTAATGCCAGGATCGGCCTGATAATGGCCCGACCCAGCAGTTGTACGGTGTTGGTAATGAAAATGAGCATCGTGTGCTAGTTGTGTGTCACAGCAGAAGTCATCCGACACATCTGGGACACCACACAAGGTCCTGACTGGCCATGTGAGAATGTTTTGGCCTTTTCTCACCCAGCACGTCTACAACTTGTTCAGTAACAAGGAGACCAGACTGTTGGCGAAGCAAAAGAGGAATGCTGTTCTTTGTGCTGTCATGTGAAACAATGAACACCTTACCGCCTTGCACCTCGTTACCAATAATCTATTTTAGAGTTAGCCAGAGAGGCTAATTTTCATCTGCTGTCCCCGGCAAGATTTTTTGAAGGCAGCCTAAAATAAAAAAAATTCAAATAACATAATGAAACTAAGATTCACCTATGTATGCCAATTTGACCATTTGATGAAAGGATTTGTTGAAAATCCTCAGAATTGCTATTGCTACACTTTCATATAAAGTATTCTACAGTGTTTTGCTTTATATTATAGCAATTACGAGTCAAGATGGATGGAGATATATTTCTAAGCAATGTAGTGTAGATTACGATTACAATATGTTACCCAAGACTGGTCCCCTTAAATAAGCCAGTCCTTCCGTTCTTCAGGGTCTGCCCTGACTCAAAACATGTTGTTAACTTTACAGACAGTGTGACGCTAACAGCTGAGCGGCCCCTCAGGGATTTATGGGAGAACATGCTTTTCCACTCACTGAAAGGGAAGAGGACCTCGATTAGAGCCCAGGGGAACACCACAATGCCTGTCTTGTGATTAGTATTTAGTTTATTGGTGTGTCCCAGCATGTACTGAGGTAGAGCCACTGGCCTAAGATAGAGACGGAGAGTAACAAAGAATGAGCAGTAAACAAACTGAAGTATTAATGTGCTTAAAGGATAACTACAGTTTATGCCTGCTTGGGTTTAGTTGTCCTAGCTCTGGCCATTGGTTCAGTCAGTTATAGTAACACTGTACTCATCAAAATAATCGCTGAAATATGATATCACTGATATGATAATTAGGTACAACGGGGCAGGAAAGATGAGCAGTCAGAAAAATATAGAGGATATAAAAAATCGTTATTTTGAAGCAAAACCAGAAGTGAACGCACAGGTAATGTCACAAATGATCCTTTTGCACAGGAAAACCATGAGTTCTCACAACTAAGCCAAGTACGGTAAACACAATTGAACCAGGAAGTCTGCTGTGATGAATGTTTACACTAAATAATAGTTTGACCATTCGTGCTCGCTTCCAAACAAATTTCACTTTTCTACAAGCTAAATAATCATCGGACGTTTTTTGTTTCTTTTCTTGTCGGCACTACTTTAGACGGGAGATCGCTGACATTACGTTTGTAAGTACAACGTTATAACTTATAGAACCAATGGCCAGAGCTATGAAAATAGAACCAAAGTTTGTAATCAACTGCATTTTCCTTTACGCACATCCTCCATTGGAGGTCATGGAAAGTTTCACTAGAAAATAATTAATTTAACACGGTTAAGAATACAGGTCCATCTAACCTAATTGGGACGCTATAGAGTCAGCATTTTTTACTCAGATGAAAGTTGGATGCCATGCAATGGAAGTCTGCTCAAATATTACATATACAGAAAATATAAAATAGATACAAATACAATGCTTATCTTGCTTTAAACATCTTTAACCCTGGGTCATTAAGTTGATCAGTAGGGTATCTAAGTACGTGACACTTCTGCTACCCCATAATATTGTCAGCAGTAATGTGTGTATGTGTTTTGAGTTGATGATGTTGTTGGGCGTTCACATTCCAGAATTTGTCCATGTCACAGGGTTAAATTCATAGGAAGCGCCTGGTCGAGGATGAATTAAAGCCCATTTCAAATGACAAGGCCAGTCACACATGTAAGAGCAGCGCTGGAGACATGGCAGCTGACTGAGCGGTGAGAGCCAAATGCTAAAAGGCCAGTCCATTCATCGGCACAGAAAGATGGCCTTGTTACGGAAGGCCTTCCACTGCACCTCGCGTCCTTCCACCCTTTGCTTCTCAGAAGTGACACAGAGGAAAGAAAGACAAGGCGATGCTGTCATCTGTATCTTGGAGATCTTTGTTGATGTTTAGGTCAGTGTCCGCGCTGAAATGAAGGAACCAAATGAGAATGTAATCAAACACAATGGAGGGGTCAGAGGATATAGCTCTGGTGTGGAGTCTTCTGCACAGCCGGAGGACACAGACTGTCTAATTGGTCCGACACGGTCAATTGCTGGCACAGCTTAATTTCCACATTAACTGCCTGATTTATAGTTCTAACTAGCTTCTTCAATTCTGTTTCATTAGTCTATATTACACTAGTGGGAGTTAAAGCTTCCAGCCCAATTGAGTTTGAAAGTCTGACTTGTTAGTGTGCTATGGACTATTTTAAGCACAGAAAAAAAACGTTTGGTAAACACATGAATTAAGATATATAGAATAAATCAAGCCTTTATTAATCAAGCCTTTATTAATCCCTAGAGGGAAATTTGGTTGTTGCAGAAGCAATCAAATTGTCATAATGCAAATAAAAATTTGAGCAAACAAACATCTATTCTGTGCTTGGGTAATTTACCCAAAATAAGTAATAACCGTGGATGTTCATAAAGGTCACCAACTTGTTCAAACTTCTTTTGTGTGGCTGTGGTGTGCCGACTCCATCCAGTCTCTAATCTGCTTCCCTAGTTACAATAATCCCACGAGTGAGATGATTGGAGATGAAACAGTGAAACAGAAAATAACTTATTCAGTTTTTTGATTGGCTGAAATTGTGGCAAATAGTAAGAGATAGTAGAGATGTTGAGAAAGGGAGCATCAGAGATTTTATGACCCCTTTGTACTCACACATGTGAAAGCCCACAATCCTTTGCTGTGGAATAAACAATCAAAATGAACAATATATTTTACATCCCTTTGTATCTATATTATTTATTTTCTTCTTTTCAAATATTTTTTCAAATATTTCTTGAACTGAAAATCATTTAAGAGAGAATATCCACCTCCATCTTTCTATGCAAAAAAAGGTTTAGCGTGCAGACAATTTGTTGATTTGTTATTAATAGCAAACATGCATACATTTGAGCACATAATACAGTGCTGTTTGTTAAAGTTTCATTATTCTTTGCATAATGTGTGCAATTTATGTCTCTGTGAATGTCCCATTGCTTTCACACAAATATAACTCCATATTTTCTTTTTAAGTGAGTGCTTAACATACTACATTCATACATAGATCCACCTATAACAGAATAACATGCAGTATATGAACTGTCACAGCGGTAACCTTTTAATCAAGGCCTTGTTCTGCTCTGGTGTAATAATTCACAAAAGGTTGGCAGGTAATAGCCAATGGGAAATGAATGCAGAAGTAATCTTTGGGTTTTCATCCCTTGATGTCACCTTTGACCCCTCCTGCTCAAATGCATCATATTTACCTGGTCTGACACACACACACACACACACACACACACACACACACACACACACACACACACACACACACACCCTGCCTTCCTCATGCATCCTTCACCTGCCATCAGTAACACTGATTGACACGAGTGAGCAGGTTTAACCCTTTCACAGCAGCTTCAGCTCTTCACAGGATGTCCAAAGACAGACGATTGTGTGTTTGCAATCCAGACCCTCAGTACAGCAAATGGAAATGAAGATCTGTGATGAGTCTGTGCTCCCCCTTCCAGTGTCCTGAGGCGGTGCTGAATAATCATCTCCCACCCCCCTTAGCCTGCATCCATTATTCAATACCCTATGGAGGGCACGGTGTGTATGTGTGCGCATAATGTACCTGGGCATCACCGTGGTATGCTTTAAGTGTTGTCTGTTTTCATGTATATGTGTTGGATGCATGCTGTTGCGTATATGTACGAGGGAAAATGTGTGTTAGAGTGTGTGTGCATACACTATATGTGTGTGTTTCTTACATGACTACAGGCTGTAGGGGGATGGTGGGGTCTAATGTCAGCCGAGTTGAGCTGAGGCTCGTGGAGGTTGTTTTAGGTTCTACAAATACAATAAACAGCCGTTTGTTTTAAATACAGTGAGAGGTTTTATTCTGTGATCTACAGTTCAATCATTTTGTGATGAGACATCCCAAAAATTCTCCAAGCACAATAACATGAGGAGCGTGAGGCTTGTCAATATTCCTAGTGATGCTGCTTCAGCTGTAGCGGCCCCTGCTGACAGAGACTCCTCATTACATGAGTCCTGAATCCACCACCAGACCAGACACTAGGGAATAGTATAGTGGTGGTATTGTTAGTTCAAATGTCTTAAGGACAGGACAGGAAGACAAAAAGGATTCATTCAGCATCTACCTATTTTTTTTTATATGTATTAATATCCCATATATGATGTGTTTTCATGGAGTAGGCACTATATGTAAATTATTACAAAGAAAGGGGAGGTCTTTGTAGTTTGTTGGGGTTTTTGCATAAAGGAGCGTAGTCTGATCTTTATTTTGGTCCAAATTTTAGTGTAACTTTTTTGAAAAGAAAGAACATTGCATTGAAACATTCACATCAAAATAGAAGCACATCTATGTATCAGAGTTTCATTTTCCCCATCGTCATGAATTGCTAACAGGACTACGATGTCAGTTTTTAGAAACAGGAGAGACTAAATGTTACAAGAGCGTGTCATCTCATCGCTGCATCATAACAGAGAGCCGAACCACAAAGTTCTGCCTGTGACGACATGGTTTCATGAAACATGTTAACCATGGCTGTTCACATATCACCACACCTCCTCTTCAGTCCACAGTGATCTGGACTCACACTATCATCCTCAGTTAGCCCAACTCAAACAAAGAGTACTTTGTTTGATTGCACTTCAAACCTGATGGAATAAAGCAACTTGCAGCCAGCCGCGGACTCATTCGTGCCGTGTGACATGTAACACGACAGCGTGGGCGTCTCGTGAGTGGATGCTTGTAGTCCCACACTTTACGGCAAATGAGTCTACTCCTCTTCTGTTTCCATGGGTTTACCCTTACTGTTTCACTATGTGATATTAGTGGAAGGTGTTGTTCATGCTTTTCAGAGGGAACATTCTACTTTGCTGGATTGCCCGATTGCCTTCGAGCTGTAAAGTGAACTTAAATGTTTTCACCTGTGTCTTAGCAGCATCTGTGCTGATGCAGAGATGAAGGCCGGATGGCTGAGCACGTGTGATCCTGTTCTGTCATTACCAGGCAACATATTAGTTATGTAGGTAGGTTGCATTAGTTAAGTATGCAAGTAACAAAAGTAAGGTCAAAAAAGTGAATGTTGGCTTTTGGTTTCACACGGGACACAAACAGCGGCCTCCTGGGTGACAGTCCTGTGTTTGTTTGACCCATCCACCACTACCGCCTCTATACAAGGACTTTGTTGCTCTTCATACTGCGTCACCTGAGCTTTCCACCTCCTGGCCCCAATAGTGTGGGTTATATGTGAAATGCATTTCTTTGCAGAGGTATAATGCAAATTAAAGATAGAGATACAATTATTTGTTACAGGACTGTTTTACTAAACCCTATCAGTAATTACTTGCTGTTTTACTCAGGCTCAGATGGGAAGATCAATATCTATTTAATCTCCATGACTCCAGTACTGGAGTCCACAGATATACAGAGGATGTACGTTGGAACGGTTAACACAATTATCTCCATAGCAGGAAAATATAAGCGACACAATCACCGTTGTGTAACAGAAATCGACTGGAGCCAGTAGAGCTCCATGTCTCTTCATATTACAGACATATATCTGGAAAAAATAAACTATTTAAATGAGAAAATAGATTATATGCGCCCTTTTTGTTTTACTTTGTTGAATATTGTATTTGGGCATAAAGATACTAATTAATAATTAATTAGTTAAACATGTATCTGTTATTGAGTGATCACAATGTATTGTTACATTAGAAATATTCTGTCGACAACTTTAGAGTTACAATTGTTTTTGGCAAAAAATTAATAGATTCTTTCAAATGGCGGATATGACTCCCATCCTCTCCACCTCTTGTTGAAATTAGTATTTGATACTTAAAGGGTATTCTGTATATCAATCTATATCAGGAGATACTCTTTCACTCCTGCCCATTTCAATGTTTGGGATTTTATGTAGTGATTCACTAAAACTATGAATCTTTAGGATAAACAGAAGCTATAATTTAGGAATATATTTGAGATATGTGTTTACATGGGTTTATTATCTGGAGGATATTTTCAAAAGCAGAACAGTTCATTCACTCACAGGTAGATATTGCTGGTCTAAGCTGCACACTGAAATGTATTGTGTCATCTTTCAAACTGCTGAGATTTGCATATTAGTGATGGGTATGAGAAATAGATGCATTTACTAATCCAACAAGGAACTGATCGATCTTTTTCGTCTTATTCCATAATTCTTCCTCGGTATATTTGGATTGTGTGCATAAAGGTTGGACTTGCATTAAATACAATGTATCTATAACACAACATTAGTGCAAGAGTGTTGCATTATGGGTTGTTTTAGCCTTAATGTTGCTAAGCTAGCGAGTGTCTCTGAGTAAGTATATAGTGTTTTTTAAAGTTTGTAGTTCGCCTCGTGTAGACTCGTGTAACGTTTGTTACTGACGGAGGAAACACATTCATGACAAGTGAAAACCTTTGTGACAGCTCAACAACAAATAAGTCATCAATCAAGCTGCATGAGACCCTCCTCCTGAGGTGTACCTCTAAGAAGAAGTAAAGAAGTCTGGCCCCAGAGCAGCGGTGTCACCCCTGATGCTGCCATAAGCAGATGATGCAACAAGCCTTATAAACCCTATAAATCCTCTAGGACGGTGGTTTTGATTAACAGGGTGGCTAAACTCTAATCTGTTCCTGAGATATGGAAGATAATTACATTTTTACAGGCAGCTCTCGCTGAGATTTAGAACTTACAGTCGAGCTCCGGTGACTATTTCATTGCATCTATACAACAACAGTTTATATGACGTTATTGAGGTAATAGAATGTAATCCCGGTATTTGTAGTACTATATCTTGTAGTTTTTACAAGATACAAATAACAAACAGTGCACACATGCGTACATATGAATAAACATAAATAATGTCCAGTACAATCACTGTAACATGACTATAGGTACCAATGCCCAAAAGCACAAAACTACACCTTCCCAAATCTGGAAAAAGACAGACGAGCCCCCAATTAGCCATAACCCGGCTCCGAGGCTATGACAAATATGGAAAAGGACACAATGGATGATGGTAAATTAAAGGTATTTATTATGATGAAGTAAAGAAATAGCTACCACTGTGAAGTGTGTCAGTCAGTAACAACAGTGATGTAAACGTGAATGTGTGAGCATGATGAGCTGTGGGGTGTGAGCCAGAAGAAGACCAAACCAAGTCCATGTGAGCCGGAGAGAGACCAGAGCAACACTGGAGGAGGGCTTTTGTTCCCTAGTGCTCCAGGACCAGGTGCTCTACATCCACCTGGACACCTTCAGGCACAGCTAGCTGGCAGAACCACACTGGTACGGTGTGACAGCGTCAACGTGTTACTCGCTTATGTCTTCAAAGCCCACGTCCCATTTTTAACATTGTCTTTCTTTTCAAATTGTCTGATTCAAATCCCTGATGACATCATCACTATGACATCATCAGGGTTCATTTCTCAGACTGGTCAAAGCAGAAGACATTATGCAACCATTTTATCAGCAAACCTCATGATCCCTAAACTGATTATTCTGTGTGAAATGGGCGGAGTGCCC
The DNA here is from genome assembly GCA_016806645.1 of Ophiodon elongatus. Classification (NCBI taxonomy): domain Eukaryota; kingdom Metazoa; phylum Chordata; class Actinopteri; order Perciformes; family Hexagrammidae; genus Ophiodon; species Ophiodon elongatus. The sequence continues at coordinate 404,767 of JACSYO010002170.1, forward strand.
CTTTAAAAGGGGATGCCCATATTATGAAAAGGGGATGCCCATATTATGAAAAGGGGATGCCCATATTATGAAAAGGGGATGCCCATATTATGAAAAGGGGATGCCTATATTATGATCTGCAAGGATCATGGTCTATTAAACCGTGTTGTCTGTTGTAATACGTTATAATCTTTTTACAATGCATTATAATGTCTGTTATAATGAAGTGTAATGGTTATTGTTTGTGAAGTGAGAGAAAATCTTTTCAAGAACAACACACAAGTGAGAATGCAGCAGGTGGTGTTTACACATTATCTGTGTGTGTCTGTGTGTGTGTGTGTGTGTGTGTGTGTGTGTGTGTGTGTGTGTGTGTGTGTGTGTGTGTGTGTGTGTGTGTGTGTGTGTGTGTGTGTGTGTACTCTGGCTCGTCCATCCTCCATTGTGTCTTTATTGCACCATTCTGATTCTAGGTCAGTAGAAAAGACTCCTCTATTTTTGTCCACATAATCCCCTCTAAGAATGCACACACCCCTCAATGTGCACACATCCATGTCTGTGTGTGTGTGTGTGTGTGTGTGTGTGTGTGTGTGTGTGTGTGTGTGTGTCGGCTGCAGTGTGTTAATACCTCCTGAACGTTACACACTAATCCACTCACAGTCGGAAAGACGGTCCTGCACTTGCGCCTCCTCCTCCGCCCCCCCGCCCCCTCCCACCTCTCTCCCATGTCACACACACACATACACACACATTACGTGCAGTATGCACGCTTCCATCTTGGCTCAGACGCGCCGAGTCATACACGCATTGGATATATTTCACCCCGGGGTGTTGCGGCCTCTTGGGGAGTGCCCATGAGCACAGGCATGGTGGTTGGAGCAACAGGCCAGGTAAGCTCGTCAGCCTCACTATGGACGAGTGGCCTTATGGGTCCTTATAGATCTGTTCTGTTCTGCTGTTGTCATGTCATGAACCTGGACAGCAAGTCAACTGTTATGAAGCTTTATTTATGTATAACTTGAGAACTCAATGGTGGTTGATGCAGTTTTGGTGTCAATTTTGGTGTAAAAGAGTACAAATTCGTTTTACATTTTTAAAGAAAGAAATATATGCTGGTAGGGTAAACTATTTAAAATGTATTGTATAATTTGGTGTAAAAAGAATTTCAAATTGGTGAAAAATTTGATATAAAATTTGGTGTGAAACATTTTTGAATTTGTTGCCTTGTGCGTTGGTGTAAACCAAGGAAAGAAACGCCACTTCAGCATAGTTCAGTGTCAAAACTGGGCTTGGTCGGTGGAAACGATGGTCCTGTGTTTGCTTCATGTACGACACACGACTTATGTTCCGCAGACATTTTCACTGTCAGCTGGTCATCTGCTTCAAGTATCTTCACTGAACTTTACTGTCTTTTGTTTGCTGCTTCGAAACTCAAAGTTCCATGAAGCCTTCTAATTAAACCTGTCAGTTGGGAGTGTGATGACTACAGTGTGATGACTACAGTGTGATGACTACAGTGTGATGACTACAGTGTGATGACCCCCCCTCTCATAGAGGAACCGCTCAGTACTTCCTGGATTTCTAACCCCTAATCCCCCTATAACCAGGATCCCCACTGGATTAAAATCGGAGACGCTCATTAGCCAGACAAAAGCTAGTTAAGCAGGTTTTTGCATCAGCGTGCAATACTTGACTCATAAGACATTAACGGTAGTTATTATAATCCGATCAGACATTTGCTAAATATTGCTGCTGATGTCTGCACACTTGTCCACATATGGCCTGTCCGAATCAGTCACATTCCTTCAGTACGTTTGAACTCATCACATCAACATTTTAAGGTCATTACTTATGACATTATTCTAACTAGGAACCAAACAGATGCATCTACAACACTTTAGATCACTGAGGATCATATTTTTTCATCATATGATTTATAATTTCCTATAAATGCTTCTTTAATGATATCAAAAACATATCGTAAACATAAGTTATATGTCTTATATTGATTTCTGTGTGACTGTAAACAGTGTACAGTTTGTATTGATTACTGAGCAGCAATCCCTGAGAGAAGCAGTAAAGAGTTTCTGTCCCAACACTACATTTACCAGGGAGGACCAACAAGCTGGCTACTGGGGGCATTATGGGAAATGTAGGATCCAGTGTTTCTGGTCCACATTAGTGACTAATAGTCAGGATATCTTGGCTGCTGCTTTCATTTAGGTCAGAAATGTAAATCTGTCTCTGGCAAGTCCTCCAACTTCATGAAAGTGCTGATTTTATTGCTTTCAGTTGCTTTCTGTTGGCACATGACTTGTTTGTGTCAGCTATTTTTGACCTGTTAGACATGATTTACTTGTGGTATATATGGATTTACAGGCTTTAATGGGGCCCAGTCTTTCCCAAAGACTGGATCGAGACCCACAGGAGATTATAATAGGGTCACCAAGTACATTTGCTGAATTTCTTCTGTCTTTTATTTAAGATTTATATGTGCAGTTCACCTGTGAGCCACATGAGGGAGCCTGAATGTTTGTTTTGTTCTGATAATAATTGTTTGTCCGTTTTAAAAGGTGGGTCCCCTGAAAACAAAAGATTTGGGAAACACAGCTGTAAACCACAATACATACACGTTATTAATGTGCTAACTTTTTGTGTTTTGCACCTTTTTGTACGCAGCCTACCAAGCCTCTGTGGTTGTAAGGACACTTCACCTGTGGGCAGATTTAGCTGCGTGTTTAATGTTCTCCATTCAAGTTTTATTATTTGCACACAGTCCTCTAATGCCAAATTATAGCAGAAAGTGGGACGAGCTAAAGATTTGTGTGTGAGTCAAGATGAATAATGAGTGAGGCAGCGAGTGGAGCAGCGATGGATGATGTCATCAAGGCCTCGGGGGAATTCTGGGACGGCTCATTTGGTCTGGTGGGGCGGGGCTCTGATGGATTGACTCCCTCCCTACACACACACACACACACACACACACACACACACACACACACACCTCACTCGCTCTCCCCCCTCTCTCCCTGTGTCTGTTATGCTCCCTCACCCTTTTGTGTCCACTATCAGTAGAGAAGGGAACACTTGATTGTTCAATTCAATTCATTCTCCATAACTCACACATACACACGCACACATACACACACACACACACACACACACACATACACACACACACACACACACACACAGTACAAGACTAGAACAGCCTCATTTCTTAGTGTGTGTGTGTTAGTATGTGAGCTCATTAGTTTGTACTAATGAAACCCAAGGGACCGGGTTAACCAACTCACACACACACACACACACACACACACACACACACGCACACACACTCTAACCCCATAGAGAGCCTTTTCTCTATCTGCCTCGGCTTCACTGTTGCCAGTGACTACGCCCCACACCCTTGTTGCTAGGCAATGAGCAATGGACAGCAGCCGCTGTGTGTTCGGAGTGTTACTACGAGAGAGAAGAGGCTGTGCTTAGTTTTAAACCCATTATGATGCCAATGGTTATCATGCTGTTCATGCTAATACTAGTCCAAGAGAAGAATTGAAGATGCAATGTAAATTGTTGCATTATTAATGAATTTTCCATTTGAAATCATGTTACAATTAACTTTCTTGTAGCTTGTAGCCCCGCCCTAAAGCATCCCCTGCTTTATGGTTTATTTCACTCTAAATGGACCATAACTTACTAAATGAACATCATGCTGTATTGAAGAAGACTTGAAACTAGAGATTGAGACATAAACTCATGTTTACAATGTTTACTGAGGGAATAAATCAAGAGAGAAGTAGAGTCATTTTCTATAGACTTCTATACAATGAAAAAAGCCCCAAACTTTACTGTTTTGCTTCATCAACCTCCTTCCCGGCAGCGAGCAGTTGTTTAATTGGAGGAAAGACGCTCTACAGTGTCTGTCCACCAAACAGCAGACAGAGAACGGAGCTAAAAGAAGAGTGAATGCTGAGGATGCACAAGGATGGATTTACTCTGAATGGATGCTGACGTTATCTGTGTCTGCTGGATTTGTAAACAGGCAAATGTTTACCAATCATCTTTAGCCATTAGCCATACAAAAGTAAAGGAAAAAAATATAGATTGTAAACATATGTGAAGAATAACTTATAAATAGGATAGATGACTATGTTTTAATTAGTAAATTAAACTACAACAAAAATCCGATTTGTAGGGTATAATTTCCTCTGTCCCCATTATATCCCCATTATGGCCATCTGTGTTGTCAACAGCAACAACATACGAGGGAATCATTTTGGAACACAATCACTGACACATTAAGTGACACGTCAGTCAGAGCCGTGACGTGATGCCTGGTCAGCCTGATCTCCGTTCGTCCCTCGGGTTCCATCCGACAATTAAGCTGGAACATGCTAAAGAGCTAAATTGCTCCATTGTTGTGTGTGTAAGCTAACAGTTCACTGACACACATCACAGCTCAATCTGAGCAGCAGATCAGTCATTTGGTTTGTGACAGTGGTGATAAATTAAAGAGGGCCTCTGAACAAGACATCCACATATGCATAAAAACATTAACACACACACACACACACACACACACACACACACACACACACTATCCCCAACCCCCATCGGTGTGGGGCCTGTCGGGGGTGAGGGATTGTGTTTAAATGGCGCTGAGGAGCGGCACATTACACAGGATGACACACTGGAAAGAGATAACACTCCACATGACACGTGTTTGTGATCACTTTAAAATGCAGATTGTGGCGGAGACCGTAGCTCAGCGCTGTAATGATGAATGTGTTAATAAGGTTGTGTGCCGGGGCTGGAGGGGCTAAGGCGTGGCCAGGTTAGCCGTGCCTCTTTGTCTGCTCTGCACCCGTGGGACGTCCCCCAAAAGGACACCCATGTCTTGGAGAGCAAGGCCCTCTGGGAGGCTGAGGGGATGTTTGTGCTGTGGCGTCTCTCTGTCTGATGTGTGAGTTCATCTGAGACGTAAAGAGGAGCGCACACCTTCAGGGGGCAACGTGTTCTATGACATCTATGGCTCTGGCTTTGCAACACCAATGCAGAATTGCAGCTGAAAAATAAATCACTGGCTTAAGAACCTGCTAATTGCAGATCTTAAAACTCTTCAGAATAAAATTTAAGTTGAACTGGAGTTTATTAACACATAATAATTTGGCCCAATGGTTTTGTTGGATATGAGGATATAACGGAGCTGGGATCAGAGCGTTTTGGTGTGGTGGTCCCAGCGCCTGATGGTGTCTGTTCCTGGTGATCTGGTGCTCACTCAGTGGGAGAACAGGACCTTAGAGTGGTCACATGTTTGTGCTTTCTGAAACTAGATGATTTAGTGTTTGTGTCATTTTTTTTTTTTAAATCTTTTTTATGGTTTACCACACAAAAATGTACTCTTCATATTTCAGTACATTTTTTCTGCTGGGAAATGCAGTTATTAAACAGCTGTCTGCTATCTGGGTCGTACATTATTTTATAACTAGGGCTGTAGATTTAACCAAAATGTAGATTTAACCAAAATGTTATCATAATCCGCAATATGTACTGTTGTTGAAGGCAAAATGTGTCAAAATACCATTTTAGACTTGGTGCTGCAGAGATGTCCTGGCCTACAGGTCATATTCTACATATTCTCTGTTTGGTACAGATATCTGCAAAAATCACACCATAATCATTTTATTATATTTCTCAATGAAAATGAGAATATAAACTACCACAAAAAATGGATCACTTCTGCTAATATTGACTGCAGTCAAAATAATCAAAATCTTTCAGCCCTTTGTATGACATTAATGTCGGGAAATGCATGTGTTAAGGATATCGTCCCATTTTTTGTACTGACTGAAATGCAGGTCCACATTGTCTGTTCATCACAGATCAGGTGGCCGATGCTGACTCAGTCTTTTCTTCTCGGTAAGTCAAACTGGAGCCGGGCTTTGTTCTGGGTGTTGTTGAGCTTCACTGCTGCAGGACGCAGATCCACCTGCTCTGGGTCACACTACAATGTATTGATCTTAACTTGGATAAGCACATCTTCAGCTGAGAAGTAAAACCTGTGTGCATGTGTGTGTGTGTGTGTGTGTGTGTGTGTGTGTGTGTGTGTGTGTGTGTGTGTGTGTGTGTGTGTGTGTGTGCTGCACAGTTCTGGTTGAGATGACCACGTGCCCCCCCCAGACCACTCCCCCCGGGGCTAATCCATTACCGCTGTCATCATAAACACACCCTCACACCTGTCACCTTGTTTCTTCTCACATGAGCAGTAGTGCTGATTCTGACCCACGCTCGCTAAAGAAATCCACCAATAAAAAACACAATCTGAGCACGGAACAAAAGATTTCACCGTATCTTTTTGCGCTTTGGGTTTAGAATTATCTCGTGGAAATAACATGGGCTCCTAATTGGCTATCCCTCGCTCCAGTCGTCTCTTAACCAATTACCTGAGCTAACTACCCCTGAGCCCACAAGGCTCAGAGGTCACGGCTGTGCGGGTCACACCCCCACCAGGCGGGAGGAGTGTTTGCACTTTGTGCATGTTGTAAGCCCCGGTGTTGAGGATTGCTGTGGGAAGGTGGAAGCAGCTTGAGGTCCTTTAATCTCTGAGACCCTCAGCAGATTACTGGTACAACACACAGCCTCTCTGTGAGTGAAGGTCTGGACCAGATTAGGAACCAGGCGGACTGGTTTTCTACTTCATTACAGGTTAAACCAGGACTTGCACTGACATGCACTTTCTATTGAAACCAAAGAGGTTCAAATATATTCTGGAGGCTTTCAACTGAAGCTTTGCTCTCTAAAGACCCAGTTAAGAGAAGGGCACTAATGGTTCAATTTGGAATTAAAAGTGCTTAATCTCATTGTATGAACATCAGAGTAAATCAGATGGGTTTTATTTCTGACAAGCTTTTATTTATAAAATAAAATCCCTTGATTCCTGAACTCGGTTGTTCTCTACATAAACCTGTGAACTCCTCAGGAACCTTTGGTTTACTGTTGTTGATACCGCCTCATTCTCATTCATGCAGCATGTTGGGCCTCACTTCTCCAGCAGTGCCTGCTGTAAATCACTGTTTTATTGCCGCTGTTTGTCCACATCGTGACTCTCAATGGGTCGGAAGAGAAATGGTTCTAATGGAGAAAACACGGAGTGAGATGCAAAGCCAGGAAAACGGCACAACAGCTTGATTGTAAACTCTCATATTCAAACAAGTGCTCTTAATCCCTTTGTGCCGACCACTGCACACTAACTGAGACAGACTCGGGACATGTAAACCAGCCGTACCTATATATTATTACGTAATTCATTCATTTGTGTTAGGAGGAAGATATGTTGAATATTGATATTTATAGCAAGCTCACAATAAAGTGACTGAACCTTTTGCCCTTTAAGGTCTTCCATCTGAGCAAAAGCAGATTATATAATCAGAAAAGTAACAAAGGATACATTTTACACCCTTCCTTCTAAAATGATTTAGTGTTTTCATACAAATCCATAATGTCCGAAAATGGCCTCTAGCCATACAGGATATACATAATACACATGTTTATATATATATAATACCTTTTTTTATTGTGGAGAAATATGCTGAATGTTGTGATTATACACACGAAAAACAAATCTGTACAAACCCATGGGGTAACACAGTTACATTGTGCATAAGAAAGTCATATTTGCATATCACCAGCTCTGGGAGATTTTTTGACGTTCTCAGGCTTTACGAGGCTTTACATTTCATCTTTGTGTTGGGTTTTGAGCCAGTATTCAGTATGTGGACTACTGCTCTTCATCCTTTGTCCGGAACTTGTGTTTTGGATGATCTCACTCTCCCCCTTTTTCTGAATTGTAATGTTGGGTCAAGCCATGAGGTGGTGCCATGGTATTAAAAAGCAAAAAGGGTGAGGCCTTGGAAAAGATCAGCGTTTCAGAAGATGTCTTCGTAGTATTTAGGGAGGACTTTATGTGGAGCTGGATACCAATGGAAGCATGTAGTGTGGATATTTATTTGTGTTGGTTCATGGTGGGTGGCTGAGTTAGATTTTTATTAAAAGCTGTCTGAACAGAGACATTGCAGCTAATAATGCCAGTGAATGCATCAATGCATTCGTCTGTTGTAGCTCTATAAACACTGGTAATATTACTGGATGGGTTTCCTGTGCCGTCTCCAGCGGTGCTTCAGCACCATGGAGAGGGATTGTGTGGGATGATGCACTAGGTTAGTGTTTTTATGTCAGTCCTGCTGATGTGAGCCGTCAGTCATTGCTTCCGTCCCTGCCGTGTAGTACAGCACATTCTGTATTATGAAGACGTGTTGGAGGTCGCGCTACATTTGAGTTCAGGTCATGCTGCAGGTTCCATGCCCTCCGGACACAAAATAGCTGCTGTACATGCAGATATGGCTGAAATATACATGCAGGTTTAGAAATCATATTTTTGTCCGGTACATATTCCATGCCTTGACCTCTTTTCCCCCTAAATTTCCGGTTTCATGCAGTTTTATTATTTTCATGACTTCATGCTAAAAAACTGTGTACTCGAGAAAAAAAACGACTTTTTCTATGTGCTGCTCTGGAGCTGTGAAATCTCCCAGTCACTGACGCAGACCGTACCATTCCAAACCTGCTGATAGGGAACGCTGTAGGCACTGACTGGAGTCCAAGTCCCCCCCCCCACCTCCCTACCCCCTTTGACTCCAGTGAAAGTGGTACCTGCCTTGCTGTTTTTCCAAATGACAGTCCCTGATGCTTCCGTGTCTCGTATCCCCTCCCACACACGGTTTCCAATAACTCCTCCCTCACTATAATCCCCACGCACCCCTCCCCCTCTCTCCCCCTCTGGTACATTACGAGTGGGGAAGTCGTACATTTGGAGAGTCCAAATCAGAGGCTTCCCAGGTTCATAGCATCTGCTGCTACCTCTGCAGCCTGAGCGGTGAAGGGAGGGGAGGAGCTCTCTGCTTGCCTCTCTGTCTCTTTCTTGCTTCTCTGCCTTTCTATTGGTCTCCTATCTTACCTCTTGGTGGTACCAGCCCACCACCTCCTCTCTCTCTCTCTCTCTATTCCTGTCTCAGATGCAGTTACTCGGGCAGCAGAGAGGGAGGCTTTACAGTCACTCTCTGCATGGGTGAGGAGAGCTGGTGGGTGAGAGAACTAGAGGATATCAGCTCTACCCCCACTTTCATCTACTTGTGGTGATTTGTCCTTTGGCATAAAAAGAAAGTCAGCTGGTGAGGTGGGGGCTTGTTACCGTGGACTGGCATCTTTGCCAATGAGACGAGCATTTTTGGAGGACTTCTGAAAGTGATTTAAAAAGCTAGTTTTCTTTGTGCGGGAGCGGTGAGAGGGCAGCCATGGCTCACGCCGCGGCTCACATTAAGAAGGCCAGGTCTGAGATGGATCAACCTCCGGACCTGAAGGCTCTGGAGAAAGCCAGAGAGAGAAGGAAGCGTTCCCGGGAACGGGCTGAACGCAAGCGCAAGGTACCGGGCAGACTCACTGGAATCACCCACCAATTCATCCCCTCACGCTTCATGTAACCAGTCACAGTTACTGGCTACTGCATCCCACTACAAGTCATCCCACTACAAGTCATCCCACTACCAGTCATCCCACTACCAGTCATCCCACTACCAGTCATCCCTCCATCAGAGTCCATTATCAAAGACAGTGGAAGAGTTTGTGGACCAAAGACTACCCATGTCTTAATCTTTACTATTTCAGCCTCTACCTGCATCCTCATCTAGTGCTATTCAGTAGCATCATCAAGGGACAAACAGGGGGAGGGCAAGGGACTCATTTATGGAAACACTCTTGTTTAGATGGAAAGAAAACTCTCTATTACACAAGACGGAAGATCTAAAGCATTGAACTGTGTTCTGTGACCAGTGCCATCAGTCCAGTGTCACCCGCAGAAGCAGAAGAAAACGCATCCCAGTAAGCCGTGGCCATAATGACTGCACTCTGCTTGATCCCTGCTGCTGTCGCGCTTGTCCTCATGTCGTCTTGTACACTGCTAAAGGATCCTCCTCAATCCATCCTTCATTTCACTGCTCATTCTGTCATCATCAAATGACCTCTGCACAAGTCATCAATCCCCCAATCAGTGCTGCTGTCTCCCAGCACCAACCTTCCCAGGGTGGGCACCATTCCAATACACTCCCACAGTCCAAGTCCTACAAATACCTCCGCTCGTCTCCCTGTTGATGCACCTACGCAGATCAGTCTCTGGTGCATTGCTCGGCTGCGCAGTGTATGTTCATTGTGTTTGCTGGTGGATAGACACATCCACTCATGCAAACACAGAATCCTACTGCTGTGGTTTTATTTGTAAGGTGTGCTGCTGAGTTATGCTGTATCTTTATGGTGCCGTATCAGAGAGTGTATTTGCCCACACGATTCAGTGCAGGATTACTGTTCTTTATTTTTTTTGGCAGCACAGCATATTCAAGCATACAGCCACTGGATGCACTCTGATATTTAGCACTGTTAAGAAAGTTGAATGGCACAATTTATTTTGATGCAAGTAAAATTGGTACGGAGGGAATGGGCATCCCTGTCATGTTCTAACTTGTGTTTAAAAAAAAGAGACACGATTCAGAGGCATTAGCTTGGATCACTGCAAACTACTGTTGTATGGAATGGAAATAAAGGATGGCCTAAAGAACTCTGATTGGGCCAGTAGAATTAACATGGAGTGAATGGGCTTCCCTGCTATAGTCCAACTGGTGGTATTGAATACCTGTGAAGTTCTACGTTCTATGATTTTACTTCTATGACGTCATGGCTGAGAACCACCTGGTGGTTTGCTTTAACAGCCAAGCCTTGCTGTTGATGACAATACCTACAGTTTAATATTTAGAACAGCAAACAGATATGTAGGTCATAGGTGTCTGGTTCAGACTGGGTACTAAAAGTTCATCTTCAACTTTCAACCAATAAAAATGTAGGATCTCCACTCGTTATGGTAGAGAGAACAATAAACAGCCAGATCCGTAAAGGAGTGTGAGCTTGATACAGTATGCCAACATTGTACTGTAGGGACATGAAGGATGATATTAGTAAGCATAACATTCTCCAATCTAACATAGACTGTTTATAAGAAGTGGACACCTACTGGTTTGTGTATTGCAGTTGTGAAGCATTGAGTTCGGCATTTTGACCTTCGCCATATTTGGAACCACAAGTGAAACAAGAGGGCGGAGCTAAGAACTACCGAACGCTGAATAAGACATTTTTAGGGAACCAAAAATGTTACAATTAACTTTCTACGAACTGGAAACACACAGTGAAAGGGTTGAAGTTGTAAGATGAAAACACGAGCATCTCTCAGACCGGACAATGCTGTGGTAGAGACCTGTCAATCACAAGGAAACCCCGCCCCAAAGCATTATGCTCTGCTTTATGGTCTATTTGACTCTATATAGTCCTAGTGATTGGTAATGGTTCTGATATAGACCATCACTTGGCATCAAAAGAACATATTTTATAACTGAAGCCCAGTCATGATCTTTGTTCATGTTTGGATAAAGAGCCGTTGTGTTGTTTGGTGTTTTCTCTGTCTCTTGCCCCTTCACTGCACTGCATGGGAGATTATAACATGGGATTATTGGTGTGCCCTCTGCCACACACACACACACACACACACACACACACACACACACACACACCTAAAAGTGATTAATAGTTTCTATTTGGTGGATTGTCCACTCAGTGCCAGAGGGCAGACATTTCCATCCCAGCAGCATGCACAGTGTTATTAAACAGCAGTTGTATCACCAGTGGTCAGGTCGATTAACCCCATGTAAATGGTACTTAGTGGGTATCAGAGGGCTTGGCATGGACAATGCATGGCTAAAGCATGTTGTTATGAAAGGGCTAATACTGGATTCCTCTGTTGTACGTCATCATGGTTTCATGGTTTGTGCTCGCATCACCAATTATATAACAAAGCAGGAAAAATGTACCCATAAGAAGGTTAGTTGTTTTTTGAATGCAGCAAACATCTGTTACCTGCTGACGGATCCTCTGGTGACCCATGGGCCCAGTCTTCATGTGCAACACGAGCACAGTTTATTTATTATATAAAGTCTATGGTTTTCTGGGTATATTTCATCATGTTTTTGTGAGAAGCCCCCTGTGTTATTGTCTCCTCCTGTTCACTGTTTATGATGTTTATTGTTGATGAAAACTCAACACTTCCTCTCTGTATACAGTACCTGTCGTCATGATATATTCCGTATAATATATATTAAACAGCATTCGGCTGCTCTGAGCTTCTATCAACAGAAATATGCTTTCATTCACCTCTATTTTGACTAAGAGTATGAAGTATGAAGTACCCTCAATACATCAGAACACATCCCGAGCAGATCATCATTCTCATTAAAAGCCTTTCAGCAGCTCAAAGAGCAGAGTCCTGCTCCTGGTACTCATGTAGTTTGAAACACTAGATGAAGTGTGGATGCATTCCATTTAATAACACTCAAAAACAAAACAAAACAAAATGACAAAAAATAAAGTAGAAGTATTTCTGTTGAAAAAGAGGAACTGAATTATGAAGGCAATCCACCCTCATCAATACTTATTGGCTCTATCAGAAACCAGCCTTTATCTGTTTGTGCTGGCATTTAGATGCTATTTGAGACTTGGCCAAATTTAGATTATTTGCAATATTATAAAATTACATGAATGCACCAAATACCTTTGTTTAACAAAGCCTGCAGATTATTTTGAAATGCAGTAAATGTTGGCTGTGTTCAGGATGCCCAGAGTAAAAACCAAACAAACTGCAACAAATGTTCCGTTTTGTTTCAATGCCATGTCGGTCCCGAATACCAAATCTTTTGACCTGAACCCGACCTTAAGCTCTGGCGTTCTGAAAGTCGTCAGTAAGATGTGTGATCATATTTGGGAAAGACTCTGTGTTCTAAAAAAGGTGGTGTTAATAATATATATAATAATATCTCTTCTGTATAATCCATCATTTTACTCTCTCTGAATGAGGAAACACAGGGAGCAAACTTTAAAAAGCACTTTAAAAAGACACTACGGAAATATAGGTCCATAAATAAATAATACTTCGTCATGTTAGATGTGTAAGTGTGCCCTTACGCAATCTATAGAGGAGTCACAACAACATTGGACAGAATATAACGGGGGAATGAGCAACATGTTCTCCTGCAGTTCACTTCACAATTCAATTCAATTCACTATGCCTTATTGTGCATGAACAGAGAGAATATTGCCAATAGCCCCAAGTAATGTGTACATGTGCATTTTACCACTTTACCTGTCACTCCACTCTCACTCAATAAGGGGCATCAGGGTAGGAGGGTAGTCATGCCATTAAACAGTGTTGTTAAGTCTGTTAGCTACTGGAATAAGAGTTCTGTTGAATCCATCTTTTCCTCAGTGTAAAATCCTGTTGTTATCAATTGACTATGCGTGAACTGATGACCGATAAAAAGTCTATATAATACAATGTGTTTGGTCTACAGTTCCAAAAGCACATGTTTCTATAAAAGGCAACGTGTGTAAATGTGTAATGTAGTCTCAACGTCACCTTGCTGCTGTAGGACAAACTATTTGATCTTTTCAGTACATAGTACTATCCCACATATCATCATGATAAGATATTATATTGATTCTTTGGACATCGATACAATATTTGCTGATATCCCAAAGTCTTCCACGATACCATTGGGATTCGATGCAATCAAAATAAAGGATGCTGATAACATCGTGTGTGAGATGCAACCCGACTGCTGAATGGGTTCGGATTTTAAAACTCCTGCAGTCTGAGCCCGGCTTCAGAGTGGGGAGTCCAGCTTTAACCTGGTGGCACATCCAGTGCTGGTGTTCTCTCTCTCTCTACGTATAATTGGATCAACTATATTTGACTCTGATCATCATGTGGTGTGTTTGATAACTTTGCTAGCTTGTCATTTTGGTGATTTCAGCTCTAGCTAACTCGTGGAATAACTTAGCTACCTTCTTTAAACTGCTGGTTTGTTAACTAGCTAACAGTCGGTTGGGTCAAATAAATGAGCTAACTGCTGCTGCTCCAGCTAAGTGTGTTTTGTTACAGCTAAAGATGAGCTAAGCTCTGCCGTATTTATATGAATCTAGAATGACTTGACCTTAACATACATTGTGTTCATCAAATGAGCTTTATTGCAGGAAATCCACAACCAGCTTTTTCAGATATTTATTTTAGTATTCTGTTTGTTTCATTAGCTGACGCTGTAGCACAGATGTCAGTGTATCCTCACACACTTACCGTACAGGCTACTGTGTACTCTTACACTATGGTAGTATTCCTAGTGACGAGTCATTTTCTTCCTGTGAAATATTATAGTAATCCCTGTTGTCATTTCTCTTCGACATTGATTACGTAATCGATGGAGAAAATTATTCTCGTCTCCATCTGTGTGTTTTTGTCCGTGAGGGGCAGCTCATACCACAACAGGGCAGCTTGGAACAGCTGATCCTCCATACTGCAGTAGACGTCTAAAATGATGTCCATGCTGACATGTGGTGGAGGATACATTAGGGGTGCAGTTAACAGGCCGGTTCAGCCCGCTGTGTATCCGTCACATGATCTCAGCAGTCTTTGCAGATTGAGATAATATACCCATCTTATCCCATCTGTTGTCCCAACCGCCTGTCTCTCCTTTCTTTGTTATTCACCTCACACTGCTTCACATTATCTAACAAATCTAATGTAAGACTCTTGGTGCATTTCAATTTACATCTTAACTCACTGTTTATTCAGAATGTCCCTCTCATCAACACTGCTTGGTCTCCCATTGCACTTGATACAGCACTGCAGTGCAATTCTGATAAGTGCATCTCCTCTGCAGGTATAACTCAGCCAGAAAAGCTGCAAGGAGGCAACCCCTCACCTTCACCCTGTTCTCTCTTTCTCTCCGTCATGTTCCCACCACACTTCCTCCTTCAGTATGTCTTTCCTCGCCCTCTTCCCTCTTGTTCTCTCAATCAGCTGTCTACATCTGTAGTACAGCAGGATGCTGCTCAACTGTGAAATGTGCATTCACGTTTGATCTATCCTGAAGTCGACCAGAGCAAATGTATCCCAGTGCCTCTGTCCCTTTCACAATGCGCATGCAAGCTAGACATAGATGGAGCAGATATCAGCCAGCCTGGTTTCATCTACCTAAGATTTTGTCTCCATCTACAAACCTGCAAAACTGCAATGATTTGTTTTGTTTTGGTACATTAATTCTCACTTAAAGCAGCACAGCTTTAATTGGTCTGGTATGAACAGTAGCCTATGGTGGCTAATGTTAGCTAACGTCAGGTATTGTTGTGTAATGGTCTTTTCTGAGTGAGTTTGCTGACTTTATGTGCAAATCTTACACTGTGTTTAAACATGCCGTGACATTAACATTTCAATGGCTTCATTATAAAAGTAAAACCAGAAGTAAACACAGCTGTCAGGACACCTTAATGAGGATGTCTCGAAGGTAACTCAGAGGAATTTTGGGAAATGAAGGTAATTCAGTGCGTCATCGTCCTGTAATTGCTCTTTTGATTACGTAGTATGTATCCGGATGCTTACTAAGCCAACCTGCCTACCATCTTCCCTTAAAGAGTTACCATCCCATGATAGTGTGAATGTTGCTTCAGTGGTATGTCTACACTGCCTGTAGAAGAAATCTGGTCACTGGATTGTGAATATCAAAATAAAAGTATTGCTTTTAGTTGGACTCTAATACAGTTTTGTACCTCTAATACTATTTTATACCTTTACGACGGTAGATATAAGTATTAAACCAATGGCAAGAGTATTGTTTTCGGGTGTTGCACCTGGTCCATTATTATAGTGTGCTGCTTCCTGACAACACTGACAAGTCAGTATTGATATTTTCTATTACATAACCACGATCACCATCTTTCCTATACATCCACAGTGGGTTTTTGTTACCTATCCTCAACCATTACTTAGTATATTGTAGTTGTACTACATGGATTATGAAGGGATATTAGTATTATGATTAGCAGATCTAATACTGTATGTAATAAATGGAAGAAAACATAATGGTGACATTGACTATATGTATTTTGTGTATGCCCAAGACAGTGATACGATTGTTGCCGTATCTTTAGTGCAAAATTCTGCTGCCTACTTTTGTGTTTAATGAGAAAGAATTTCTACATCAGTATGACTGCAGAGACCTCTCAGAGGTAGTTGCCTTGACTACAGTGCCAGCTGTTCAACTGAAAACTTATCTTACAAACTTGTTTTGCTCTTACATTTCATACTTAATTACTTGATCGACTCACCCAGAGGAGTTGTACGGAAATGAATTGAACAATTACATAATTCCACCATAATCTTCTCCTGCCTCATCGTTCTGTTCTCCGGCTCTTTATTTCCGTTTCTGTCTCTCAAATGTAACAGGAAATTGATGGGTAATACTAATCCGCTGTAGGGCCACAGTAGTAATCCATTCGCCATCTTTGTCATGGTTGTTTTTGTGTTTGACACAGTGCGTTTAAGTCTCAACCTTTTCAAAGTATTAGTGGTTAGGTTTTGAGTAAATGGACTTCAGC
This sequence comes from Ophiodon elongatus, assembly GCA_016806645.1. Lineage (NCBI taxonomy): Eukaryota > Metazoa > Chordata > Actinopteri > Perciformes > Hexagrammidae > Ophiodon > Ophiodon elongatus. The sequence goes on from JACSYO010002170.1 coordinate 421,321, forward strand.
ATTTTTTGTTAATATGCTTTATAAACTGTTTGCAGACTTGATGCAAATCGTGAAATTGAAGAATGATACTTAATGGATTTGACACAATATTTAGTTCAGATAGACTTCAAAGCTGGAGAAGTGGACACATAATTATTTTGAAAGGCTTAGCAGGTGCAGCATCATGCTGTGTGTGTGACTCATTAGAACACCTGTGATTGACACTTTCTCTACACACCTTATGTGAGCATCGCTGAGGAGAACAGACGTGTGACACGTGGACTGACTGGAGTGTTTCACTCAAAAATGGTGCGTTTTGTATCACTGTAGTTGATCACTTCCAATAGCCTGGAGTGTTTGAAGTAAATGTGTACTCACATATGTCTGGATGAACAGATCTTCCAAAAATGGGAAGCAATTTACAAAAAGCAGATATCAAAACGTTTCTGTTAAGGTAGCCAACCCACATCCAACTTTACGGGTCGGTGGACACATTTGGTCTTTTGACCCACAGTCTGCAGTCTGGAAGAAAATCTTTTGGAAAATGTTCTGTAAAGCTTGTTTGAATCAATGCCTATGTCTCCAATTTAGTCAACGATTGAAATAAGTCTGTTGTTGTGCTTACTAAGTGCCTTTTACCTCCTGGTTTGAAAAACACAAGCAAACAAAAGTAGGTGGGATTGAGAATCAGGAAGTCATAATCCTACATAGCTAACTAGTTATTCAACTACAAACATGAACAAAAATACTTGTTTTTAGTTGACTGGCAATATTTTAGGTAGATCTTGGAATCAGAACATTTTCATCTAAAATAGTATAACAAAACCTTGAATAACATTAATGTCATTGCACAAATTACAATGTCGGCTTTATGAACTATCGGTGAATGATTAGATTATAATCTAATGAGTAGTTTCGGAAGTCTCAAAATTTGCTTTATAAATGCGAGCAAAAAGTATGCTTTCTTCTTCTATCACGGTTGATTTGGATGCTCCTCTGACCCCCAGAGCATTACATTATTTAGCTGTCCTGCCGGCAAAGCCACTCTCTTGTCTGATTTTACATCTAATCTCAGGCCACAGCTGGGTGCTCAACTGATGCAATTTAGGGGGAAATGTTAGTGGCCGAGATGTTAATCACTGGCTTCACCAACCCCCACTCACCTCCTTTCTATCTATCTATGGATCTATCTTCTGATCTGCTTGAGATTTAGACAGAATATGTTCACAGGGTGTTTCTGATTTTCAATCACTGTACTACAGTAATCTTTTCTGATAATGGTTGTACTTAGTTCTGCAGCCTTTCCCTTGAAATGCTTTACGGGAAACTTCCATTGAGTTAAACCAAAAACCTAAAATCGTTTGCTTGTCCCCAAAAGATGTATGTGACTAAATGTGTACTGTTGAAGAAAGGTTTACTCCCGGTTTGGTGCGGCATAAAACACATCAGGTCAAATTCAGTTCTGGAAAAAACAAATTTCCCGATGGGGTAAATAAAATACATTGTATTGATTTAGATTTTCTTTTGCGGAATTCCCAAAACACAACTGCTCGTATTCTGAACTAGAAAATGTCCTCTTTACTCATCGTGGCTTGATGATGCCCCCCACCACAAAGCCCACCCCCACACAAACCCCCACTGATGGAACATGGATGTTGAGCATGCATCACTGTTTGATGCTGAACTGGGATTGGCAAAATCCTGGATTAGAGCATTCATAATCTGGTTGCTGTGGCACTATGGGACTCTGCAGCTCAGGAGAGTTACCAATCGTGTCGCCATGGCAACCAAAATAGGGAGAATCCACTACGGAGAGTAACAGCAGGGTCTACCCTGGAAGTGCAGCGACACACTGTTTAATAGCACTGTATCAGGGCGGTGTGGGGCAGGATCTGCATCTTGGGCTTTCTAGAGTCAATTTAAAGCAATCCTCACTTATTCTTGTATGCCTTTCCGGTAATCAAAGGAGCCAGTGGTTGTTGGACTTGCAGGTCTCCATGAGATCTTGGCATATTTAGTTTGTACCGGTCATTGGCTGTGTCAGACCCTGTCGCCACAGTGGTGTGGTCCAAAGTTGGATGTGCAGTGCAGTATAGCAGATGATAGTGTGGCTTAGTTATGCAAGGGGAAAGATCACCCAAAGGAGCTTAGCTTGAGAGCTATCTGCCTCAACGTCTTTTCGGAGAAGTCAAGATTTAGCTACTTTAGGTCTTAATGGACAACACTCACTTTTTGGGAATTTGGCCCTTGAGATTTGGCATCAATTTGTGTTTGCTCGGCCTGGTATGCAAAAACATATTTTCTCTCCGGTCAGAAATTAGAAGGGTTAGGATTTTACTTGTCCGTTTCCGAGATTTATGCCCCATTCCAATACATTAGAGGTGAATTAAACTGGGTGGTGAGGAGCCCTAAGAATAGTTGCATACAAGTTTATAATGTTCATAAGAAAGTTTATAGTGCTTACAAGAAAGTGTCTTTTGTCTCTCTTGGCGAAATTGGATTTAAGATAATCACCAGGTATTATACAATGACATTATTTATTAGTAGATGTATACTTTACTTCCATGTCCATTATGTTATATAAATAGAAAAAAATATGTTTTTACAAACCATATACATACATTGGATTTTTTTAAAGATTTGTTGCTTTATTGTATACTTCTTTCTAACATGTGGCCAGGAACAACAGATACAAATGAATTGTCATTCACCATTGTCCCAGTCCAAAAAACTAATGAAATAAAAACACTGAATGAATACTTTTCTTGTTTCTGTTAGTCACCGTTCTCTGGAAAAACACTAGAGTTAGTGAGAGCCGGCTGGTCCCCATGTCCTAAACAACCCATGGTTAGTTCAGCTTTAAATATAGAGTCTCTGAAGAGTTATGGAATTGTACAATTGTACTGCGGCCACAGTGTGGACCCTGATGCCAGTAAAGCAGATTGCTCAGTAGTATGACCGGATGGAGCGAAGGAGTTATGTGAAGTAGAGGCAGCCATCATTCAAAAACATAGTGTCTGAACCCCGGGCAGAGCGAGGGGTGCTGAGAGGTGTCATTTAGTCTTACTACCTGGAGACTGAGCGTGTGTTTTATATTTTGAAGCTATTCTCCATTCTCTACTCATTATGCTTCTCTCGGCTCCCCTCAGTCTTTCTGTCGGAGTCGTTCCTCACCTCATCTCTCATTCAGCTGTGTGGGTGTCTGGTCTGCTATTTTAGGCAGGTTCATCATCCCTCCACACAACAGTTTCTTCCCTGTGTGTGTTTTTGAGATGCCATGCTAAGGTTGTGGGGCTTGTGAAAATGCCATAGCCACACCAATACAATCAAACAGGGCTCACTGAGAATAATTTGCCCCACTGGATCCAGTCCAGGCACCAACCTCGCTACCTACAAGCGTGTGTGTTCTCTGATTACACACTGTTTGTCCTTCAGGGTATCAGGGTCTCTCAAAGATAGACCAGAATGACAAGTGGAGACATTTAAAGGCAATGCACTTGAGCAATTTCAAAAAAGACTTAATCAACGTAGTGTAACTTTTGCATTTTAATATCCAGATTGTTTATTAATTCTAGTCATATTCTTTATTTTTATAAAAAAGAAATGTGAAGGTGTGTTTCAACAGTTTAGTACTGCACACTTGCTAGACTTGCAAGAGAAGTAAAAATTGAAGCGTCATAGACAGAAATATTCATACTTTTAGGCACTAAATGGATGGACCTGTATAGATCTTTTCTAGTCTTCCGACCACTCAAAGCTCTTTAACACTACATGACATCATTCACCCATTCACACACTGATGGGAGGGGCTAAGGTGCCACCTGTCCATCAGGAGTAGCTACCATTCACACACCGTAGAAAAGCTACAGGAGACATTTGGGGTTAAGTGTCTTGCCCAAGGACACATCAACATGGACTAGTGGAGCCGGGGATCGAACAGCCGATCCTTATTATATATATATATTTTGTAAATGATTGTAGATACAATTTTATATCTTCAGCTTAATATTCATTTAAAAAAAAAAAAAAACTTTTGTTGCATGTCATCCCCATTCTCCCTCTCTTCTGTCATCTCTCTGTCGGCTATCAAATAAAAGCATAAATTACTTCCCGTTTTAGCACTACAATATTTTCTAAAATTAGTTTTACAAGTTTGGTTTGTGATATGTGCAGGGAGATACTATATTTTTGTTTGAAGATATCGAAAATTAAATTTGTAATATTTGAAAGTGAAAAACTACCTGGTTAGGTTAAGGAAAAGATCGTGGTTTGGGTTAAAATAACAAAGAAGCTACTTGACAAATAAGTCAACGTTGACTTGTCTCCTGGGCTTACGTTTTTTTCCCACTTGTCCACCCAGACCTCCTCCCACCACGGACTTATCGCTATTTATTAGGGGTGTCACGAATGCAATTCTAAATCAGTAATTGCTTAGGAAAACGACTTGGAAAGCCAGGGTTGCGCTATCGCTACTTAATATTGATTGTTTGTCTACATCTCCTTGTACGGTTAATCATGTGGGTGCCAACAGGGACTTCATGGGGGATTCAGGGGCCCCTTGTGAACACTGCAAACTCTACTACTGTAAAGTATCCTCTTGACATCTAGTGGATCTTATTCATGTTGACTGGTGAAACAAGTTATTGTCATGACATGTTAATTAAATCATTTGAATTTGACCATATGGCCTTAGTGTGATACATTCCAGAAAACTATCGCGCTTGATACCAAACTTATCTTTTCAAAGTAGAATCTAAACGACAGTTGTCAGGGAACAAAAGCAATGATGTTGAACAACGTTCATTTTGTTGCCTAACCCCAACTCTATAAAGTTCTTTCAAGCCCAACCATGATGATTTTCTTAAATCTAACAAAGTGATTTTGTTGCATAAAGCTAACTTTTTTTTTGTAATGGCGGCCCCACTGACAGAAAACAAAGTAACACGATTCGTGTCCCTGTACACAAAACCAATACATAGACAAACTGCTGTGAGACTGTTGGTTTTTCCTCACTTGAGTGAATGAACGAATATGTTGTTCAGTATAAAAATGGGGAAGTATTTCTACTTTGTAAAGACTGATAAGGAATTTGACTCAACTCAACACAAACTCTGGAGATTCCTGTAACATGAGAGGTTAAGTTATGCCCATCAGTTAGAAATACTTCAGATATTCACAGCATTCTGACAGAAGTGTTGCTAAGTTCTGCTGGCTAGCATCTACTTGTGGAGTCAGTATCCCACATCCCTTCCCTTGACCTGGGATGATTGTTGATATGTCAGTCAGTTAGTCACTTACCAGGTACCAGGTGGTAGGGGTCGGTCAGTTACCAGGTACCAGGTGGTAGGGGTCGGTCAGTTACCAGGTACCAGGTGGTAGGGGTCAGTCAGTTACCAGGTGGTGGGGTCGGTCAGTTACCAGGTACCAGGTGGTAGGGGTCGGTCAGTTACCAGGTACCAGGTGGTGGGGGTTGGTCAGTTACCAGGTACCAGGTGGTGGGGGTCGGTCAGTTACCAGGTACCAGGTGGTGGGGGTTGGTCAGTTACCAGGTACCAGTTGGTGGGGGTCGGTCAGTTACTAGGTACCAGGTGGTGGGGGTCGGTCAGGTACCAGGTGGTGGGGGTCGGTCAGTTACCAGTTATCAGGTGGTGGGGGTCGGTCAGTTACTAGGTACCAGGTGATGGGGGTCGGTCAGTTACCAGGTACCAGGTGATGGGGGTCGGTCAGTTACCAGGTACCAGGTGGTGGGGGTCGGTCAGTTACCAGGTACCAGGTGGTGGGGGTCGGTCAGGTACCAGGTACCAGGTGATGGGGGTCGGTCAGTTACCAGGTGGTGGGGGTCGGTCAGTTACCAGGTGGTAGGGGTCGGTCAGTTACCAGGTACCAGGTGGTGGGGGTCGGTCAGTTACCAGGTACCTGGTGGTGGGGGTTGGTCAGTTACCAGGCACCAGGTGATGGGGTTCGGTCAGTTGCCAGGTACCAGGTGGTGGGGGTCGGTCAGTTACCAGGTACCTGGTGGTGGGGGTTGGTCAGTTAGCAGGCACCAGGTGATGGGGTTCGGTCAGTTGCCAGGTACCAGGTGATGTGGGTCGGTCAGTTACCAGGTGGTGGGGGTCGGTCAGTTACCCGGTACCAGGTGGTGGGGGTCGGTCAGTTACCAGGTACCAGGTGGTGGGGGTCGGTCAGGTACCAGGTGGTGGGGGTCGGTCAGTTACCAGGTGGTGGGGGTCGGTCAGTTACCCGGTACCAGGTGGTGGGGGTCGGTCAGTTACCAGGTACCAGGTGGTGGGGGTCGGTCAGTTACCCGGTACCAGGTGGTGGGGGTCGGTCAGTTACCAGGTACCAGGTGGTGGGGGTCGATCAGTTACCAGGTACCAGGTGGTGGGGGTCGGTCAGTTACCACGTACCAGGTGGTGGGGGTCGGTCAGTTACCAGGTACCAGGTGGTGGGGGTCGGTCAGTTACCACGTACGGTAAATGGGGTCGTAAGAAGCTTTTTACCAGCTCTGTAGCCTGAACCTCAGTCAGTCCTATCTTTGGGAGAATAGAGACATCCAACATGTTGCTGTCACTGTCCTGTTTGTAACAATCACACATGTCAGTCTAAATACAGTTTGATACAGAAGGAGACATTTTTTCCAGGTCCCCTATGTTGTAGCAAAAGAACAATTCATGCATAAATCTTTTCAGAATCTGTGTTTCCATAGCAACCTGTCCTCCAACTTCTATAATTCATGTTTTCTTTTCTTTTTTTATAGCACAGCATGTTATACAGTAACCTGTTCCATCTGGATAGGCTGCCGAGTGTATTTATGTGTGTTATACTCATTAATACATATATCTACTATATGTGTCAGTAACATGCTTTATACTGTATGTTAATATTTAATCCCAGATAAGAGTTTGCCTGGATAACTGACTGAACTTCATCACAAGTCTGTCACATGGGCTGCACTTCCTTTTTGTCCCCTAGAACTGATCTGGGCACTAGTTCAGATTTAAACTACTGTTAGCTTTAGCTAGTAGTTATGTTAGCATTAACATATTTGGGATTTGTAACTAAAATTAAGAAAACACAGGACATAGAACACAACTGAAAACAGTATCATACCGTTTGCTAGCCTTTAGCTGCTCCAGTACAACCCCCTGAATCTTCATGCTAAAAACCTCTCTCCTCCCTTTCCCCTGCCAGTAAACCCTTTCATACAACTTCTGCACACACACACACACACACACACACACACACACACACACACACACACACACACACACACACACACACACACACACCATCATCACATTTCCCCCACAGCGGGAACATACAGCAATACAAGTGGCTTTACCCAGCGCTCCTCCTTCCTCCCGCAGCCAGTGAGCCATATGGTCCATCCCAGATTAAAAGGGTTTGTTGTCTATGGCGACCCCGCCCAGTGGATTACCAACCCACAGAGGGAGCACTGGGGGGGGGGACAGGAGAGGGGAGAAGGGGGTTGATTTCTGTGGGCATTGTGGAGACATTGTTTAAACTTGGGAGGAGTTCAAGAAATGATAGTGCCTACTCGTCCAAGGCCAGGTTTGACCTTTGTCTCTTTAAACCACACACACAAACACCCATGGCCTCATTCGTTGGCTAAACTAATTGGATGAGTGTTTTGGCAGATGATGGCTGTTTAGAGGGGAGAGGGAAGGAGACATTAAGTAAATTACATGGAGGAGAAGGTTAATGAAACTAAAAAGGCCCCGTTAGGTGACAAAGCAGTGGAAGGCGTTGCCTAATTGTTTCCATTTTATGATGCAAAACTGAACTGAAGTGGTATACGTTTGTATGGAGGAATATGCAAAATTGTGACTGTGCTTGCATTTAACATGTGTGTTCGCCTACTGCCAATTGACATCGAAGCAAATCGTTTGATTAAGGTTACATTCTTGAAGATCTGTGTTTCGCTTCTCCATGGCGATAAAAGGTGGCTGCATGTGTGTTGTTGGCTCTCACTTCCCTTCTCTGTGCGCCCTTTGTGATTTTTCCCATGAATGTTGCCACAGACACAGAATTTGTAATACTGCAAATGCAAGGGCTTTCATCAGTAGGCCTCAATATGCAATAGATAGTGACTTAACTGACATTTATTTAAATGAAAATCGAAGAAATTGCCCTTTAAATGGTATTTTTTTGAAAGCACGGTTAATTAAAGCTCTGAAAGAAGAACACACTCTTCCCCTAAAAATGACAAGTTCAATTCACAAGCGATAAAATGCAACTTTTTTCAATCAAATACACTCTTGGGTTAGCTGCTACAGCTTTACTTGGTCTGGTATGACCAGCAGCTTATGGTGGCTGGATGGCTACGTTCTATCGCTGTATCAGTGAAGAGAAGCAGAACTGTCCTTGAAGAATGCATAAATTTCTCTCCAACAGCAGGGAAGCTTGTTCATCAACCCACCACAGTGTTTGTCCTCCATTTAGCGGTACCGTCTCCCTGTGATTTAGAACTTAAACAATGCATTTTTTTACTATAAGAGAAACAAACTAGACTAAGACTGGTAGTTTCTGTACTTGTATTCAGAATGTTCCCTCTTTAATGCGTGGGTCTGTTGCCCAGCAATGACACTCCACTATCTCTGTCAACAATATATCCAGCTGAAGAAACTGAAGCGAAAGGTGGCTCAATATCACTGTACTGACAGGCAACATCAGTTCTGAAATAAAAACTATAAACAACAACAACATTGTCGAACCCACATCCAGTGTGGCAGTAAACATGCTAGCAGATTAGCTAGCTGGCGATAGTGCTAGTTCAGCTACACCCGTTGGTCATGTGACCCTTCCCTTGCGCGGCGTAGCTGCCTCTCTAGAGTCTCCTCATTCAACTTGCTCTCAGTCAGGAAATCTAGAGATATCGGGAAAATGTGCCATATTTGTTGTTCTGCAAACATCTTGCTTAACAAAAGGCATTAGATAGAATTACATCCCAAAAGGTCATACACAGCAGGCCACATGAGCTGACAGGCTTTGGTCTTGTGTCTGGTTGCTCAGGTTGCTAATGACCCCATCACCATCAGGCTGACCAGTTCAAATGTTCTGAGGACGTATGTCTGCTCATTCAAAGGAGGTTTTTGTTCAACCATTATTCCATTTTGTTCCATTTTATCTTATTTTGTGAAGTCAAAACTAATAACCATGTTACCTCACTAGTAATTTTCTGTAATAGCAATATGATGGGTGCCATTTGGAATTATCCATTAATGCCTTTAAAATGTTGTAAATGGCAGAAAATGTTCAGTTAATGCAGCCTTAAGTATAATTATAGTTAGATCAGATTAGAAGAAATTGTCCAGCTCAGAAAGTTCATCCTGTAAAATCTGCCATCACACAAGATTTACTCTGCATGATATTCTTAATAAATCCTATGATATTGTAAATGTTGGTTCAGAAGACTTTGCACCACCTAAAAACTAATGAATATTGGTAGGTTTTTATGATTTAAGCAATGCAGTTTGCCATATTTTAAGATGATCCAAACCTGCTTTCAGCTTAAATCCAATATCTATCTAACAGGGAGACTGTTTTTTAAGTATTTGTGAACATGTTCTATCGGGTTCTATACTTTTTTCCAATACACATACTTCCGCTTAGGTTTGGGGTTTAGAAGCTCTTTTCTTTTACCTGAATCCAGCACTGAATGTCCTTATCATCTATGAATCCTGAACATATCATTTAGGGTTTAACTTTCCACAACATTAAGCAACAAAAATCATAACTGACCTAATCAATAGCTGAAACTCAAATACATACATCCAAATAATTGGTTGTATTAGCATATATACTTATTAGCTAAATGGCTCCCGGGATGTTTTTTCTTTTTTTTTTTTACTACTCTTTGCTTATAAAAAGGAAGATAAATAGATCTAAAAATGGATTTTACCAATTTGGAACTGGATCCAGTAAGGGACCAGCTCTTATAACTCGACTATACTCATACTTCTGCTCAGCCAAATGATACAACAACACAGTGTAAGTTTGACATATGACTTCAACTGAAAATAAAGAAAACTTAAATGGTCTGTACTTGTATAGCGCTTTTCTAGTCTTCCGACCACTTAAAGCTCTTTAACGCTACATAACAACACAAAAGGTTGTGATTTCGTCAGATATGTTAAATGTGATGATCATGCGCTTGGCTACCCAGTTTATATTCATTCATTCATAGAAAACTCCAAAGCTGCCTTCTTGTGTGCTTTCTGTGGTTCTCAACAATGAGTAGTCTTTCTCCCCAGGCCAACATACTCAGTGAATGAGAGTTGTTTGGGTGATATTTTCAACAGTAAGTGTATTGTGCTAGTCATGACCTTGAAGAATGCAAAGAGAATGAGGACATTTACCTCCCTGATGTCATCAGACGAGGACACATACACACGGGGTTATTTACAAACATACGTGTGACAGTGGACAAGACATTCACTGACATGTAGAGACAGCAGGGACCTGATGTCTGAAGCTCCTATTAAACAGCATACCATTAATGCTATGAACCAATCAATTGCCATGAAAAGGTCTGTGTGAATGTAATTTGCATTCAGTCCAACTGAGTCGATACAGCTCTGCTCTGGGCCACAGTCTGACACACATCTGCATTAGCAAATCACCATGCCTGCTTCCATTAACCAGTCCAGGACATGAGAGGAAGTGGACATAATGCTGAAGGAAGGCCTGGTATGCTGCTAGTGTTGTACACCAGTCACCAGTGGGGGTCAACTCTTTTGATGACCAGGCCAACTCATACTTGTATTTGTAGATTTAATCAGTCTATAGCCATCTGTTCCATCCAAGACTTTAATGCCAGATAGTGACACATATTCAATGTTTCCTTCAGTCATTTTCTTGCTAAAAAACAAATATATTCCTATTTTATTCCTGACAGTTCTTCTTAGAGATAAAGCTGCACTTTAGCAGGTGTTCAGCAAGTATGTCGTAAAAAGCATGGCTTGGTTTTCAGTCTGGGTGAAGGCATAGAGGAAAAGGTCACGTGGAGGCAGGTTACACTGGTAGTATATGTTTCCTTAAAGGAGCCTCACACCTACATGGCAATCAGCAGCAGCAATACACACTGGCAGTATTATTTAGCAGTATGTGTATATGAACTAGGGGTAGACTGATTCTCTTTACTAATACTATTTCAGCTCAGCCAGTAATAGTCACTTTACCCACTTCACATTTGCATAAATGCAAAACAGGAAGCCCCATTATCTTTGTTCTAATTTGACCCTGTGAAGTATCTGTGTATAATATTTATATATATGTATGTGATTTAATACACTTTCATTACCACTTACCAGCATAAATGCACTTCTGTTTGCCAGACCAATGGAGAGTTTTAGTGGTTCTTTTGGAATTTAAAGTGCTTGATTTGATAAAGACTCCATATTGTTCCAAATCATTGTCACATATAGGCCACATGTCAGTCCACGCTCAATGTGTCTGTGATGCCCCCTCCTGTGTTGGCATGCCGACCACCCTCTCTCTGCTCTCTTTCTCTCTACATGCATAGCTCGGCTGGTGGGTGTAAAAATAGCCGAGTTGGGGGGGTGTTGGTCAATGGTCGGAGAGTTGGAATTAGCAATGAGTAAGAGCTAGCAGTCTGCTGGAGGTGGCGGCGCGACAGGGACAGGAGTGCCTCGGAGGCCAAAGGGAAGTGAGGTTTGGCCGGCACTGTGGGGGTCGCCCCCCCCCTGGATGGTAGCCTGTTGGTTTTTAGGGGGAGGGGAGCAGGGACAGGGAGTGGATTATCAGAGTGATTAAATGCACTCACTTGGATTCCCATACCTTCGGATGGGATAGACATATTAACCTTGCAGCATGGGCAACGCGGCCATGTGTAAGGTGTGTGGCTCGGACAAGGGCCTGAGGACTGCTGGGAGCCAGTCTTACCTGGACCAGAATGCTTTGCCAGACTACTACTGTGTGGATCACTTTCCTGAGCAGCCTCCACTGACACTGGTAAGAGCCCACACTGGCAGGTGCAGCAGGCAACTAGGGCGCCCTGAAGTGCTCTTTTGAGGAGATTTTACAGACAAAAAGGTTTTGATTTACTTTTTCAAAGCAGAAACTTAGAAGTAAATGTCAGATCTCGCTTTTAAAGCCGCAGGTATTTTTTATTTTGGGCACAATCTTGATGACAGGACTGTTTTTTGCATCTGTCACTGACAAGATGCTCAACTTGCATGCAGCTGATACATTTTTCTGTTTTCATTGAAAGCATGTCTAAACTGCTTTTGGACTTATTGTTATGAATTAGAACAATACTGACTTCAGAATCAGTACTGATTGGTGTCTTGCAAAAGGTATTAGCAGGAGGAGATACATGATTTAGGTGTTCGGGGTGTGAGGTGTTTGAGGAGCTTGTGTGTGTGTGTGTGTGTGTGTGTGTGTGTGTGTGTGTGTGTGTGTGTGTGTGTGTGTGGGATGAGGTGTTGTTGCTCTCCTCACCCTTTGAAGGCCAGTGTGACATTTTTGCTCCTAAAGTTATCCTGCACAGCAGCGTGTGGACTCGAGAGGCTAATTTGAAAAGCAATGTAATGACTTTAGCAGCATGCCGCTGCCGCTGCTGGGAATACAAGACACAAATTATCGCTCATTCAGTCTGTAAGAATATATTTCAGTGGGGCGACAACATTTTGTCTGTTTCTAAAAGAGGTTTCTTGAGTCAAGTGATTTTTTTTGTGCCATTTTTCACTTGACTTTAAGATGGTGGAACTTTTTTTCTTTAATCCCAGATTTGCAAAGCTTTATCTTCAACTATTTGCCAGTAGTTTAATTGAAAATAACGTGTTTTAAACATAGAAAGGGGCGGTTCCTGTTAAACACAAAGCTTGATCAGCTCATGTACGAGTTCAAAGTGTTGGTTCTAAACACATTTCAGTGCATTAAAGGGCGTCAGCAGTTTGGATATATTGTCTTTGAAATAGTGCCAGGATGACCATGACACGTACAAATACATGCACACACGGTCACCTGAAACTGCTAGCAGGGCTTCATAAGTATTACAATGTCATACAGGTGGCTTTGCATGTTTAAAGTCATCCAACTTTTGTCTAAAGCAAAAACAAGTTTTTATACTGTTTTATATCATCATACGTCACCATTTTATAATAACAGGAAATGATACACTACGTGTGATGTCGGCTGTGATTCAAACTGCAACGTTTGAATCACTGTTACTGAAAATTAAACTTCACAAATGTTTTTCTTAAGATTTAATACTTATTTGTTGTAGTCTGGGTGAAGGCATAGAGGAAAAGGTCATGTGGAGGCAGGTTACACTGGTAGTATATGTTTCTTTAAAGGAGCCTCACACCTACATGGCAATCAGCAGCAGCAATACACACTGGCAGTATTATTTAGCAGTATGTGTATATGAACTAGGGGTAGACTGATTCTCTTTACTAATACTATTTCAGCTCAGTAATAGTCACTTTACCCACTTCACATTTGCATAAATTCAAAACAGGAAGCCCTATTATCTTTGCTTTAATTTGACCCTGTGGAAATCTGCAGTTTGCAGACCATTTAAATCAGTTCAATCTGAAGTATCTGGATATAATATATATATATTGAAAGTGCTTGATTTGATAAAGAATGCATGTAGTTTTTCTTCAGATTTAATACTTATTTGTTGTCGTCCAAGAGTTTTTCGGAGCAGTTTCACTACCACCTACCCATTATTTAGTGGGTTTTTTCCCCACTGTGAGCTGCTCTTTCATATTCTATGTGCATTGCATCGTACCGTATTATTAGTCTGCAATATCTTTGGTTTCTGGACTTGTTTTTGACACTTTTCCTGCATGAACATGCTACCCACTAAGACCTGCTTAATATCAGTGTGTAGTATGGATTTTGTACGTGGCGATATTTTCTTTTAATGTAGCTGCCACCATCTAAAGTAAGGTAATCTTGGCAAAACAACTTTAAGCTGCACCAAAAGGTCAAAAGACTATGAGAAAAGTGTTGCTCGTAGACGGACCCATAGAGAATAATCACCATCTCTGCAGAGCTTTTTGTTTTTGTTTTCAATTTTTTTTTAGCATTTAGCAGCTAAAGAAACAGATATTTTCCCCATTAATTGGTGGAGACCAAACCAGAAGCAACAGGAGAGTGAATGTTGGACACAGACACGACTCCAAAAGAATCCTAATGCTGTGTCTTCTGGATGTGTTAATATGCAAATGCCAAAGTGCGTGTTAAATTACCTGTTTCTAGCCAATTTTTAGCCTGTAACATAAGAAATCATTGTAAACACTTACTATGCATTCTAAAACGGTGGGCAGAAATGATGATTTTTATAATGTATAGTTAATCAGCTAAAAATATCTAAATTGCCCGTACAGTCCAAAACATGGCTTTTAAATCCCAATTACATGCAAAAATACATACAGTATTAGGCAATGGTAAACCCAAGGTCTTAAATCTGTTTTTCTTCTGTTAAAAACATTAGACTTGCTTTGCTTACCCTTTACATTTACTGTCAAAATGTTCTCATAGCTCATGCCACCAACTTGTAATAGGCCATCCCGTTCTCATTCCCAGGGCGTCAAATACAGACGCTTTGTCGCGCCCCTCGGCGTCTGATACCCTTCAGCATCTGTATGAGACGTACCGCGATTTGAAGTAACTACGATGTAAAAAAGAAGAAAACCCCCTCACAGTGCGGTTGTGTTGTGAGTTGGATGCTTCAAATAAACACAGGACTGTCAGCCAGGAAGCCGCTGTCGAGATCAAAGTTGTTGAGTTATTTTGAAGTTAGTGATGTTTGTGACGTGTTTTCTATCCTTATGTTTCGTTGTTTACTTAGTTTACGTACTTATTTCAAGGGGGGGGGGGGGAAACATGCTGTGGCTAACCTCTCATCTGTGTTTGGAGAGAAATACATCCGGTGCCATTCAGCAAGGCACTCAAACCATAAATGTTATTTACGACCTTGTTATTTATGGTCTTGTTGTTGAGCAAAGCCTCCAAATGAATGTCACATATAGAAAAGTAAAAAAGTACTAGCAGAGTGAACATTTACCATCACAATTCACAGCGTTAACCAGGTGTTTAGTGGAGTCTACCCGGGAGGTGATGCCAAAGGTCCTGACCAAGCCTCAGTCTGTGACGAGTTGGAAAAAGAACAGGTTGAGACGGCTACCTAAAAAGTTATAGTGTATATTTTACCTGACGTAACTCAGCGACTGGCCCAGGAGGGTCCAGACGGCTGTAATTGGCCTGTGTAGCAGGAGACGTTGACCCGGCAGCCTCAGTGGCCCCTGGCAGCACAGGTTCCAGCTGAGCTTCTATTATCTCAAAGGATAAAAGAGAGAAGATGAGAGAAAGAGAAGAGTCAGTGAAACAGCAAAGCAGTGGAGCAGCAGTGAGGCTTCTCTCTGAGTGGATGTTTGCATGTCAAATTATTGTTTTTTAGACATGGTCTAATCTGGAGAGCTCTATGTTCGCAGGACTAATATATAAGAGTGCTATTTCAGTCAAGCATTTCAAAGGGAGGATATTCCTCAAGCATGTATTGGAAAAGGGAATTAATGTATTCATCAGATATTTTGCATTCATCATTTAAACCTGTTGACAAATAGGGTTGATTCTATGCCCCAAACTAAACATCCCATAATAGCAAACACTCAGTCTGTCTGCCGTAGCACAATTTAGATGATTGTGCTGAACAGCAAATGCTGTTAAAGTTATAATTGCTATTTTCACCCTGATCACGTAATACTTCCCTATTGATTATACTTCATACTAAAAAAATATGTGGGAGATGAATTTTAAGCGTTTTCAGATCATGGATGTTTTAAATATCTGTTCTATGTCAGATTAATTTGAAAAGAGACATAATATTGAATAAAGGAGAAGGTTCCCAACATAATTTTTCTTACATAATGTACGGCGTTTGCATATAAAGTTTACATTCTCTGAAATAATACAACTGTTTTGGTGCAGTTCTATACTGTAAAACCACACAGATGCTCCCCAGCCGGAAGCATTTACTTCTAAATTGATCTGAAACAAATAACCCCAGGTCCTGCTCTGATTGCCTGGGCCATTTCCAAGTCGTCTTCCAAAGCTCTGTACTGCTGTTGATCATAATGGTAATGAAGGGAAACAGGGAAGATGAATGTGGTCTATATATCAGGACCTACTGTATTTCCAGTTATGTCAGCTTGAGAATAATTAATTAGAACAGATTATTTATACTCTGCATGAATGGTCCGTAGTATGTGATCACATCATTGATATCGCTTTAGGGAGAAACTGTCACACCTCTAAGTAAAAAATAAAAACAGCTTTTTATTTTGCTAAATGTGGGTTTTTGTGGATGTAATGATTATTATTGGTTACACTGACTGACGTGCTGTTGTCATCTCATAAACGCTGGGTGTGTTCATGGACTAATGTGTGCAAGGCAACCCAAAGGAGCTTTTAATATCAGAACCACACACAAACAGAGCCAGCACCAACGGGAGAGGTGCAGTTGCTAGTAAACAGAGACGCTGTTACTCTGTGCAGACAGCTAGGAATAGAATGTGCTGCTTCAATCAAATAGGGAACAAGGGCACAGTTGCAATTAATGTGTGTGCGTGTCTGTTCTTATACTCTTGTTCTTATGTGGGTCAAATGGTCCTCTTTAAGCTATTCTTCAGGGGAGAAATGTTTTTAGTTGGATTTAGGTTAGGTTTAATGCATGCTATTGGTAAATAGTATAGTGGTATTAGTATACCACTAGGGCAGTTTAATGGTTATGCATTTTGTTTCGGTGGACATAATGAGCACCCTCCCATAAAAGTTAATTGCAGAGTGGTCCAGTGGTCCATGCTAACATTTAAGCATAGCTCCAGGGGTCTATGCTAACACTTTAGCATAGCTCCAGTGGTCCATGCTAACATTTAAGCATAGCTCCAGGGGTCTATGCTAACACTTTAGCATACACTTTACACTTTAGTACACACGTAGTTGTTCATTAACTCTTTTGTTATCGAAAGATACTACATGGACCTTAGGGTTAATCTATTTGCTTGCTTTAACTTGTGTGCTTGTAGTGGCTGCCCATGGCGATTGATTCAATTACAAATTACAGCTATGCTTAATAAAGTTATACAGTCAAGGTTCAAGGTTTATTTGTCGTAATTTTGCAACACAGGGTTGTACAGCGAAAGGCAGTTGAAGTCCCTGTTGTATGCTACATAAAAATGTTTATGATGGAGTACAAAGGAGGAGTTGAGTAAGAACTGACTGAGGAAAGAGGCTTCTCTGTAATCTGGTGCTCGACAGCTGATCTGTTTGTCTTTTAATATTCTTTGGGCTCGTAGCAGGCACCTCTTGTCACCAATATCACTGATGCTTGGTAGATGGGGACCAATGATGTACTTTTTCTTGTGTGCTGGAGAAGGAGTTTCTCAAAGCACGTATCAGAAAGGGGGTTGAGTGCCACAGGGCGGTAGTCTTTGACTGGACACTTCAGACTATTTAGGTACAAGGACGATAGTGCCTTTCTTGAAACAAGTGGGAAATCTCTACTGCGACATGCCAGTGATTACATCAACTATCTGTGTCAACGATATAGGTGTTAGTTGGATCCATGCTAAGACTTTAGCGTAACAATTTTAAGTGATAGGCCTCCACAAGTGATAAACTTGAAGTGTTAGCATGGGAGCTAATATCACTTAACATAATTTTTGTGTTCAGAGTAGTGTGTGTGTGTGTGTGTGTGTGTGTGTGTGTGTGTGTGTGTTTTCCTTTGTATTTGTCCACACTGGATCACTCAAACATGCACACCTGCACTTAGAGATCCAGTACGTCTCACCTGTGAAAGATGCCCGGGTGGATGGCTGTGTTGATAGACAGTTCTAAAGGAAGCCATGTCCTTCATGTAATCTGTGCTTACTTTGCTAGCTCTGCTGACAGACAGTGCCTTGCTGTCATGGTTACCTCCAGAGAGGGCAGTGCTTGTCACCATGGAAACTGGGAGGGGCAATGATGCTCCCAGCCTGGGCACTGGTCTCTCACATTGTGTGTGCAGGGGTGTGGGAGATTGTTTGCATTATTGATAAAGCTCCTAGCTCTCCTCAGATAAGGACAGTGACTTTTTTTAAATGAATGTGTGATGTAATATGATGGAGGAGCTTTAGGGATGGGCTTTGTCATGCATGGGAGGTTTGATTAAGTCATGAAGTAGTGGTCTAGACACGAGCTGAAACACAAGCAAGAACATAGAGAAGTTATAGAAAGGACACATGATGCTAAAAGATACATATTATTCAGTTTGGGTACATTCTATGTTTAATCAACTACCTAACTCAATTCTAAAATGTACTAACTGTGGTGAAAGAAGCAGAAAAGCAATGACCTTCATGCCTGACTAAGGTTCCTTTTAATGACTTTGCTGTTCCTATTTATTGTGGACTCACCCCAAACATGACCTTCATGTATCTGTAGGCTTTGTAAAGCTTCCTTTTTTTTATGATAATGCACAGCACATTCAAAACATTTCCCCATCAAAGAGAGTGACAAACTGACTAAGCTCCTTATAGCCAGGAGTTATGAAACAATTTCTGTAGGAAGCTGGCTGCCACAATTCTCCCTTTCTCTCCAATGTTAAGTAGCATCCATGCAAAAGCCCCACTTGTCTGAGAGTCCTGTTGGTCCAAGTGTCACTATAGCAACCCGCCAGTTGCAGAATGATGATTAGGGCAAGGTCTTGCATAATGTGACTCTGCAGCTCTGGAGGGAATGTGAGGATATTATCAGGCAGGCTTGATTGTGAAAATGGCTGCTTTGTGCATTGCTGCTAGAAAACAATGCTAACTCTGTAAGAACATGTATGAGGCTGTATGAATAAGTCTTTCCAGGCTAACAAAAGTGCCCTCTTGGATGCCCAGTAGATAAAACATGATGACTAAGTGATACATGGACCTCTAGGGTGACCTTCCAGTGGAGAAAAGATGATGACTAAGTGACACATAGACCTCTAGGGTGACCTTCCAGTGGAGAAAAGATGATGACTAAGTGACACGTAGACCTCTAGGGTGACCTTCCAGTGGAGAAAAGATGATGACTAAGTGACACATAGACCTCTAGGGTGACCTTCCAGTGGAGAAAAGATGATGACTAAGTGACACATAGACCTCTAGGGTGACCTTCCAGTGGAGAAAAGATGATGACTAAGTGACACATAGACCTCTAGGGTGACCTTCCAGTGGAGAAAAGATGATGACTAAGTGACACATAGACCTCTAGGGTGACCTTCCAGTGGAGAAAAGATGATGACTAAGTGACACATAGACCTCTAGGGTGACCTTCCAGTGGAGAAAAGATGATGACTAAGTGACACATAGACCTCTAGGGTGACCTTCCAGTGGAGAAAAGATGATGACTACATGATACATAGACCTCTAGGGTGACCTTCCAGTGGAGAAAACATAATGACTAAGTGATACATAGACCTCTATGGTGACCTTCCAGTGGAGAAAACGCGGTGGCTAAGTGATACATGGACCTCTTGGGTGGCCTTTCAGTGGAGAAAATGTGATGAATAAGTGATACATGGACCTCTAGTGTGCCTTTTCAGTGCCCAATATGCTGGTGCCCTATCCCCAAGTCTCTGCAAGTTGACTTCAGACTTTTTCATTGAAGCTGTCTGTGATGTTATGCGTTTTATGTATAAACTGTGGACTGAAACATGGAGTGCATTAATATGGTCCATTGAGGTGATAGCAGTGGTGTTGCAGAAAGCTCCAGCAGTTGTGAGTCTGAGTGATGCAATGCAGTTCTCTGCAGCAGCCAGACAGCAGCTGACTGCAGGTCAGGCGGAACCATAGGACCAGGATTATTTGTGTGTGTGAAGTAGACATCAGTGCTGCAGTGTCACTGCTCATTTCATGCATCATCAAGGCTGCATTCTTACCTCTGATCTCTGTATTCTACATGTGAAAATGTGCGCAGAGTGACAGACTGTGATGAAGGAAAGGACGAAGGAAACTCTAACTCTAAAAACTCAACACTGAAAGAGCCTGCTAATGAAAATTTGAGGCAAACGGTGACCTTTGCAAAAGAAACAAACAAGACATCCCCTGAAGCGTCCATGAGCAGGACAGTGAGTCATCATACCTCCAGTGAAGTGTTAGTGCTGGTATTTCTGAAACTGACCTCTGACCTCTTGGATGGAATAGCGCAGTTTCAATGCAGTAAAAATAAGCATCACACAGTGTTTTTCCACAGGAGGAACAGAGAGCTGGGAGCTTTGAACAAGCTGTATGTGAGCCAGAATTTAGCTTTAGTGAAGGCACCAAGAGGAAAGTGCTGAATCATTCTGCCTCCTTACAGTCCTGGTCTGTTTCCAACTGCAGCTCACTCAGCATCCAAAAACCAACGGCGACATGTCCTTCCCAAACCTCGAACATACACATCATTGTCCACCAAGGAAACCGTATATGTCTAAATATGGATGACAATTTAACCTCCAGTTAACCATGAGCCAGTCCTAAACAGCTTCAAAGGTTGTGGAGGTAGATCATTACTTGAGAAAGAATGTGACTCATTCAGCTGAGAAGGCTGAATTATGTGATAACTATTTGTCATCGACAGCCAATGAGGAAATGTATATGTGCTTTGGACGTTATGTAGATGATTTTATGAAAATGTCTTTCTCCTGTGTCTCTTCCAGTCGGACAGCAACACCAGTTTCCTGCGAGCGGCGAGAGCCGGGAACATCGAAAAGGTTTTGGAATATCTGAAAGGGGGAGTTGACATCAGCACCTGCAATCAGGTAGGAGACAGATTACATAACATGACTTACTGCAGGACAAACACAGGTGTAAATATTATTATTCATTGTGACTACATTTTATTTAGGAGTTCTCACACGAATGCTTCTTCATAAAGGATAAACTACAGCATTGTTATACTTTTCAGACACCAAGTGCACAGGTAAAATAGCTTAAGCTGCCAAATTCAATGACTGAAATTGAAACTTTTTCGAGCATAGTTTGGTTGAGGTGGTTGTTATTTCCTTACAGCTGCAAGTCAGTGATTTTTGGCCACTTATCACCTGTGAAGTTGTTACGGCCAACATGTTAGCAAACAGTTGACTGTAAACATTCAGTAGACACAGAGTAAGATTATAATTCATTTGGAATTGTGTTTGTGTCTACCCGATGAACATCCACTATCTTTTTAGCTCAGGTTTGGTCTCCACCAACTCCTAAGAAAAATGTACTTTTAGCTGCTAAATGTTCCACCATGTTCACCAGCTAAATGTGTATTTGCTGTTTTATGCTCAGCAGGTGGTGAACAGTGGGTTTATCGGAGCTTTATAGCTGAAAACAGCTACTAGAAACCAGGCTGATAAGAGCTTTTTCTTCAGGCTGATGCCCCAAAACAATGAGCTGAAAAGGCTAAAAGGCTCTGAGCTAGAGCTGAGGGGAACTACAGAGTTGATAATAATATATGGGTTTATCACTACAAGTGACACCTTTAACATGACATAGTCAGTTGATACATTTGTGCCTGTTAAGTGAGTCCAATGGTGCTTATCATACAATCCACAGAATGTATTATTCTAAGAGCTAATGTGCTCATGCTGTCCGCCACTAATCTTATCATATGAAAATGGCTCTACATTCCAGTAGCAGAGAGGACTGTGTTTGATCTGGGAGTATTTCATTATTTAGGCCTAGTCATTATCTAGTTTCCTCTAAGACCATTAGCATTCCAGCTGTGGACGAGGGGGGCAATGACACCTGATAGGAGGTAAACAGTCCTCTCCTGGCAACAGCCATGACGACCAGCCGGGTAAACAAAAGTCACATGGAGTGGAAATGTAAGATTTGCTGGTGGCTCTGTGGTATGTGCCAACATTCTTTGTTATCAACTGATGTTGGCACCATCAAGATATTTTGAGCTCCTGTGTTTGCATGTGTTTCTCTCAAGCTATGTTTCTATCTCGCTGCATCTCAGCAGAGTAGAAATGCAAAAATAGGTTTAAAAATTAATCACAGTAATTGTCACATATCAAAGTATGATGTCAAAAGGAAATAGATACCATTTAGTAAGTTATTAAGATAGTTGTTTTAATGTTGTTAAAGCCTTTTTATATTTAACTAATTTAATACTTAGCATTGGATTCATTCATGTCTCTTCCACATATCATAATGGTACTGATACTTGCATGTGATAATGTGCTTTGGCCACCAATATCTATACATTTTTTAAACCTTCTAGAAACAGATGTTTGGGCTATGATTACAAATACACTATATCGGTATATGACCACTTGTCGTCACATGACAGAAGTTCCACACTTAGGTAACTTGATGATAAACACAACTGGACTGCTGGGTGTGTAAATGGACAACTGTCTGCAGTAGCTACCATGTTAGCTATAACAGTTTTATTTAAGCTGATAATACATCAGATGTTGTGTTGGTTCAATGGCTTATCCAGCTAGCCAAGAGGAATACAATTACTGCATTTTACATGGATGAAATCAAAATGCAGTAATATTATTCCTTTGATCAGTGAGGGAGGACATAGTAAAGACTACATAACGTTTCAAAGAAGCTGAGAATTATTTTGATATCATGTTGTTTAAAAAAATAGCCTTAGTTTTGAGCAGATTGTTGATAATCTTTACCATTTCCCTGAAACCCTCCCCTGAGTGACTAATGGGCATCAGTGTTTTAGTGTTCTCTGAAGCTGATTATAGCTCAATAACATACTGCACTGATGAGGTGGTATTTACTCTGATTATAAGAACCTCCCTCCCCTGAGACAACTCCAGCACTGCGAAATTAGTTTTTTACCACATCACATTTGCATTGCTTTAAAATTGCTTGCGTAATAGATCAAACAGATAATTAGGAAACGTCTCCTAAGTGATTGTGTTCATGTGGGCTGACAGAATGAGGTAACAGATTTGATGGATGGGAGAGTGGGCGTACAGGGCATGGAGAATGATAAAGGGGTTAGTGGCTTCCTGGAGGTGAATGGAGGTCATGGGGGAGGGGGTGTACAACGATGAATAGGGCCCCAGAGAGTTATGGCAGAATTGGAGGTTGTTCGTTTGTAAGTGGCAGCAAACGAACAACAAATGCCTGTGTTCCAAATTAAAGAAAGAAAAAAAGAAAACATATCATGATTTTGCACACAGATCCATTATCCATCCATTAATTTGAAATTGAGTTATAGACATGAAGTACCTTAGACATGGGTTGTAGATATAGATATTCTATGTAAGGGTGATTAAAAGTCCTTCCCTGGCCAAATGGGGAGAGCTTTTTTCATCCAAATCCCTCTGACTGTTCTTGTCCTTTGGGACAAAAGACACAGGAACTTCATCTCTGCAGTAGTCACAGCTGAAAAATAGCTGTCTGGTCTTTTATGGGAGAACAGTGACAGGTGCTACTTCAAACAGACTGTTGAATTATTGTTCTGGGATGAAGAACTGAACAGAAACCACGGGGTGGGGGTTGGAAGTTATGGTCTCCCCTGGTGTCCCACAGTTGTCCTACAGTTTCTTTACATGCTTTTTTTATAAACTTACTTGGATGCTTTATCTTTTGGATCCGCTATTTTTCATTAATGTACCTATCTGAGGATGACATCCCCATTTTGAGTCAAAGCTCTGATTGGACAACCAGACATGGTTATCAAGTTCCAAGGCCAAGCAAGAAGATTGAAACATAGGATTATGGTCAGGCACACTGCATGCCCATCCATCACCCAGATCTTCACACCCTTGATTTACACCTTGCTACATAAAGGGCACACTACTTCCTGGGTTTGCACTGTGCAAGTGTTGGCATTGGACGTAAATCATGAGGTGCAAAATCTACAAAATTTCAATATAATTCTTCCGAAAACATGGCTGCAAAAACATACTTAAAACTAACACGGCCACAGAACACAGTCATGTTGAAAATAAAAAAGCCCGAACCAAAGAGTACCATCAATAAACACAATAAAGAGGTCACTTTTCTGTACTTTGAACTAGCATTTTAGATGCAGCAGTTGTACCAACACATTGGCTAAGTGCTGGGTGATATGAGGCCAGCAGGAGGCAGGCAGGTACATTAACATGTCAGCTGATACACAAATAAATTAGGACTTGGCTGAAATACATTTTCTGCTCTGTTACTGAGCAGATGCCTACTGCCAGCTGTGGGTTACATCTGGGCAAATAAAACTGAAACATAGTGAGATAATTCTAGGGTGAGCAAAAACTCTCTTGGTATCCCACAGGGAGCCTCTGCAGGGACCCCAGGAGTACGGTGGGGCCATCGGCCTCAGGGGGCTGTGCGATGAGGGTTAGTTTGGCAGTCACAGAGGAAATGACTTATCGACTGTTTTTATGGTGCAGCCTAATGGAAGTGCTGCTGAAGGGGTTATTTAATCAGTGCTGGGTCTTAGAAAAGGAGAAGGACAAACTATAGAGAACAACCCTGCATTCAGAGCCATTCTTTTGCTTAAAGACCTGAAAGAAAATGGGAGGCTGTTGTCTTCATTTTAATTCTACTAATAAAGCTGCACTAATCAATATTATTTACATTAACAATGGATCAAATGACTATGTAATGCTCACAGTGAAAACCTTACAGAAAATTAATACACATCTGCGAAATTCCTCCGAGAGCCATTCAGCCTAGTTTAGCTCATTGTTTTTAGCAGACGCAGGAAAGTGTTTTATGCAAAAAAGATGTGCAAGACCGGCCCAGAAGCAAACGCCAGACAGACATTCAGCAGCTAGAGAGACAGATCTTCATCTCTCAGAGTTGGTGGGGAACAAACCAGAGCGAAAAGGATAGTGAATATTTAGCTTATATCACCAGGTGCACAGAAACACTACACCTAATAAAAAAGTAATGTGGCTCCGTGTCTGCTGGATATGTACATAGGCTTTAAAAATAATGCTTATATTTTTACTTAATTTATTAAAACAGACTACATTAAATCAAAAAGGATAAGCCCTATTAGCCTCTTGTAAATTGGTCTTCAGTCGGTTTATTACAAAACCATTTGAGCTCAAGCATTTGGATGTCAATCTCTCAGTTATCAAGCTTATTTTTTTCACCTAGTCATCTCTCAGCTTAGCAAGCCCGTTCCACCTCCTCCCGGCCAACCAAGCAGCACATGACACCAAATAGCCCAATACAGATATTAATAGAGGTCATGAGTGATTTATAACGTCAAACTTCAAACATCACTCCACTGAACTACTATATGTGTCAAGTTAAGGAATTCATTAGTATTATCTGTAATTTGAAATGTATTAAATCTTCTAGCTTCTATACGCTTTTTTGAAATGTCTTTCTAGCTAGTTTGGTATTTAAGAATTAACCCTGATATTCATTTATTTTCTCTAGCATCACCAATCACTAACAAACACACACACACAGACACACTCTCACACACACCTATTTATATCTTCATTCCACGGACTGGCTCTGCTCCACACCAGCATAACATGGAACAACATCTGACCCGACTTTGATTGCCAAAGCTTTGATATTTCGGGCTGTGCCTCCACATGTAAGAGTGAGGGACAGTCGAGTATTCAAAATAAAGAAACTGAGAAAGAGAGGCAGGCTTTTAGTTATGGACCTGTTGGAGGATGTAATCCCTTCTCTTTCCATTTGGACCTGTCTTTAGTCTATGTTGGTGTTGGGTTGTTGGACTTTGGGCCTGACCTTTCCTCCCTCGTCTTTTTCCAGAATGGTCTCAATGCACTGCACCTGGCAGCCAAGGAGGGCCATGTGGATCTGGTGCAGGAGCTTTTGGAGCGAGGTGCCGCAGTGGATTCGGCCACAAAGGTAGGTCATCTCATCTTCAAACTGAGTGGACTTCAGTCCCTGAAAAGCAGGATTTATCCATGTGTCCTCGCACTATAGGTGTTGCTAGAACCTGGGTGACGTAGTAGAGTAGGCAGGCATAGAGTCGTAGAGAGCAGAATCTATGCTTAGGGGTACTGAAGCTGCTCTGGAGGCTTGTGGTGGAACAGCACCTTACTAAAATACTACTGTTGTTTTTATATTCGTACTTTGTCCCCTATCTGTGTTATTTTCATTCTCAACTTTCCGCTGCCATGCATGAATTCTTTAGTCCTGAATATGACCAAATATTTCAATGTTTACGTTTATAATACATCAGACTAGTTTATTATCTCTTTAATCGTAAGCCTGTGGAGAGATAGTGTATATCTGTCTGTCCAAGGCTAATCTCTGATACTACTGGACCTTTCCGCCTGATATGTTTGGTGCTCATTGAGTGTATGCTCAAGGACCTCTTGTGATTTTCCCAAAACTATTTTATTCCCCCTTTTTATACCGTCATTGGCTGCTGACTCCTCCTCTTAACCGGCCAGTAGGGGCTGCAAGTGACCAGCAACTGCTTCAGTAGCAAAAGGCATTTCCGGTAATTAGCCAGGCCAAAAAATAAACCTTACCCAGTCCGTTGCAGGCCACATTTTGGCTAAAAAATTACATCCATAGAAAAGTTAAGTCTCATATTGAACCTGAGCATCTGCAGCTAAGTCCCATACCCAATATGTTAAGCTCCACTAAAGTTAGGCACGATATGAGATGAAAATAATCACTGTGGGGAAGCGACACTTTAGTGAAATCCACCTTTTTGGAAAGGGAGGAGGAGACACACCTGACAGAGATCTGCACACTACTGAGTGTGAGGAAATGCTTCTTCTTATTGTCCTTTTATATTTTCTATTAATCCAGAAAGGAAACACAGCACTTCACATATCCTCCCTAGCTGGTCAAGCTGAAGTAGTAAAGATCCTGGTCAAACGCGGAGCTGACATCAATTCACAATCTCAGGTGAGCTTCTGTACTCTGCTGCTGAAGTCATTTAATGCTACTATCCTCTTGAGAGGCAGTGGCAATATCATCTCCTGTATCTCTCATCACTAATATCATGCTAGAGAGAAGTGATTTCATTTTCGGCGGCATCTGGTTGAGTAAATACAGTACATGTTCATGGCCTGTAGTTTATTGGTAACCTCTTGTGTTTGCTTGTGTGCTGTAGAATGGATTCACTCCTCTGTACATGGCGGCCCAGGAGAATCACATGGATGTGGTGAGATACCTGCTTGAGAATGGAGGCAACCAGAGCACTGCGACTGAGGTGAGAGGAGTGTGTGTATTGAGGATGACTACATCCGACTATGGCTTCACAAATCCAGTACACTGCAACACTGGCAAACAATGGATGCATTAGGACCGAACACAAAGCAGATACAAGGAGGATGCAAATGCCATTATTTTGCAAATATTTGGTTGAAAAATCTAAGTATTAAATTTCATGGCATCCATTCTGGAGATGTTGAGAAAAATGTCAGCGCTAGTGGAAAGGTTATGGAACCACCAAGTCATTAGCACACATCCTGTGGGAATCGTGATGACGAATGACAAAATGTCATGGCACATGACCACATAGTGGTCGGCCGAATCACCACCACCATCAGGAGATCACCAAAGTCATTAGGATTCATCCTCTGGGGACTATAAATGTCTGTACAAAATGCCATGGCAATCCATTTAGAATTTGTCAAGACGTTTAAGTCCTGACCAAAGTGCTTGACTCGCTGACTGCCAAACATTGACATTCCTTGAGCTCCACTGCTGGCGTGATCACTGTTTACTTACAGAGTGAATCTTCCTGCACACAGGTTTCATATTAAGAACTAACCATGGCTCAACCAATATAGTCCCTCCCTGTACTGGTAGGCTTCCAGTTTGAAGCATATGTAGGACGTGTTGAGTTTTATTGATAGAAGCTTAGCAGCGATAGGAAAAGCTTTAAAGTAAAAGCAAACGGTAATAATTAGTGAATTAAAACAAAATTTTCTGTTAAAAAGATTAAGTGAGAGCAGTGCAGAATGATGAATATAACATAGCTGTGATGGCCTGATGGACATAGTGCTGGGGAAATGGACATTATTCTGAATTAAACATATCAACTGTTTTATTACAACCTCTTTATTGTTTTTTTTTACCCGGCCTAGATTAATGACTTTTTCTGTTCTAGCTATTATTTGAGATTTGGCAATTATTTGAAAACCAAATTTTAGTTGAGAATTGAATGTCTTTCATCCAAACAAATTTTGGAGATCATAGTTTAGAGTCCTTACTTGGGATTGATTCTTGAAAACGGGATGTAGCTAATGCTCATAACTTGTCTTCTTACACCCAGGATGGCTTCACCCCTCTGGCCATTGCCCTCCAGCAGGGCCACAACCAGGTGGTTTCTGTCCTACTGGAGAATGATACTAAAGGCAAGGTCCGCCTGCCTGCCTTGCACATTGCTGCACGCAAGGACGACACCAAGTCCGCCGCCCTGCTCCTCCAGAACGACCACAATGCTGATGTCCAGTCGAAGGTAAGCCCATAGCGCCATTTGAGTTGCGGAGGTTGGCATGTGTGGAAGTCAAGCTAATGTGGTGCTATTTGTTTGTGCCAATGTGTCCATACTGTGGTCATGAGGATTCTTATGAAATATATGAAATATGAGGCTGTAGTGTATTAGGCCAAATATGATCTACAGTACAGAATGTATAAGGTAAAGCATTGACCAACAGTCTAGCTCTCTTTTAAATGTCAATGGTTCTAGCACACCAACACTCGGGGTTAATCCATGGGGCCTATTAGAGTCTTTGGATGGAAATACCTTGTTTACATCTGCTATTAAATTGTAAGTTGTATCTGGCTAAGTTATCCCGTTGATCAACAATCTGATCACGCTGTTCTTCTGATCTGATCTTCAAATGCACAGGGTCTAATTTTTCATGCTAATTGTGCAGAGTAGATGAGTAGGTAGACAACATGCAATTACATGGAAGGTGATTACAGTCCAGTAGTGTGGACGTCTCATGTGTAGGCTGAGCTGTAGTTGTAGTAATGACATTACTGCTGATGATGATGACGTTAGAAGCCTCAATGATGAGGTTTCTACCCACTAGGATGATCTTTCAGCCCATAGCGGTGACATTCCACCCTACCGGGGTCTTGGCATTTCAATACACATATGTAATGTGTGTTTCTACCTATGCTTATGATACAACTAAATAGAGGGGGGATGTTGCTATGTAGAAGACGACTAAAAGGCGGGAGACTTAACTGTAACTCAACTAACAAGAGCTGTTCGGTCCATGTACGAACACGTCTTTAACAAAGAAACGCCCAGCCGATCGACTAAACGGAATCATGCTGACCGACTCAGTAGCCTTTAGTAGTGCAGCTCCATTTATTGGTGACCAGAACTACTTATGTCAGCTCAGCTGTGATATCATACTTCCTGGTTAAATGCTTATTGACAGCATGACAGCTTCAGGAACAATCATCATATGATATCTGTGTTGGAAATAGGTGGCTGCTCAGCTAGGAAGCATAGACAAGTATTTTAATGGCCAGCAACAGAGTGTCCCGACTATGTTCCGATACCATTTCTTCCTTCCCATTCCTGAACTAGTGTATTGGCCGATACCAGTAATAATATAATAATTCTTTCCAATTCAATTCAATTGAATTCAATTTATTTTGTAAAGCCCAAAATCACAAATTACAAATTTGCCTCAGAAGACTTTACAATCTGTACATATACGGCATCCTCTGACCCGGGACCTCACATTCCAGAGCTGATGATGGCAGTTTCTCGGCGTTACCCGTTCCAGCATTCTAGGCTGTACCGGAGGCATTTACAATACTGGTATCAGTATGGTAACTACTCTTCTTACTAATAAGCTGTAGACAGTGTGAAGCACTGCCAAACATCAGAGCATTAATGTAAAATGGAAGGGTAATCTGATGTCTAAGCATAAAAATAATGAACAAAACAACAAAGTCAATAACTTTGACTCTCTAAATCCAACTGAACAAAACCACTTTAAACAGCAAAATAAACCTTTACATTTGTCATTGTTGTTTCTTTTAACCGTGACCCTGATCTTTACCTTAGACAAGTAGATTAAGTGCAGCCGAACATTAACCAGATCGGAAAACGCTCAAATGACTTGGAGGTGGTCCGGCAGACTGGGTGTCATAGTATGAAACTGTGATGGTGTCAGTTCATTTCTCTTATTCAGATGAAATATCCAGATAACAATCACAGCAGTTGTAAATAGGGTCCTCCAATTTTATGATTATGATTTAGTGTATGATAGCAAACCACTAAGTTGTCGTGATTTTTGTCAAGAAGCTGTTTTCCTGTGTATAGAGTGTTTGTGTTTCCATCTGTCTGTCTGTGCATCTCTCTATTTCTCTCTTCCTGTCTCTCGTTCGGTGTCTTTGTGCCTGCCATGTCCCTCCTGGTTTTGCCACTAACTGGGTCTCTCCCTCTTTTTCCTTTCTCTCTTTAAATGCCACCTCTCACACACTTCCCCCATCACTCCCTCCTACCTCGCCGCACCGGTGTCTAAGTGTAGCACTGTCCACTGCATGGAGTGTGCCACTGTCTGCAGGTTGTATAGTGGTGTTAGTCAAGGCTGCATGCAATCAATTGGTGGGGAAGGTGGGGTCGGGGGTGGGGGGGCAATCTGGGGGCAATCCGTTATTGGTGGGAATTTACAGTTACCTGTTGATGTAGGAACAAACTGTTCCTCTGATAGTGGCTTTAAGTGACGTGGCTTGAGTGGAGATGATTTACTGCACAACCCAGTCGTTTATGCATCTTCCTGAATGTTAAATATTGCTTCTACAGTTACTAGCGTTTTTTTAACACGGCACCAATTATGTTGTTATTTAACAAAACACGGTGGAGGCAACTCAGGGAACATGCGTGTGTTTTGTATAATGCCATGTGTGGTTCAGCTGTTGTGATGCCGCCCTGCTCAATGTGACTCATGAGGAAAAGCCCAGAGGAGAACGGCTATAAACAGCAGCACAGTCACACTCAAACACATAAGTAAACACGGAACAGATATTTCTGTCACACATGGCATACTTCTACTCAAATACCTGGGAAAACCAGACCAGTGACCACTATAGGAACTGGTTTGCATACAACCAAGAATCTTATTGAAAAAGGCTGTCCAGTCAGAGAATTCTGTTATAATCAATTAAGGGCAATTTGACAAGCCATAATCCATTTGGCTAGTGCTGATGTTGGTTTTGGTTCACTTCCTGCATTTGGATGAGTTTATGTTCCCACTGCAATTGAACCACACAAGGGTTTGCTTGGAAACGGTCCAAGACAGCTCGGGAGAGGTGGTTGTTTTGGTCCATTCCAGAGTATGATCACTGCGTTCACAGCCGCACTAGAGTTTGAATCAAACGGACTAAATATTAGCTTGTGAAAGTTCCCCAAAACACTGTTCAATAAATCCTTTAAGGGATATCCTATCGTTAATAATAATATTTTACTCACCATGTTAAAGAGACACGATAAGAGACATAGTTTAGCCCAGATTAGCCAAACATTTTTGGAAATGAAAACAAGAGGAACAAGTCAATTATTAACTTTCACCTTTGACTTAAATGTCGTAGTTTAGAGCATAAACTGTGTTCCTGATTAGGATAATCCAGCCAAACTGTATGCTTGTTTACAACTTGTTTGATCGTCTGACTGTTTGTGTTTCTGGGCCCAACTAAACTGTATTATTGCCATCCCGTTCTGGGATTGTGAGATATTATTTGAATGAAATATTATCATAAGCTAAAGCTACAAAAAATTGGTTGATCCACATAAAATGTGACATTTTGCTGGTTCCAGCTTCATAGGTGTGATGATTTACTACATTATAACTTTATAACTTGAATATCTGTGAGTTTAGATTGTTGGTTTGGTAAACAAAAGTTGTTTTAAGATGTCACTTTGGACTCTTGGAGGTTGCAATCAGCATTTTTCACTATTCTTATAAAATGTTGGACCAAACAATTAATCACATCAGCAAAAGACCAAATCATTGATAATGGAAACAGTCATTAGCGGCATCTCCACAAGACCTTAAGCTTTGACCTATCACCTCTGTGTCAACTAGACATGTAAGAGCAGTGAGCCACCCCAGCCACGTCGCTAGCCCGTTCAGTCCCAGCTGTGCTGCTGGGCGTCTGACTGAAGTGCAGTAATGTGTTCAACCATCCTAACTGAACTGATCTTTCCCTCCCTCGTTCTTGCTGCTTCAGATGATGGTCAATAGGACTACTGAGGTATACACACGCTCCGTTGATGCTCCACAGATTCACTTTACTGTCCCATTTTCTTATTTCACTTTTCTTTCCCTCCACCATTTATTTATTTCACTTCCACAGCACTGCATGGTGTAAATAAAGATACTTTGGTTCATTTACAGTTTCTGTTGGTTTGGTTTAATAAGAGGTCAACATGCACGGCTGACACGAATGGCCAAGCTATTGCCGTGTGTCCTGCACACTGTCTGCAAATCTTTAATTTTCAGCTTTAGAACTTATTTCATTCTCTGTCTGTATGCATTTTCATTGTTTTATCCACAGTTTATACAAATTTTGTCACCAGCTCAGGACGACCCTTTTGTTTCTGTCATATCTGACCCTTAATACATTAACGAATACCTTTAAGCAACATCATTATTGAGATGTAAGGTTTATTGATTTATTTTTAATGATCACATTTCTCTCCTGCAAGGTTTTGATAAATACTGTGCTGATGCATCTTTGTGAACAGCTATGAATGTATATTGTCTCGTAATTGTGTCTGTTTATGTTGTGCTGCATGATTTCTAGGAATGCACTGCTTAGTTTAAAAAAAGTATTGGTTAAACTATAGCATACATTATACTACCTTAAGTATGGGAGTCCAGTGCTGCCAAAATAAAAATGAAATAATTAAATCAAATAGAAATTTTATTTTCCATTTGTGTGCCCTTAAAAATGCTAAAAATCTGATTTGTATTTTCATGTTCAAAATGCATAAATAGGCCACTGTCAAAGCAAACACTTAATTGATCAATGATTTATAGTGTACTTCAAAGCATAACACAGATATTATTAAAACTCAAAGTAAAATTGATCCCTGTTTTTATTTCAAATAGGCTGACAATGTGCAGTCTATGTAAATACTGAAAATGCAAACATCTTGTTAAAATCTATAATTGAAATGTCCATTTCCTCACTTTGACAAATATTATAAAGGACGCCGGAGAAGATCCTTCCATAATTCAGATTAATTAGATTGCATAGTGTCTGCCATTTGAAGTCAATATGACAGTGTTTTGGAGTAAACTGAAAATTACTTCTAATATCCAGTTTGGTCATTTTGCATTTTCAAACATGTTAATTAATATGCAATTGTTTTTAATGAAATCCTTAATGCACACAAATAGAAAAATTGAAATTGATGAAATAATTTTATTTTAATATTGCCAATCCTGGTCCTCTAAACATGAAACTTCCTAATCAAGTATTTCAAAAGCATGCTTTTATGTAGGTCTTATTAAAATGACTGCCATATGACTTGTTCTCTTTTACTGCTACAACAACATAACGGATAATGACATGGGACGCTTGTAAAGCTTCCGAGGTCTCACCTGCTTGGCCAAAGACTTGGCATTGATTAGCATGTTGCATCAACGCTACCTTCATTTGCATCATTCTAAGCTTTTGACTGTGTAAAGTTTTTAAACCATCACGTTAGTCACTGTATTCTTCACACTTTTGTAAACAACTTTTTCACATTAAATCGGACCACACTTACAGAATGGCAAGGTAAGGCAAGAATCTCACAACTACTCCAACCTGCTCTGCAATCTCTAACTTTTCTCATATATTTCTCATTGCTAACTCTATTTCTTCTATGACGTACAGTTTACATAGTGCACTTTGGTGTTGATCAGAAATGTTCCCTCTTTATGATTTTACTATAATTTTGTTTGGGGAGCTAATATTGCTTGTCCATCTTCATGTCAATCTTGATGACTCTCTGTATTCTGTACATCTATTTGTTTTGCTTCAGTTTTTGTTGTTTTCATTTCAAATTGTTTTTTGAAGCCAAGGAAAGGCCTTCTTTTACTTTTCTTCCTGTGTTTGATAACCTGCATGGAAGTGACATTTCTGAGTGTGTTTTGGGGTCGTGTGTATGGGTGCTACAGATTCTGACTTGAACATTTTCAAAATAATTGATTTATTTTCTTTTTTAATTTTCTTTTCTTTGCTCTAAGTTTAGTTTTTGTTCACCTGTGATGCTTGATGCGACTGCTGCATGCTGGGAAGACTAAAGATCAAGAGTCACCAATTAAAGTTCGAGGACATCTCTGACCTCTGTCCCCCTCCCTGTGTGTCTGTCTCTTTCCTGTCTGTCTTCCAGAGCGGATTCACCCCCCTTCATATCGCTGCCCACTATGGCAACGTCAATGTGGCCACGCTCCTGCTGAACCGAGGGGCAGCAGTGGACTTCACGGCACGGGTAGGGTTCCTGTAGCCCTGTTTTTTGGGTCTGATAAGGGCAAGGACATAAAGTATAATTCCCCTGCAACACTCCAGCACAGTATTGTTGGCTTCTGAATTTCAGGGCTGTTTGCTGTTTTTTTAAATTTTGGAAACCTTTAGCATTTGCCTCTTTGTAAATTGTGGGCTCCCCTCTTAACTTTAATTTCTGGCCTTTCAGTTGTGTTTTTCATCCCTTTAATATCATCCAGAAAGCAAATTCAGTTGTGCTATTTTCAGCCATGCGAGCAGTGTAGCTAAAAATAGCTTCTTTTTTTCTCACCTTGCACTCTACTAAGCCTCATGGGATTGCTTGTGTGGCTAGCATGGAGGCTGCAGCGAGTCAGTTAATTGTTTTAAGAACTAATACTCACTTTACCTTTAAATTAGATGCTAAATTATATATTCAGTTTCACCAATTCTTAAATTACTTTTGAACATGGCATATGTTATTTGATTTTAAAGGTGATTTTATTATTTATTGACAACACTAACATTCACCCCTCATATACAACTATACAATATCATACACTCATATACAACTATATGAGTGTAATACATTTAAATATTGTTAACCTTTTCACAAATAGTTCTAATGTGTCTTACTAAAATTAAATGCATGTAACTAAAAGTCATTTCTCTCTGTAGAATGGGATTACTCCTCTCCACGTGGCGTCCAAGCGTGGCAACACTAACATGGTGGGCCTGTTACTGGACCGCGGCTCTCAGATTGATGCTAAAACAAGGGTGAGTATTGTGAGAAGCCGAAGTATGGTAATGGCATCTTAGTTATGAGGGTTAGCCCAAGGTAAGCCATTGACCTCAACAGGCAAGACCAACTCGGTTAAGAAAGGAAAAATTACATTTGTTGTTCTTTAGCCTCTAGCCAAGTCAATATCAGTATGCATTGGATGACTATTGATGTGTGTCCTGCAGGATGGATTGACTCCCCTACACTGTGCGGCCCGGAGTGGACATGATACAGCTGTGGAGCTGCTGCTGGAAAGAGGAGCACCCTTGCTGGCCAGGACCAAGGTGTGTCACCTGTGCATTCACCTTTTATACACTTAAAGGGACAGCAGCATGTTTTTCACTTACTTTTTCAAACGGTGTGGTATTTGTTGGTTAACAGATTAAAAGTAGTGAGTGGATACAGCTTTTCTTAACTAGAGGTTCTCTACATAAAGTAGTCCAGTACACATTGTCAGAATGTGGTTCTTTAGGCTTTAAACCCCTTCATGGTGCGGTCAAG
The DNA here is from genome assembly GCA_016806645.1 of Ophiodon elongatus. Classification (NCBI taxonomy): domain Eukaryota; kingdom Metazoa; phylum Chordata; class Actinopteri; order Perciformes; family Hexagrammidae; genus Ophiodon; species Ophiodon elongatus. Next base: position 456,991 of record JACSYO010002170.1, read on the forward strand.
ATATATTTTCAGGAACAGTTTAGGAAATCTAATTTACCCTTGTCAGATGAGAAGATTGATAGCAATTTCATCTTTACTGTACAAATGATTCTTATCTATTATACAGATGTAGAAATAGAGGTGTAACTATAAGTCCAACAACAGCATCCTGTTCATATACAGAAGTAAGGTTACTGTTGGAACTCTACTGTGAACTCCTGGATGTATTGATTAGTGAGTATGGTGCTCGCTGGCAGGATACAACATATAAATAGGACAACTTTGAAGTTGCTGACAGGTATATTTCTGCACCTTTGACATAGCAGCAGCAGATGCTAACAGCAGTTCCTTTTTGTTTCCCTGCTATCAGTCTATTGATTTAGGCTAAAAATGTCCAATACCCATTGTAGCTGTATTTCTACTGGATTCTGGCTACGACTGCATTTAAAATATATAATGCTTCATTTCAACAGTATTAGAATAAAATCAAAACAATTAAAATATGAATCAATCCAATGTGAACGTCACAGACACATTTGACATATTGTGGCCTTATATAGATTCTTGCTAATGTGTTAGCAAGCAGTTGCCTATTTACACAGCCAGCAGACCAAGAGCAACATTAGCCTTCATTTGAAGTTGTGCTTGTGTCTAATATTCACTTTTCTTTCAGCTCTGTTTTCATTTCTATGAAAGTCTTTTCCTTTCTCCATCAAAGTAAAAGAGCTCTCTTTCACATTTTAGAATGGGCTGTCTCCTCTTCACATGGCGGCACAAGGTGACCATGTTGAATGCGTCAAACACCTTCTGCAGCACAAGGCTCCCGTTGACGATGTCACGCTGGACTACCTGACAGCGTTACATGTGGCAGCTCACTGCGGTCACTACAGAGTCACCAAGCTGCTGCTGGACAAGAGGGCCAACCCCAACGCCAGGGCTCTGGTATGAAGCAAAGATACCATGGAACTGTAACCATCCTCCTGTGGAAAGATCAAGCTAAGCACATTTAGCTCTGTTAAATATTGTCTGGGTTCATCCTCTTCTGTTTCCATGTGACAGAACGGCTTCACACCGCTGCACATAGCCTGTAAGAAGAACCGAGTGAAAGTGATGGAGCTGCTGGTCAAATATGGAGCCTCTATCCAGGCCATCACAGAGGTAGGTCACTCACCTGAGTGGAACGGAATGTTTCTTTCAACCTACTGGGACGACCTGATGGGTCAGGGCCTGTTTGGTTTCATACGTCTGACTTTACCTCACATCAAACCTGAGAGGAGTTCTAGACATGAACAGATAGAAAGTAGGTTAACAAAAGGGGGGGTTAATCCTGAAACTGTTCCCAACTTTTTATTTTGATTAAGAACCAAATTAAACATAGAATTGATATTAAAATATATAATGTGGACTCATACAAATTCTATATTAACCTTTTTGACAAGCAGCTTTGAAGTCGTACATCTAAAGTGCCTGAACTAACATTAGTAGACAAACTTATTCAGTAAACTATGTACATTTCACTGAACAGGAGCCACTGTGAGATATACTTATGGGGTAATGGGAATTGCTTAAAGAGAATCACAAATAGTCCTCAAGTTGACTCAGTACGGTCCTTTATGCAGCAATATAACGTTAGCTAACATTAGCCACCATTAGCTTCCACCATACCAGACCAAAAGGCTTAGCAGTAAAACCCCTGAGTATATTGACTTGAGTAAAGTTAGTTTTATCACTTGTGAGAGGGAAAATGTGTCACTTCTTCTTTCAAATGAGTCACAACTGCATTTCCTTCTGTTCTATTTCCATAATCATTAGATGACATTTTAAGGTTACATTGGACATTAGAGCAGATATAAAATGTATCTCTATCATGTAATTCTATCATACTTTGAAAGTAGTTGATGTACTGGACTGTTTAACTGGTGAACTAAATTACTAAATACATATATTGTTTTAGTAAATCATGTGGATTTAGTTATTGATATTATGATATCTAAACCAGGTGTAATAATTTAACAGTTCATATATTCAACAGTTTTCTCTCTTGATTTTGGTTATACTTAAGCATACTTAGATCCTTTAATTTAAAACGTTTTGTATGTATTATTTAAGTTCTTCTTTGTTTGATACAAAAATATGTATAATATGTATGGTAATGTAACATTGCAAGCATATAAGAAAAGTACAATCTAAGCAAATGGAAAACATTTGTGCATAAACCTACATTTCTTGCATAAAAATGCACACTTGCATTCCCATACAACAAGAGTGCATTTCGAGGGAAACATATTTTCTCCCAGATTATGTTTTTGACATTCCAAAAATATGTTTGTAATCATAGTATGCGGACGTCTATGTACAAACAAAAGCAGGACTTTCACCCAGGAGACCTCGGTTTGTCTCCCATGTAAAAGCAAAGGTCTCTGTTAACTTATTTAAATTTCAATCATAACTTAAATAGAGTAACAAACAAACAATTATGTTTTACTAAACCTAACCAGGTAGTTTTGTTGTATTTTTGTTTCACCTTATTTCAGGTGATTCAAACTGTGACAGTAATCAGGGAGGAAATGTGTTTCCCTCGGAACGTTATTGAGAATGTAGTTTAGTTGTATGGGAATGGGATTGTAGGAGACAGAGTTGCAGCATGAACAAAATGCCAGTCAGTTCCTTTATCTTGTATGTTAGTAGTGGAACACTGTTTTCTACCAACTCTGCTCGAGGGAAAGCTGCTATTGGTTGTCAGAAATCACCAAAAATCCCCATCATTGATGACATCATGTCCAAGTTTGATGAGCTCTTCTTGAGTAACAAATGTATGTTCAACATGACTGACTTGTCCTATTGCTCCTCTTTTGCTTCCCTCCCTGCGTCCAGTCTGGTTTGACTCCCATCCACGTAGCAGCCTTCATGGGTCACCTGAACATCGTCCTGCTGCTGCTGCAGAACGGAGCCTCGCCCGACGTCAGCAATATTGTGAGTGAAAGTCATTTGTGATTGTGAGAATAGTGTCTAGAAATATTACAGTGACCGGTCAGCTGTTTTTATTATGTTTAAATATTTGTGAATTGCCCCCGCTGACCCGTATGTCGTGTGTACAGCGTGGGGAAACAGCGTTACACATGGCAGCCAGGGCCGGTCAGGTGGAGGTGGTCAGATGTCTGCTGAGGAACGGAGCAATGGTGGACGCCAGGGCACGGGTGAGGCTGCTGTTATCTATAGCAGCACACCAGGGAGCACTTTGTACTTCAGGGGTTTGCATCCATGCAGAATAAGCTACAGTGTTCATTCATTGTATTCCACTGTGCCGTCTTCAGGAGGACCAGACTCCCCTCCACATTGCGTCCCGTCTGGGAAAAACAGAGATTGTGCAGCTGCTCCTGCAACACATGGCCCATCCGGATGCTGCCACAACCAACGGCTACACCCCCCTCCACATCTCCGCCAGGGAGGGTCAGGTGGAGACAGCCTCTGTCCTGCTAGAGGCTGGAGCTTCACACTCACTGGCCACCAAGGTGGGTTGAGGAGACATGTTCTGTCTTTAAAGTTGACTACTTTTCACTCCAACTAACTCCTAGAAGCATTCCTAGAGTATTCAGAAGGGCTGAATGCTGGCTTTTAAAAGTGGTTGACACTTCAGGAACAAAAAATACAATGTTATTTTTAGTCACCTTATATTTTGAGTAATTAAGATACTTTGCAGTTAAAAAACAACTTAATTTGCTTTGCCTTTGTCTTTAAAACAGATGCCTTTGTGTACGTGAGTAAACAAATCAGCACACGTGTCTGGTTCTGTTTCTGACTGTAACAGCGACGTTTAAGTCACTGATACAACAAATATGAAATATTCATTTATTTTGGAGTGCAGGTATGGCTGTTTGCTGTCCCTATTTTAACATGTTAAGAAGTGGTTGGCACTGATGGCAACTAAAGGACAAGAAGTAGTTGCCAATTTCTCAAAATGGTTGCCAATAGGAACCTGTCCAGCCCTGATTGAGGATTTCATTTTTCATATTTCATGACGTCAAAGACCAAATGCCTCCCTGCCGTGTGGGGAATACACTTATGATGAGAAAATTAACATAAATCTCGCTGTAGTCAGGGAGTTGTTAGCCTAGCTTAGCATAAAGAAGGAGAAACATCTCTTAATCTCACTGATTAACATGTTGTATTTCATTTGTTTAATCCCCACACAAACAGACATGTACAAACAGGGAGAGTTACATGCATGTCAACATCTGCTAATCCTCCCCCAAAAAACATTTTCCTGTGCTGCATGTAGTGTGGTGATTTAATATAACCCAGGTTGAAATAGCAATTATTGCTGTGGAATAATCTGTTTTCCACAGCGGTAACAAATAGGATATACTTTCTATACTGTAGCAGATAGGAGTATGAAAAATGATGGGTGATGTGTTCACAAAAACAAAGGATTTCTTCAACAGCTTATACACAAATCCAAATGTGCAAACCAAATGTGCAACACCTGTTACTCATAATACCAGATGGGCAGATGGAGGAATAGATTGTAAGCATCAGAAGGAACAGTATTACAGTATTACTGTCTGTGCAGGTCTCTGTCTGACCCACTTTTGGTGAATAGTTGACGAGGCTGTGAATCTTTCCTCTGAAGCCTGAACGCAGTCAAGTGATTTATCCTCATCACTGTGGAGGTGTTCACCAGAGGAGGCTGCGAGGCACTTTGCATCCAGTCTCGGACAGATTAGTCCTGTAATGTATTCATACGCCATGAAGGGTGAGACAAAGCTGATGCAGTGTGCTCGTCAGGGTTCAGTGGTTCTCCTCTCTCCCAGTCTTGATGTCTCTCTCCTTGGTTTCCCTCTGGGGAGGAAGGGTGTGGCTGTCGCTTCGGAAACCAAATCAGGAAAAGTTGTTTTCATGCAAGGATAACGCTCTCCATCCATCCGAGCATGTTCATAATAGTCCTTATCCTTGATTTGCTTGGTGTTTTTTTCCACGCCTCAATCTAAGGAAGCCTTATCCCCTCTCCTCCATCCATATATCAGTTATAATCCGGGGTTTGACAAACAAAGGATTGTTCCATCCATGGGCAGGGCTTGGTCATAAACACACTGATCATGTGGTTTCTGTCAGCTCCAGACTAGTCATAATATATAGTCAAAGGGCCCCCTCTGCTGGTTTTATTGTGAAAGGATTCTTTTTAATATTTTTAGTTTAAGGTTACCGAGAGTTGCATCAGCATGTCAGTCGGCTGGGAGTTCTTTCTATTGCTTTATGTCACTAACAAAACAGACACCCATTGTCTCTCAGGGAATCGTATCTGATGAGATTTGACTTTTATTTTGCATCTAAAAATATTTTGTCAATATGTAAAACATTCTAGTCAGTGAACTATTTCCCATGTTGCTGAACAAGTCTTGCTGTCCCTTAGGGCCCCATGACATATACAAAGATTATGGATATATGTAAATGAAAAAAATGTAAAAGGGAGGGTAAATAATTATACAATAATAACAAATTCAAATGACTAAGTTTGGTTTGAAAAATAGATAAATTATGTGCTTGTGTCTTACAGTATTGAAATAATAAGAATAGTTATGTAGAGGGAGACCATAGGCACTAATAACAGAAATGTATGTCTGACTTGGATTTAAGTTGACCTGAATGAATATCCTCTATTTATTGTCTTGAAACACATTATTGATCTCCCTTCTCTGGCTCGCTCCCTCCACAGAAAGGTTTTACTCCCCTGCATGTGGCCTCCAAGTACGGAAGCCTAGATGTAGCCAAACTTCTGCTGCAGCGTCAAGCTCCACCTGATTATGCTGGAAAGGTAAGCGTTCTAAATAAAACCCTCTTAATCGTCATAGTTTTTGGAATACAATGAGATGTTGTTTATGATGTAAAATATAGATAAAATCATGTCCACTCTCTAAATGTTTTGGTGAACCCTTTTCCCTTTACATATAAATGTGAAACGTTTTTTAATTTAAAACGTGTGTTGCTATTTTTCTGTATTGAGGTTAAGTTGACCACAAGAGCAGCGGTAAGCCTAGTTTCAATAAAAACGTTCCCTCATTTGGATTAACTGTGCTAAGTTCCGGAAAACATAAAACAGATAACAGAAGCCTGTTTACATAAAAAAAAAAATATATATATATAATAATAAAAATGAATATGTTATTTACGTCATAATAAGGACTAACTCAGTGATCCTTCCAACTTCTGCTGTCCAAAAGACTCTAATTCATCTTAACCTGCAGTCTAACCCCCTTTAACAAGTCCTCTTAACTGTGTGTGTGGTGTATGTGTGTGTGTGTGTGTGTGTGTGTGTGTGTGTGTTTGTGTCTGTGGTTCATGTCTTGGTGCTGCACTATCTGCTGTCTAAACCTTGTGCGCTCCCCATCCATCCCTCACAGAATGGCCTCACCCCGCTCCATGTCGCAGCACATTACGATAACCAGAAGGTGGCGCTCCTGCTTTTGGACAAAGGAGCGTCCCCCCTCACCATGGCCAAGGTGAGAGTCCACCGCGTAAAGAGCTGACCCTGCTGGCGGTGACGGGAAAGGCTGAGTGGAAAGCTAATGGTCAAGAGTCAGATGTTTCAGGTAGTGGACGGTGTAGCCTGAAGGTACCAAGGTGATGGGATCCCACCAGCCGTGACGGCAAATCGGACCACAGGCGTAAAGTGCCATCATAAACACCGTAAACATACTGCTGCTACGAGCAGAACTCTTTCCAAAAAATGGAATCCACTGATAAAAGTTCTCTAACCTTTAAAATAAGTGCTTGCCTGATGTTTTATCTCTTAATGCCTGGTGTTTTGTGCGACTTGAAAGCAGATGGCGAGCGGAAGTTAGGACCTGTCTTCAAAGTACATGCAAATCAGCCATTTTATATTTTTAGTCAACAATTGTCTAATTTCTTTTAATTGAGACCCCTCAAACCTCGGTGTCTTGGAAAATGAGGCAAAATGGAATTCTTGCCTGTCATCTTTTGACTAAAGCTCCACGTTTAGCACAAGTGATGACAACTGAGGAAGATCCATTTACTGAGGAAGACCATGAGATGTGGTTGGACGCCTTGGTGAAATCAACTGTTTCCAAGTCATCATTATGTTTAGTTCTACAAATAGACTGTAGTTTCATTTTTGATGAGGCTTATTTCCTGAAACAGCTGGCCACTGTGTCTTTAACAAACGTTATGCAACCAGGAGAAAATAGTGGATTTGTTGGGGACTATTTTGAGCGGAGGATTAACACACATTTGGTGCTGTAGTGAGTATTTGGGGCAGCAGGAGGGTGTGTTGTTTGTAGAGTCCAAATAAACTACAGTGTGTGTGTTCATGATGATGACGCAACATGTCACCCAGTCCAACAGTGTGGCTCACTGATGTGTTTTACCAACAAGGGAGCTCTACGGCACACAGGAAGAAGACACCTCACAATACTTGGTTTGCCTGTACATATGAGATTTGATGACAGTGAATATATAGCCAGCCGTGTCCTTTATTACTAGTCAAATCACTTGGTAAGATGTGTATTTTATGTGCTACTGCCATACTGAAAACATACTCATTATATTTGGCATAGAAAACATTTGAGATTATTTTACAACACTATTAACCTAACCTGAAGTGACACCAAGGCTGTTAAAAGCGTTTTGGTATGTGAGGCTTTCAGTCTCAGTTATCCCTGACACCAGTTTCTCTCATCAACCAGAATGGCTACACTCCGCTCCACATCGCGGCGAAGAAGAACCAGATGGAGATCGCCACGGTGCTGCTGCAGTACGGCGCCGAGACCAACATCCTGACCAAGCAGGGGGTCACTCCGCTCCATCTGGCCTCCCAGGAGGGCCACGCTGACATGGCTGCCCTGCTCATGAGCAAGGAAGCCCAGGTCAACGTCCAAACTAAGGTACTGTGGAGAAATACAGGAATAAATCCTCAACGCAAGACAACAGCATCACAAGTAGACTTACCATGGCTCAGTATTTATTCATTTGAGGAACAACCCATTAATCATACCACTAGCAACACATTGTTTGAGAGGCTATAAATCATTTCACCTGTGTGGCAGGAGTTTGTCACCTCTGCTTTTGTGCCTTGTTACAGTTAAAGTTACAGAAACACTATTGAATCTTTTGGGGAATCAGAAAGTCAAAGTATTTGACAGAACATTTACATACGACCATCTCGGTTCATCTTTATCACCCTATCAATCAAACAGTGAAAACTGTTTTTATGACAAAGTAACTCTTCTTCACAGTGCCAAAGTAGCCACATTAGCCACATTAGCTTTGTTGACTGGACAGAATGTGGTCTGACTGTGTCTGCTGCGACATTGTAAGTGTTCTGTGTGTGTTCCTCATGCAGAGCGGCCTGACTGCCCTCCATCTGGCGGCCCAGGAGGACAGAGTGGCTGTTGGCGAGATCCTATCCAAACACGGAGCCAACCTCGACCAGCAGACCAAAGTATGAACAGAGTTTTTCCATTTTCTGTATTTGTCTTTCCACCTCCTGTCTGGTTAGAGGATGATATAATTCAGTCATCTCCCATTCTGCTAAAATCTCTGTCCTTGATAACAGTATTCTGACAAATGTTCCCTGTTGCTTTGCAGTTGGGATACACCCCGCTAATTGTAGCGTGTCACTATGGTAACGGCAAGATGGTCAACTTCCTGCTTCAGAATGGAGCCAGTGTCAATGCCAAAACCAAGGTACTGAAACTAAAGTAAAGCACTCAGATATCATTTTTAACATTAATTATTTATTATTTATGCACTTATAATATTCCACTATTATCATTTCTAATAAGCTGCTTCTTCTTTGAAGTCAATGAGAATATTTTCTCATTTAAACAAGCTCTTCGAAAAACATTATAACAATATATTTTTCATGTTATTTATATCTACTGATTCCGTTTTGATAATAATGCTAAAGATCTTTTAGAATCAAAACAAACTTTGAATAATCAATTAATTTAATGATTTTCTTTCCTTTCCAGAATGGATACACGCCCCTTCACCAGGCAGCCCAGCAGGGAAACACACACATCATTAACGTACTGCTGCAAAACGGTGCCAAGCCCAACGCTATCACTGTGGTATGTGAACAGGGGCAAAACACACACACACACAAACACACACACACACACACACACACACACACACACAGCTTACAGTACACAGACACACAACTCATCCGCTGTGCTTTCTTGTCCAGAATGGTAACACCGCCCTGGGTATTGCTCGGAGGCTGGGCTACATCTCTGTGGTGGATACGCTGAGAGTCGTCACTGAGGAGATCATTACCACCACAACGGTACGTCACTCAACGGCATAATCTAAAGTTCCAGGTTGTGTTGTAGAATCTGTGCTGGAATGGAAATATGCATTGGTGGAAAAGATATTATCTGATTCATTATTGCAATTGGGTTGCAAACATACAAATGTGTTTAGAATCCAGTGAGCACTATTACAGATTAAAACAGTACGTACACTGCGTGTACACTTTTTTCAACTCACAAATGAAAGTGTAAATTACAATAAGTTAGCAATTAAAACACACCCTGACATATGTGGTTGCTACAGCCTTACTTGGTGAGGTTTGACCAGTAGCTCATGGTGGCTAATGTCAGCTAATGTTAGCAAACTTCACAAACATCACAAAAGTAGACCCAGTGTGGAGCGACCTGTTTGTTGTTTCCTGTTTGTGGTCCAATTTCTTATTATTTTCTAATTAGGATGCCTTTAATGTGTCCCAAATTGTCAATTTTTTAGACGTCTAGTTTTGCATCTCCATTTATTATCATGGAAGCAGGTCCAACTACACATTGAAAAACAGTCACTGAAATACGTTGAAGCAGTGGTCATATACAACACAGGCTTCTAGAGAGAGTCGGTTTTTCAACTAAATTTAGCTCAGGTTTAATGTAGAAAAGTCTTTTGACTTGAATGGTGGGAACAGTGTTGCTGAATTTCTTATTTTTGCTTTCCATTTCCATATGAATTATAACTAAGAACTCATATTTGAAGTTACTTTGTTTAAAATTACTTTACAATGCCATACAAAACCTTAAAGAGTGTAAGCTTGAAATCGCTTGCTGTCTCTAATACTTTGTCCACTCTATCTATATCAATGAGAATAAGTAATAAAAACTCTTCTCATAACGACTAATCAGTTGAATCAACATGTCTCTGAAACCGTTTCAATAAACACTGAAAATTAAAACCTTCAAGAAATTGAGAATTTATTGCAGTTACACTCCACTGGTTTCCACCAGGTTTACTACCAAACAAACAGGCTACTGTGTGTATGCTGTGAAGTAGAGTTAATGGGATCTCTTTCCTCCCATGCTGCCAGACGGTGACGGAGAAACACAAGCTGAACGTGCCAGAGACCATGACTGAAGTGCTGGATGTCTCGGACGAAGAGGGTGAGTCATGTTGTTCATTAGAGCCTGTCAACATCAACCCGCAGTGGAGCCCGAAAGGAAAGAGATCCCTCCGTGGTATTCTGACCATGTGTCCAAGAACTCTGTGACGAGTCAGTGAACTACAGCTACTGTTGGTCCCACAGCAAAGATCTGTTTGTGTGCTGGACTTTGTGGTTGAACCCAACTTGTTAGTGCTTGGCGTCCCTGCTAGTGGATATGTTTCCATTACTGCAAGTAGGGAATTTTATACATCTGTGAAATGACCAATGGCCTCTTTTCATTGGTTCATTGGTCAAATTTCCCAGTCTGAATCTTTCCCAGTGTATTCGTCAGTTGCCATGAGAGGAACTCCGAATATCTTTTAATGTTACTCCACGTCTGATTGATGTAATTAATGGGTTATTGTTTGCTAATGCTAACATATTAGCCATTACAACTTCATACAGTGTTAATGTGTCAAATATTGTGTCCACAGCCTGTTCTACTGCCTCCATGTGGGCAACAAATACCAGTACTGTGACTTTGATTAGCTCATAATGCAGACTGAGTAATAAGACAGTTATACATTAATTTCATAATTTTTTGCAGGAAAATGGTCAAGACTGAATATCTGCTATTGACATCAGTATCAGCCTTAAAACATCTACAGTCAATTTAGCTCAATTCTATTTCCAGCACAAATTGTGTTGTGCATTTCAGTTCAGAGGTCTTTTCTGACATTAGCAGATTTCAGGAAGTAGTGAGTGACTGTGCTGTCAACCCACAGCATTGAAAACCATTCATGATGACGTTATGTCAGACGACCCCATGGACGAGGAAGGTACTCCGCCCGGGGCTCTGTGTGCAGTGGGGCAGTGTGTAATGCATGGTGAATGAGCTGTACCACCTGCTGTCTGCTTAAATGCTACAACACTAACTGTAGTGTGGTCCGTGGACACTAGTGACACAGAGAGAACGTGCTTGAAGTTGAACTAAACCAAAAGGATTTCCCTCATGAGGGCCTTCTCATTACAACATCAATGGATCCGACATTCCAAAGTCACAGGCCCCTTCACATATGCTATCTTCATGCATTACAGAGCAAAATATACTACAAAGGCTCAAAGCGTCAATACACATGATTGTCACTTGTCTGCTTTCTTTGCAAATTTGAGTTGAAAATATTGATAACAGTCTCATGTGACTGTGTTTAGGAGGGAGCTGGGGCAAGTACGCTAAATTATGAATCCTGCTATGGTCAAGGTATGACGCCCAACTCTGCCTCTGATTGGCTTACCCTGATATTCTTAACCCTAATTCTAACCAACCCAACCAATGAAGGGAACATGGACTAGCCAGTCAGAGGCAGAGAAGGACGGGTCATGCCTTTGCCATAGTAGGAAAAATAATATTGCAGTCAGGACATGGATAGGCTAACGAGCATAAAGCCACTGGGAACAGCTAGCCTGACTCTGTAAAACATAAAAAAATATGCCTACAAACATAACTACTAAACATGTTGCATCTTGATGTAATTCAAACATACATACATCCGTTAGCTACACCTGCTAATGGTAAACTATAGAGGGTCATGGGGGGACATTGGGCTGGACAAGTTGCCAGACAACCATTCACACTCCTTTTAGGTTGGCCATTTAACCTGCATGTGTTTGGACTGTGGGAGGAAGCCTGAGCACCCAGAGGAAAACCAACACAGGGAGACAGTGCTAACCACCATATTTCAAATAGAAATGTAAAAACACAACAATTTGTGGTTTTAAGGGGAGATATAGTACATGAAGAGTGCATATTGTTTTGTTAGTTGGTATTTTCTCCAAAAATGTTTGTCCTCCAGAGAAGCAGAAGAAGTTCAGAGCAAATGAGACTGAAAATACTTTCCCCAAAGAGTTGTCACTTCAAAGCTTGTTTCCAACCCCACAATGATACATTAGGAAATACTGACTCCCTGAAGAGCTGCTCAAACAATCCCCACCTCAACACTGGCTTGTGCTTCTCAAGTGGGTGTTAGCATTAGTATTACTACTTATTTGATGTAATTGCCCAAAGATGCTTTTTTTGTTGGTGTAGATTCAGGGCAGCTTTGGAATCAGAGTGAGTATAGGAATAATTAGTGGGTTGTATGGTTTTTATCATTTTAAATACAACAGTGACCCACATTGAGAAGAATATTAAAGAGGAGTAGGGAAACTCACTTAAGGCCTGACATGCCTTCAAACTAAACATGAACAATTTGAAATGTGTTTTATCTCCTTCTTACACTCTGCCCTTTCCATGTAGCCAACAGACCATCTCTGTCCAACTACTGAACCTTTTTAACTTTAATGCCGTCTGTCAGGGCCCAAGTGTGTTACCTGCCATTTGGGTGAGATGTCTGACTCGGCTGAACCTTGTCTGATGATCGTCAACATAAAAACCTTTGATTGTCAACAGGCCCAGATTGACTGGTTATGAAATTATGATTACTGCAAAATGGCGTGTGTATCGAGGTGTCTATGAAATCCAGCACCCTCTTGATTTGGCTGAGATTTCTAAGTGAGTTATTGAGGATAAAATCTTTGATCCTACATTTTGGTGCCAAGTCAGGTTTTGAAAAAATAAACGCGGACAAGGATGAATTTATCAAATATAATAAAGAATAATAATGACAAACTACTGTGAATTGAATGTTTATGTTTATGTTCATGTCACTCAATGATAACCTGACCCAAAAACCTGGAGTGTTGATTTAATCTGTTTGTTTTGTTTTCATTCCCCTCCACCCTCCTCGTTCCTCTCCCAAGGTGATGACACGATGACCGGTGACGGAGGGGAGTATCTGAGGGCCGAGGACCTCAGGGAGCTGGGAGATGACTCCCTACCAGGACAGTATCTGGATGGAATGAACTACCTCCGCTTCAGCCTGGAGGGGGGACGCACTGACAGGTACAGCAAACTCTGTCACATCTTTAACGTTACCAACACGCAGCTCAAACTATTTGACCGGGGCTCAGACTCGCTTTGGTGAACCAACTGACTAAAACTGTGCCCGGAAGTGAGGAATTCATTTTTACTTTTTTAAATGCAGTAAATGAAGCTGTTTTTGTTTCTATCATTTATAAAAAATGTAAAACCCACTTACGTTCCTATGTTGATCTGGTTTCTTTTTTCCGTGTTCTAATGTAATTATTGATATTTGCTGGTTATGGTACTTCAAACTTTATCAGCACCACTCCTCTTGAGGACAAAAACTCACTAACTGCCTGTATTTGTATGTGTGTGTATGTGTGTGTATATGTGTGTGTATATGTGTGTGTGTGTGTGTGTATGTGTACGTATGTGTTTTGCAACCTCTCCTGCTCATACTTCATCGTTGGTCTTCCTTGTCATGCCTTCATAGTCGAATACAAAGGTATGTGCTGACGCTGGCCTTCTACGTCTTCACCACTGCTGAAATAACCAGTTCAAGTCTTTTCTTAGCTGAGTATTGCACTGGTTTTAGAAGTGAGTGAAATTAGATATTTATTTCAATCACAACTTTGTATTTTGTACGAGTTGATTGGTATTCTGTCCACCACTTTGGCCCACTGGTCCATGAGTACTAATGACTGGTACTCATACTCCTGTGGGTCAGTGGTAAAGCAGGGTTGTCCCTCAATAAGTGTATCGGCGGTTCGATCCCTGGCTACACTAGTCCATGCCGATGTCCCCTTGGGCAAACATTCCCATCAGCTTCAGCTTATGTTTACTGATAATTTGCAAATGTTAGCAGGCTAACAAATTAAAATGGTAAACATGATAGCTGCTTAAAATCAGCTATTAGCATTGCCAGTGTGAGCATGTTTGCATGCTCGTGTTTAGTTTTGTTTAAGGCACTATTGTACAACCTTACAGTAGTAACCTAACCTCACCTGCTGGTGTGGCTTTGGACTCTTAGTCTTTCTAGATTAGGGCTATGTTATCTTTTCTTCTTGTAAGCTAGTAAAATGTAAACCGTGTGTGAGACAATGCTAGCCTGGATTCTGTTAATATTCCTATTTTGTTCTTCAAATTTACAGTCCATTCAGAGTATTTTTCCTAAATTACATTCATACAAGTCATGAGCTCCAGGGTGGAAAATGAAGTAACTCTTGTCCACATCAACATGTAACCCTGTTTGTGGGATTGAATACAAGTGTATTTCCCTCTAGTTCTCATTCATGTCCCCCTGCTGTTGTCCTGACCGCTGAGCTTCACTGGCTTCAATGCTTCTCTTCTCCTCTGCTATAGTTCAGACAGGTCCTTCACACCCACCCACCACAGCTACTACTCCCCGAAACATGAAGGCATCGTGGATGAGATGCTCACCGGTCACCAGGTAGAGTACATGGTCAACTATAGTCACAGCTATTGCAGGTGAAATACAGTTTTTTGTATTTTGTAATATAAGTACTGTACTTAAGCACTATACTATACTTCTGCTCCACTACAGTTCAGAGGGAAATATATACTTAATAATATACTACATTTATTTAAATGCAATAGTTACTAGTTTATCTGAATATTAGGATTTTACATTAAAAAAAAATGCAATCAACTATTTTAGATCAAACTACCAAACAGTATATGAAGCCATCTACTACATGTTAGTGCATCAATAATATAGATCTACTAACATTAAAATTAGAATATGATCTAATAACACTGATAAGGGCCATACTACATAACGGGTACTTTTAGTTTGATAATTTGAGCTTATTTGTTGCTAATAGTGCAATACTTTGACTATTATAATTTTGGGAATGAAGTATTTGAGTAGGTATTACTGCGACTTGACTCACACACAAAATAACACATGCAGCCGGTCTCCTGATCCTCCTGGCAGAGTTGACTACTCTATGTTGATTAGAGTTTAAGGGGAAAGTTGGTGATTTAGGATTAAACTTCTATGAATGGCAAGGAAAGTAAAATAATGTATGTATTATCTTCAGTTCATAATGCTACATTCAATCATTTCTGTTATATGTCTAATAAGAGGTTCTTTGTTTGACTCCAGGTCTCGTCACTTGCCAGGGAGTGTGAGAGGGATTCCTATCGTCTGAGTTGGGGCACCGAGAACCTGGACAATGTGGCTTTATCCTCCAGCCCCATTCACTCTGGGTAGGTACTGTGAGACTGGAGCAAATTATTATATCATAAACAATACACATTTTACACTTTTATCATATTGAACACAAATGTGGTAAAATTATGAATTATTTTTTGGAAAATACAATTAAACTAATACGATTAAACTAATACAAATCAAATCAAATCACATAATTACACAATACAATTTTTTCTGAAAGTTATCAGGTTAGGTTCTTCTTTCCCAATGATTTCCATTATACAAAAAGGAATACATTTAGTAACAAATATTACCGGGTCTTAACACTTGGGTCAATTGAGAAGTTCATCCCAGACCACAGGCTACTTGGCGATGTGGGATTCCTGTTGTGAAATGTGGCCTCGCTCAATCGTTGAGCATCAGTCTGGTTCCTCTGGGGTTTATACTAATATATCTTCTTAATATCCAGACTAAAATAAATATCCAAACTAAATAGTGAAAGAAAGTTCAATATTTCGGGAAATACACTTATTTGCTTTCTTTCTGAGAGGGACATGCAAAGACTGTACACAAACAGAAATGTGTAACAATTAAGTTTTTGTGATTCTTGCTAAACATATTTTGTGAACGTACTGTAAATACTGATTTTAATCGGCACTACTCTCCTACAGTACATAGGCAGTGTTGAAATGTAAGTGAAGATGTCAGCGCTGGTTGAATGTGTTTTAAGAGATCTATGGAACTACTCTTTTTCCTTCTTCTGATTGGCTCTTGTCTGGTCTTGATTCCTTTCTGTCTGATGTGGTTGTTGTTTTTAGCCATTCTTCTCCGTGCCATGATCATGGAGACCACAGCAGGTGACCTTCTGCACCTTGGATAAATCATTATCCTCCTCATCGTCATCATGCTCTTCCTCCCCTCACAGTGTGCTCTCCTGGTGGAGAGGTGTATGTGTGTCCTCAACAGACATTGCCTCATAGACTTGGTTGTGGGTTTACAATATGTCAAATAATTTAAATCTGACTTAAATGTACCACACTCTGAGTTCCAGAGTTGATGTCCCCACATGGACAGATCATGTGATTCAGAAAGTTCAGGAAAACAAACCTTTAATTGTAGACATCTGGAAAAATAGAGGCGGTGAAAGTTGAGGACATGTTTGTGTATTTCATACAATGTCTTGCTTATTGTGCATTTCTACTAACATACCAACCAACCTCAGAGTTAGTATTATTATATAAGATAAGTATTATCGTGTACTTTATACAGAAAAATGGGCTTGGAACTCCTGAAGCAGAAACATACTGATATACAGTCCGTCAAACAGAAAAGCTTTATTTTCTGACCATATTTAATTAAACCACTGAAGTGCTTTTCAGCAGTGGAGGACATACATCTTTGTCTTCTAACAGTTTACTCGTCGTGAATTTAATATTACATGTTTTTATGTGTCTGTGTGCTTGTTAAACACTGTGTTGTCTGTTTGGGTACAGATCAAATTGTAATGTCACTTCATCACAGCCATACTCCTGCTCATTGCAATGTGTGATTCATGTGCATTCAGTATTTGCCACTTTGCATGAGGATCGAGGTGAAAGAGTCTCAAGATATGAAGTCAAAACGTGTGATGCAACTTGAGCAGATTCACGGAGATGTAGCCGTTGATCATAATGACCATTGGGTGTAGAGAAGAGACACCAAAGCCAGCGAAATGGCCCCGCTGTCTGCATGGCTGTTCTTACAAATTAAGTTTTGTTTATCAATATATAACCTGTTAATCATGTCATTTTAAACAGAAAATGACATATTTTACATTAAATCTTTTGAAAGAAAAGTACCCATTAGTACTTACCATTATTCTGTAATTGCCACTTGTTGTCCCAGTGGCTGCTGTTTTCTGAGACTCTGTTTTTAAAAGAGCAGTTGACAAAGCAATCTCCACTCAGCCGCTATTTGATTGTTAAATGGACAACTGTCTTCCGGCAGTATGTGTATATTATTTTGGATTTGTAACCACTTGAGGCAGCTACTAGTTCTTAATTCTCTCCCTTTGAGAAACTGCTAGTATTACCACATGGGCAAACAATCTACCACGTAGCTTTGGTGTCTATATTCTCCTCACTTAATGGGATCAATGAGAAATGTCTTTAATTTGTGGAAATATCTCCTGTTCCGCCTCAGCTTCCTGGTCAGCTTCATGGTGGATGCCAGGGGCGGGGCCATGCGTGGTTGCCGGCACAACGGTCTACGCATTATCATCCCGCCCAGGAAGTGCAGCGCTCCCACGCGGGTGACATGCCGGCTGGTGAAGAGGCACCGTCTGGCCACCATGCCCCCGATGGTTGAGGGCGAGGGCCTGGCCAGCAGGCTCATCGAGGTGGGGCCCTCTGGAGCCCAGTTCCTTGGGTAAGGCGGCAGGGATGGATGATGGAACGAGTGAATGAAAGTTAGTGGATGTACAGGATTAAGAGAGACGGAATATGGAGAGGTAGCAGAAAAGTGAAAAATATTTTTTAAAAAAATGCAGAAATCAGCAGTTAAATGGATTTATACGATTTAGTATAATTTCATGACTAGTTAGTGGTCGTTTTGAAAAGTCAGTGTGCTGGTACCTGTACTTTTACAGTTGTTACCGTTTTTTTCACAGGTTTGGATATTCTATGTCACAAGAATTTACAAAATTGACAAAGTGTTTAATATCTCATGCATGCATCTCTAGTGTAAGAGGGAAGATAAGTGGGAAGAGCAAAATCATAAGTAAAACAGGAAGAAGAGGTCAGACCTGTAGTACATTATCTCTACATCCCTTTTAATGGCAATCTCACAACGTGCTGCCCTTTTTCTTTCAGATTAATTTAACCTCTGCCTCTGCATTACTAAAACTGTTTCTGTATCTGCTCTTGCTTTCTCCCAGCACCAGGGAAATGTTAATCTTTGCTCTTCAGCATGCCCTGATTTCTTTCATAACAGCTGCAGTCCAACTCGTTTTAACCTTCTCCCCAACCCTTAATGAAAAAGCCTTTTTTATTAACCCCAACTCCAGTATATTGCACCATGATTGGTTTGATATGTGGCCTCAAATTCTGCCCTCTGCTGGTAGTGTTTGAAAAAGAATAGTATAAAAGCATTCGTGCTATGATTATGACTCTCCCACGTTTAATAAGAAAAAGAAGTAAACTAATAAAAATAAGGATATAAGTTATTCATTAACTATCCACTGCTGACATCATGGAGAGTCTCCCTAACCAAAGCTACTGAAACATGTTGTTCTTATTATTAAGTTTAAATTAATATTATAAAATGTGAGTATTGAACTCTGCAGTGAATTTTGCCTCACTTTATCCTGAGACAATTGGTTATATTACCAATAGTGGCCTATAAAAACAGACATATACAGAGACCCAACGTTATGTAAATACAATTTCTATTATAATATAAATATATATGAAATAATATGTTTTAATAATATAATTAACACTTAATAGATTTATAATTAATACAAAAACAAATATATATACTGTATACATGCAATTGTGAAACAATCCAACCCATATTCACATTTCAGTTCATTATATGCTAGTATAAAAGACAATAACAGAAATTATTGCAGCTGATTTTTTGTTTGATTCCAGCTGTTTTATTTTAAAAAAACTAAATCTTTAGTTATTGGCTTGTCGCTCCAGGCGCTGACCTGTTTGTCTTGATTGAGATTTTGTGATTAAAAGTGGCATAATGACATAAATCTGTTGTTAGAATTTTTCTTTTTTTTTTATTAGCGACTGGAACTAAATAAAAGTGACAGTAACAATGAAAAGAAGTAGGAAGAGAAAAACATAATTATTGACAATATTTATGTCGTATGTATCAAATCATATTATTAATTTTTTATTTTTTTTGTCTTCATAAACACACAGCTAAAAATGATCACAGTGTAAATTTCATTCAAGTGTTGCAAATCAGTCCCCAAGGTTTCTATTTTGCACCCATCCAAAACATTGTGTGTGCTCTCTCTCCCTCCCTGCTGCGTATGGACGCTTGGTCGATCACACAGTAAACTCCACCTCCCCACTGCCCCTCCACCTCTTAATGAGGGAGAGAGTTTGGTTAGCAGAATCCTCCAGCTCGGTCCGCCGGGGACAAAATTCCTCGGGTATGGTGGAAAAAAACATATTTTTTTCATATGAAACAATCTATGGATGCCAGTCTCAGTGTTTTATCTTACAAACCCTTCCATTTGATGGCATTTTGTCCATAAGTTATTGTGCTGTTGTGTTTGCACTGGTGTCTTGTACCCCACCTCATCTGCTACTTATCGCCCTCTAGATATCACATTACTTTGCTGTTTCTATTTTCTTTAATCCCCCTCTTTGCTTAGCCTTCCCTATTTTTGAGTTTATGTTTTCTTGCTTGCTGTTTTAACAAATGTGTGTTAGAAGATTTATTTTACATTTTTGTGTGAAATTTTAATGGTTGTGTGGCCTGTGGTAGCTAGGGAACCAGGTGAAATTTGACAATACGGTGTGATTTGCTCTGGTTTTTTTTCTGTCCTTCATGTAAAGTGACCAACAGGCTAATTTCGAAAATGGTATTGTAACTAAGTCATTCATGCTCATCTTTTTGGGCCATTTTCCTTGATATGATTGTGATAGGAAAATTACAATCTTGAAAGCCAACTACAACGCTTAAACATGTTGAATGCTTTGCTACTTTTTCACCCTTTGAGCCAGACCTTGAAAAAAAAGAAAAAGAAAAAAAAAGGAAGTTATGTCTAAGGACATAAACCCTCTTTATAAGTTCTAGATATTGAAGTTTCTCCTGCCACCACTTGGGGCAACCAAAGTGCAAAGCTGGCAAGCGCTAGCTTTGACATATTATACATTAGAAATACATCATATCATCTACTGTCAGGCCAGAGGACCCTCAAAATATCACATGGAAATATCATCAGTTAGGCTTTATAGCTGTGTTCGTCCCATGTTAGATTGTACTTGTAGCATGCCTGTAATAGATACGTGTTGTAGCTACTTTGTTGTGATTATGCATAGCAGGTAAGTATTAAAGTGACAGTTCAATACTTAAATATAGAATATAGTCAATCTACAAAAACATTTTTCTCATCACTTGTTTTACAATAGTAACTATATTTTTCAAAGCAGCACGATCCACTTCTCTGCTGTCCATACGTTTAAAACACTCTAAAATATGACCAAATGCACTTCTTGTTTGTACTAGCATTTTACATTGTGGTGAGCAACCAAGATAAACAGCTCACTGTTAGCTCAGTTGCGCACTTGCATGGCTGATGCAACCAGAGTACTTAAGCAATGCTGAAGTCAGACCAAATATGTAATACAGTCTTGTTTGTCTTGTTCTCTTAAAGATGAACGGAGTTATGCAGTGTCACGGGGGGCAAAAAGTTGACGGGATGGACCCAAATGTAGATAGACACTGGGGAACAGAGAGATGATACACTGAATTTTTAATAAACAAGAAATGTCCAAAACAAACAAAACGTATAGAGCAGGGGAGTCCAAAAATGAGTGACTGAAAAATCCAAAAACCAGACACAGGCAAAATTACATTTAAAACAGGGGCAGGTGAATCGGACAATAGCACAAGGGATACATACAGGAAGCAGGATAGCAGGTAACATAGCAGGAAGCATGACAGACGAACCAACACAATAGAGACAGGGGAACACAGGGTTTAAATACACTTGGGAGGTGTAGGTGATTAGATACAGGAGGATTCAATCAGGGGCTGGGCAGACCATTACAAAGGCGGGAAGTGAAGTGAACACGGGAAACAAGAGGCAGAGCAATTTCAAATAAAACAGGAAACAAACAAAATCATCAATCCAGTAGCCTCTGGAAAACTGACCTGGAAGCTCCAAGCGATTGGTTATGGGGCTATTTGCATAGGCAGTACAATGATAATTCTAGCCATATCATAATTTGCACAGAAATGCAAAAAGATGAAGAGACAACTGCTGGGTATCAGGCTCTTAACGGGTTACTTACATTATCTTTGTTACACCTGTGACTATGTTGATACCCGCATGATGGAAATCTAAGTCATCCAGACTTCGTAGAACTGTAATAACATCCATAAATATTGTGTGTAGTACTGAAGGAAATAGAAACAACTCTGACCTTTGTACAACTTATCAAGCACAATTTAAAAGACAAGAAAATCTAAAGTCGTCGACAAATAATGGTCTTGACTAAGAATATTAAATTAAGTAAAATAAAAAGTAAATTAGACCATGCCCAGAGGCACTTATTGTTGTCATCCATGACATTCTGTACTTATTCACACTACCTGGCCTCTACCCCTCCAGTCCTGTGATTGTGGAGATCCCCCACTTTGCTGCCCTTCGGGGAAAAGAGAGGGAGCTGGTGATTCTGAGGAGTGAGACCGGAGAAAGCTGGAAGGAGCATCACTGTGAACACACCCAAGAGGAACTCAACCAGATACTCAACGGCATGGACGAGGGTCAGTCTCTGATGGTGTAACAGTAGACTGCACCGTGACTTTGGAAAAGAAGACTTAAAAATAATAAATGTAGTCCTACTTTATTGTCCCCGACACATGTCCCTTTCTGCCCCCCTCCTCCAGAGCTGGACACGCCAGAGGAGCTGGAGAGGAAACGTATTTGCCGAATCATCACGAGAGATTTTCCACAATACTTTGCGGTGGTGTCGCGCATCAAGCAAGATAGTAATCTGATTGGTCCTGAAGGAGGTGTCCTGAGCAGCACTGTTGTGCCCCAAGTACAAGCAGTTTTTCCTGAGGGCGCTCTAACCAAGAGGATCAGGGTTGGACTGCAGGTATTTTACAAAAGCATCAGTAAAGGCTATGGAACCCTTTGATAATTACTGTACAATTGCCTGTTTTTTGTATCTGTCTAATGAAAGCATAGCATACAAGCTTAGATGTCAAACCATCCCATTTAAAAAAGTAGACAGAATATAAAAGTTGAACCAGTGGATGATGCTAGCTGAATATCAGGTGATCATCGTCATTACAACTAAACCTCTGGGGAACATGAATGTCTGTACTAAATTGTATGTCAGGTAATCTCATAGTTGTTAAGAAATTTCACTCTAAATCAAAAACTTGCTGGTGGTTCCAGATGAATAGTCAAGAGATTGTTAGATTTGGCTGTCTGGAAACAATTAATTATGTCAATCCATCTAGGCTAATCCATCTTGTAGATACTGCAGTCAATAAATGATTTGACCTGCTGGTGGCGTTAGATAAAAAGTCAAAAGATAAGAAAAGTCCTTAAGATTCATACTCTTGGGATGATGGATATTTGTAGACAATTTCAGTTTAGATGGAAGTGGTGGATCAACAAACTGACAATGTAGCAACATTATTATCCTTATAGCCTCACTGCTAGGGTCTGGAATCCATTGGAAGAGTTCTGTTTGTCAAGGTGGAGACTATTTTCTGCTTAAAGGGGCAATACCATCCCATGTGGATGATGATGCCCTTGCCCGAAACGTTAGATGAGATGGGTGTTGAATGTCATAGCTTGTAGTCACTTGAGAACCCTTGTTCAAAGTTCACTTCAGCCAACATTTTAGTCAGGGGATAATCCTCAGTACATGGCCTTAGCTCAGGCATCACCCATGTGTAGGGTTTATTTAAAAGTAAGGTCGTTGTATACTCTGTCTTCTCTCCTAGTCCCAGCCAGTGAGTGTGGATGTAGTGAAGAAGATCCTAGGGAACAAGGCCACGTTCAGCCCAATCGTCACCCTGGAGCCTCGCAGGAGGAAGTTCCATAAACCCATCACCATGACCATCCCTGTCCCGAAGAACAACTCAGACCTGGTCCTTAATGGATTTGGAGGAGACACCCCCACCTTACGACTGCTTTGTAGTATCACGGGTTAGAAAACTCATGCAAATACACACACAAAGCTGTGAATAGACCAACCGTACAAACGCTCACATTCTAATATGTCAATCTTGGGTTTGTGTCCATGTGCAGGAGGAACGACACCTGCTCAATGGGAGGACATAACAGGAACCACTCCGTTAACATTCATCAATGACTGTGTCTCCTTCACCACCAACGTGTCTGCAAGGTAACACAAAAGTATTTGTTGCAGGACAACTAAATGTATTTCTGATTAAAAGAGCTGCAGACCTAACTTCACTGGTTCTTTCCTCACTCCTTCTGCTTTCTAGATTCTGGCTGATAGACTGTCGGCAAGTCCAGGAATCTGTCAATTTCTCCACTCAGGTCTACCGAGAGATTATCTGTGTCCCTTACATGGCCAAGTTTGTCATCTTTGCCAAGACCCACGATCCCATTGAGGCCCGACTGCGGTGCTTCTGCATGACAGACGACAAGATTGACAAAACCCTGGAGCAGCAGGAGAACTTCACCGAGGTGGCCCGCAGCCGAGATGTCGAGGTGAGGATCGGTGGTTCGATCCCCGGCTCCACTAGTCCATGTCGATGCGTCCTTGGGCAAGACACTTAAGCCCAATTTGCTTCTGTAACTGTGCCTACAGTGTGTGAATGTTGTATGAATGGTTAGATAGTCCTGATGGCCAGGTGGCACCTTGCATGGTAGCTCCTCCCATCAGTGTATGAATGGGTGTGAAGGCTTGAATGAACTTGTAGTGCGCTTTGAGTGGTCATAGGACTAGAAAAGAGATGTACAAGTACAGTCCATTTACCAAGTCCATTGATGGCGAGTGTAGCTCAATCCACTTTAAAAACATATCAGCTGCATATTGTATCAGCTAATATTGGGTTTTGGCTTCACCTTGAATACAATGAACTTGAATAACCCTCTCAAAACATGATTTTGAAACCTGATTGAAAGACTTCGTCAATCCAGAGATGACTGTGTAAAGATTATTTCAAAGTTTCTGCAGGTTTGGTATATGAACACAGACTGTTCTATAGAGTGGAAATTAACTTGGGTAAGGACCAACCACAATTAACTGATTTGCTTTAATTTTAGGAAAATACTTTTTACAAAACTTTTGACTTTTGAAATGAGGATGTTGATATTTTATTTTAAAGGCTATGTTCAATGGTCAAAGCTATATTTATTGAGATTTTGTTGGTTGTTTTAGTTAGTTGTCTGCTGCTAATAAGTCTACTTGTTATATTTCTCAGGTCCTGGAAGGCAAACCTATCTATGCAGACTGCTTTGGAAACCTTGTTCCACTCACCAAAAGTGGCCAGCACCATCTATTCAGCTTCTTTGCCTTTAAGGAGAACAGACTAGCACTCTTCATCAAAGTGAGTGCTGTTCTTTATTTGAAACAAGGAAACAACCACCAAGGTTTTTAAGCAAGTGTCAACAATAATTCATCATATCTTATTCTTCTAATTGCATACAAGAATCTAATCAGACAAGATTTCCCCTAATGAATTAATGAATAGTTGACTGAGTAATGCTGAACTGATTGGCTGTTGCAGCTCAGAGACAACACTCAGGAGCCGTGTGGCCGTCTGTCCTTTATGAAAGAACCCAGGAACTACAGGTCACTCACACAAAATGCCATTTGCAACCTCAACATCACCCTCCCATCATACTGCAAGGTAAGAGCACTGTTGTTTGACTCAACAGAAGAAGCTTTGTGTTCTTGTTAGTTCACAAAAAAGCACTTTAATTAAATACTTTATTTGTAATCTTGAGTCTATTTTCTCTGTAACACTGTAATACTTATAATCTCCCACTTATCAATTACTACAACATTCCAAAACATAACCCCAAGTATTTTCTTATGCAATATTCCCAAGTACATTTTCTTATTTCATTTATAAATGTGTGTCATCCCAAGTAGTTAACTGTGCTAATTCTATAAGCACCCAACATGATTGCTTTATAGTGTTGTTAAAAAATGCCTTCTTTCCAGTGAGCCATCTTCAAGGCTGTACTAGGTAACATTACAGGCTGGTGGCCTTTAATCAAATCAGAAGAAAATTGAATATAATTGACTTAAAATCCCAGATGTTATGCAATGTGATGGCAAGTTTCTGATGCTTCATGCTGAAGTGCCAAGAGACAACAAAACAAAACAAAGTGTAATTGAGGCTACATAGCTGACTCTGGTTTTACATCCAACATCTTTGTGTAATGCAGCTTTAAAGACGTCTCTAGCTCTCCCTGAAATCACACTGACTTGTTGTCGTTGTTGCTTTGGTAACCATACATTGCCCACTGTCTTCTTTCTCCCTTTAATGTTGCTGTTGTTTCTATGTGCACATCTTTCTGCTTCACGCTGCTTCTTGCTCCAAAAAGGAGTCCGATTCAGATCAAGAGCAAGAGGAAGAGGTAAAAGCAGCCACTGCTTCCCCCTCCCTCTACTAACCAGCTCTGCTGACCTATCCTGTCCACTGTCTTGTCATGAGGACTAAACATAGGAATGTTCACAAATAGTCAAATATTATATTTTAGATCTATTTTGTTTAATTTGTGTAGTACATTAGATTGTGATTTGTCATTGGCAAAGCTCATTTTCGCTGTTGTGTTATGTGTGTCCTTTGAGTTCTTTTTCTAAAGTAGCAGCTGTAATAGTAGAAGTAGTTTTAGAATATTTGGCACATATGAGTGGATGAAACAAGACTAACTGTGGTCCATTTTCCACGTTACTTTCCAGACCGGCAGAACGCTACAGAAATGTAAGACATTTTTTTCCCATTTCATTCTACTCTGTAACGTGTCCCAAAATAGTTCTTATCTATAACAATACTGCATGCCTTTATTAATCAAACTAATATGACAATAACAATGATATTGTGTGAGTAATTAGTCGGATAGTGTTAAACAAAGTGCAGAGGAATAACCAGACTGATCCACTGACAACCCCAGCGTAGCCCTTAGCTAAATCATAGACCATATACACCTTTTTCATAGTCCTTTAAGCTTCATGTATTTTTGTCCTGTCACAAAAACTCCCCATGTCAAGGTTATGTTTCTCCTGAGGCTTAACTTCACGTTTTATTTTCCTTTTTTTCTAAATTTCACACCTCACCTCTTTCCCCCTCACAATCTGATATCTGACATTTGGAGAAAGAGTTACACAGTGCCATCTATGTACAGGAAAAGTAAATGCATTCATTCTGTGGTGACGTTTATTTGACAATGGCCTCTCATGTTTTGCTGGCTAAAGCATACACAATGCCATTTTTGTTGTGCCAATTTAATTTTGTTTGCACCTGTTTGGTCTTTTATTGGCTCTAAGCAAACCTGCTTGTGTTGAGGTGGGTGGAGTGACACAACTGGAGTTGCGTTTATGCCGCTCAGGCAGCACAATCCTATTTGGCTACTTGTTTTGGCAGTTTTACCTGCATAGACCTCAAGAACAAACTTGTTTTTGTGTTTTAGTAAAAAATCAGAACTCTCAAAAAAACAAACAAACCCTTTCAGGTATTTGGATTTCTAAATTTTTTACTTTGACATATTTGAACGCACATCAAAGTACAACTTTTAATGATATTGAGTACTGTACTGGCTAGATCAATACGAGACTCTTACCAATAATGTAATTCACAACCGCTTGTGGGATAATTAGATAGATAGATTGACAAATTTACCTTATTCATCTCAAATTGGAAAATGATTGTGTTACAGCAGCAGGTTAGCAACGGCAACAGTAAATACACTGTAAATACACATATCAACGAGATGTGTGACTTCCAATCCATTGGAGTTGGTTGAGGCTGCAAGAAGGGAATGATAGCAGCTTTTAAAGGAGAAAAGAGGACCGTGATGTGCTTTGTCATTACTGAAGCACACCGGGCCTGTACTACGAAGTGAGCTCAACACAGCCAGGAAATCTTTTGATTATCAAGCTTAAGTAACCCCAACAATCCCCCTAAACAGTCCTGCGATGGTGGTTAACAACTCAGAGGTTCTAAATCTGGCTGTGAGCGTATTTCACATAAATGGGGCGTTGTTAGCTGCATATGACCAATCACAAACATGGACAAGTCTGCTGACAGCAGCGCAGTATATTATACAAACGAAAAGAAAACTATAATATTAGGCAAATACGAAGAAGTTAAACACATAATCCACGGACTGTGTGAAAATGTAAATTTATAGAACTATAACTGTCCCATCTAGAGAATGAGTAGATCTGACTATAATTAGATTTATGTATTCCGTTAATTAGTTAATGTGTTACTTCGACGAATAGAAGATACTATTCATCCCCTTTAAAAAATTAGGGTGTGTATGACAATATTTTGAAACAGACTTGGGGGCAAATAAACAATAATTATATAACATTCTTCAAAGTGTTAAGCAGGATTACTTTCATATTTTATAATCACCCACAGCATAAATAAAAATACCCTGAGTAAAGGGCAAGGCAATGCATACAGTCTGTGGCTAGGCTTGGCAAGGCAAGAAGCTGACACACATAAGAGACTATATGATAATAATATATGATAAGAGAATATGTACTGATTTTGTGTTATTTTGGTTCTATGTAAATGATTGTGCTGTTAGATTGCTGCTAGACCGTTCCGTTAATTTAGGTGAGTGTTGCATGCAGGAGACTAAACATTTTTTTTTTTTATTATAATTTTTATTTACAGCAGTGACATTGTGTTGTTTTTGAAAGGTTAAACATCAATAAATATGGACTGAAGAAGAATATTTCATTCGATACAATTCTGTTGTGAGTTTTTAATATTGTTACATCTATCTTTTTTCATAAATGTTGACTTTTGGACTTAAAGTCACCATAAGAATACATCTGCAACACATCAATTAAATGGAATAGACACTTGGAATTATAGTCAGACCGTGGGCTCTAGATGGGTCAGTGATATTATAAGCCTTTTATAAGCCTTTATAAGAGTTGATCTCTTATCTCAAATATAACCTGCTCCAGAGCATATTAGGTGTGCAGTATAAGTTACCATGGAGATCCACCCAAGTAAGAATTGAACCACCTTTGTAGGACTGTATATCCAGGGTTTACCCTGAAGTTACCTCTCTAACCCCAAACCCTGCTTCGTAGTACAGGCCCCTGATCTTCAGCTGCTGATACAGCCTTCCTCCTCCTAATAATGTGTTCCTACTGCTGCTGCCTCTCTTGTGCCATGCTGTGCCAAGGTTGTGTTAGTACCTTTGGTCATCCAAATTCCAAAAATGTGTTGCTCATGCACCTGTGCGCCTAGGCTCTGAGTTCCTGAAACCGGGTGCTAGTTATTGAGAGAGCACCAAGTTCCAGGAGATTAGTGGCAGTGGTAATCCTCTTGTAAAGCTGAGAGTAGTAAACCTCTTCACCCATTTTGAATCCCTCCCCTTCTACCCTGCTTGCCTTGTTCAAGTAGTAATGAGTAAAATACTAAAATAGAAATTAAACTAATACAATTTACTTGAGCATTTAAATAAATGCTATAACAAAACAACCGGTGTTATAAATTAAACATGGATGATATGCTACTGATTAAAATTCCGTGTATATATATGTGTAATAAAGGCATTATTCATATTTAATATAGATGTTTGATACAGTATGTCATAGCAATTACTCACCACATTACTGAATGAAGACATATTAACAAGCATCCCTTGATCATGAGCACCTATCATCTACTAATTGCAGATTCAATCATTAAACTGAATATACACTTACTCCATTTACTCTTCACCAAAACCTTTCCATCAGCACTTCCCTTTGCTTTGCATGGAAATAACTTGCCTTACATAAATGTGTATGTGTGTGCTTGTATGTCTGTATGATTCTATGTATATATTCTATGTCGTGTTTATGAGAGTTAATTTCTTCTTTTGCTGATGTGCTGATTTTGGAATGTTATGTTTTTGTTATTTCAGTTGTCATTATATAGCATTATAGTTCTATTTCAAACATTTTGTTAAAGATAAGGCTGAATGGAGGGCAAATGGAATTAAAATATTATCCCTCCCTATCCAAGATTTTATAATATTCCAGAGATCCTCTTTCCGCCTGAAACATGATCTGCTTTGCATACAATGAAAAGCATGGCAAAGCATCATATTTTGTATCACTGGCTTTCTTTGATAGACACAACTAGAAGTCTGAGTTGTTTTCAAGCCATTCACATTGACATTTGTCATACATCCGAGCAATCTTGAGATGTCTTGATGTTGTTTCTTTGTTTCCTTTGTTGTCTATTGTACTGGTTAGTTTCTTGGTTACATGGTTGTTCAATATTTTTTGTTATGTATTTTTGTTTTGTTCTATATTTTTTGTCTTGTGAGTGTGGATGTGCTGAGTGTATATGCAAGTTATTTCCTGCTCATATCCTTTTCCATCGGTATTATTTATCCCTTGCTTTTCCACAGTTCCCCAGAGACATATGAAAGTATAAGCCCAATTCCTCTGATACCCTGATGTAGAACCCTTTGTGAATGTGTTGTCCTATGATCCCTGCAGTGTGCTCCAATCTTGTCCTGACCACATTCTCCAATGTCTGTCTCCTTTCATTTGAATTTTTGATTTTCTTTATTCCTTACTTGTTCTTCTTCCAAATGGAAGATGAAGAGACGCCGACATCAGTCCTGAAATCAGAGCTGATTCGAGAACCAGACCTTCTATCCGACGTGTCAGAGATGAAACAAGATTTGATCAAAATGACTGCCATCTTGACTGCAGACTCCACAGAGAAATCCCCTTCTTTAGGAAGGTCTGGTCTAGAGAAAGGGACTGAGGATGTTTCTGGAGAGCCGTTAGAAATAATGGAGAAGGACTTAGAGAAAGTCAAAGAGGACCTAGAAAAAGTCAGTGAGATACTGAGGAGTGGAACATATGAGGGTGAGGCAGCAGAGGAGGCAGCAAAAGCAGCTAGAATGGTCGAGGAGTGGGTTCTCCTCTCGGACGGTGAGATAGAGGTGGCCAAAAAGATGGCAGCCTTAGAAACTCAAGAGCCTGTCTTACGTGAAAGCAGAGCTAACAGGGCTCCCAGACCTAAAGCAATAAAGGACAGCGGTGACCTTAAAGAATACCTCCTGGATGCACCAGTAAGCTCCAAAATAAAAGTTAAAAAAGAACCAGATGTCCAAGAAAAATTCACTGATGTTGTACTACACAAAAGTGCAAAGCCAACTACCCCAACCAAGGTAAATGACAAAACAGCTGCTAAGCCAGTCAGAAGGAAGGGGAAGGACCAGGGGCAGGCAGAGGAATCAACAGAGGCAGATGCTCTTCTAAGATTGCCTACAGCTCCTGGCCCAGCATCACCTGTATCCCCAGTTGTTGAAGAAACTCCCATTGGGTCAATAAAGGACAAAGTCAAAGCCTTACAACAGAAAGTGGAGGCAGAGCAAAAGAACAAAAAGGTCACTGGAAGCAAGGCCTCACAATTGCCTGTTATGAGCAAACCCTCTCCAAAAGCCAAAGAAAGCCCTAAATCAAAACAGGGTTCCCCGAAATCCCCCAAAGCTGAATCTGAAAAACTTGCGGAGACTATGTCAGTTAAAGAGCTGATGCAAGCATTCCAAACAGGACAGGACCCCTCAAAAAGAAAGTCTGGGCTATTCGAGCTCAAAACATCCTCTACGTCAAAAACAGAGAAAACCACAAGATCAGACACCATCCAGTCAAAATGTATGACCAAAGCAATAACCCCACGTGTCTCTCAAGAACAAGAAGTATCTTTGGACTCCAAACCTCGCAAGAAAGAGACCACTCAGCAAGACAGAGAGATGGAAACCAAGTCAATTGCTTCCGCTCATTCTGAGCTAACTGAAACTGCAGACTTTGGAAATGGTGGTCTTGATGATAGCTCTGACAGCTTAAAACATGAGGGTGTGGCAGACTCCCTAAGTGCCAGCTCTGGAGATGGTACCCCTCATTTGAGCTCTGAGGACAGTGAAAAACATGAGGGTCTTGCCACTCCAGACACAAGCCCAGAGAGTCCGTGTCTTTCTCCCAAAACTGGACAGCAGACCTCTACGACTTTGGCAACAACTGTTGTCAAAAAAGAATGTATAGACACAGAGAAGTCTGGACACTCTGGTGTAGGGACCACTGGTGACCAACGGTCTACAGAATTGACTCTCCCTGTTTCTTCCAGTGTGGCTGTAGATGATCACACTACAAGTGAGTCCATATCTGTTAGGAGGAGTGAGTCTAAGCCATCTAAACCTCAAAAGCTTACAAAGAGAATTTCAGAGACTGTAGAAACTTTTCTTAGCAATGACGAGAGCCCTGGTCATCAGCTAGAATTGTCTTTAGTTGGTTCTCCAGCCTCTAGATCCTCTTCTCAGCGTCATGAAAGCTTAGAGCTGCCTTTAAAAAAAGACTCAGATTCTCTCAGTCCATTAGCTGACGAGTCTTTGACAATAAGCCACAGAGACTCTCTAGAGGATAGTCCTCTCATGGAAGAAAACTCCTCCCATAAGTCCCCAGATTCCATTGAACCTAGCCCAACCAAGGAATCACCTCCTCATGACTCTTTAGAGAGCAGCCCTGTAGAGCAAAAAAGCCACCCATCCTTCCAATCAACTCTAGGTCCACCTAGTAAATCCTCTAGCCATCCAGATCCCTCCAAAGCTACAGACTTCCCCCAAGATGCTTTGCGTGGTAGGCTGCTTCGAGACCATGAGGCTAGTGCTGATGATGACAGTTGTGAGCAGACATCTCAGATGACAAGTTCCGGTAAGAGTCCCCTCTCCCCTGATACTCCCAGTTCTGAAGAGGTAAGTTATGAGGTAAACCCCAAACCCCCTGACTATACATTCCTTTCTGTTACATCCAAACCGGCTGTCATCCCTGAAGACCAAGATGAAGAGGATACCTCAGACAGCTATGAAGCTCAAAGAAAAATCACTCCAGAGGAAGAGATGTTTAAGATGGCAGCCAAAATAAAAACATTTGATGAAATGGAACAAGATGCAAGGAGCAAAAAGAATTCTAGAAAAGATTTGTTACCCACAGCAAATGCCAAACTAGGGGATGACAGCTATGAAACAATAGAGCACACAAGTGAGAAGCTTTCACAAAGTGAATGTGGGCTCAATAAACCCACTGAAGATTCAGAGTTAGCTCTTTTTGTTGATCCACATATTAAAGTACAACCTCCCTCTCCTTTTTCAGCAGGTTTGCATGATGGACCCCACAACAAAGAGGTCAAGAGCACAACAGGAACAACCACTGTCAGTTCAGAGGGGCCTCACTCTGTCTCAGTCCAGCATCATTCAAAACCCAAACTGGAAACTGCACAGGAGCAAAGAGTCCCACCATCTGCAAACGCTGATCAAGACAGTACTGCCAAAAAGGCTCTTGTAACATCATACACTGAAAACAGGACTGATGAGCAAAAGGAGGAGAGTTTAAGGAAGTCAAGAGACAACACAGGAGATGATAATAATGGTCAAGAGTTAAGTGTTCAGCTAAAACAAGGTAGCAATGTAACCGATGAGGTTAAAGGAGATACAAACGACCCTCCAGGAGCACCGGAGGCTGGATGCAGTGCAGCTGTTGCCACAGATCAAACAAAGGAAATGTTCAAACCAGAGGTCTGCATATATGATGACACAGAGGAGGATGATGAGGCACTGGACCCTCCCAGAACTGAGTCAAAAGGAGTCACTGCAAGGGTAGAAACTGACTCATGGTCTGCCATGCGGGAGGATGATGACACTTTTGCAGCTCGTGTAAAAGAGGAGGAACAGAAGATACTGAATCTGGTGGTGGACCGTCAGTCTCTGCAAGCAACTCCGGACACAACACCTGGTAGAACGCCAACAGAAGAGAGCACTCCTACCAGTGAACCCAACCCTTTTCTATTCCAAGAAGGGAAGCTTTTTGAGATGACCCGAAGTGGTGCTATTGACATGACTAAGAGGAGCTATGAAGAAGAGGGGGGTGGATTTGCCTTTTTCCAGATAGGTGAACAACCTATAGATGAGCCTCTCTTAGAAGAGGCGAGGCAAGAAAGTAGGGGATCAGTAGCAGAACCTGAAGTTGGCCTCAATCTAACACTAGAGGTTAAGACTGAGGAGACTGAGAAAGCAAAAGAAGCAACTGATTCTCAGCTTCAGTCCCCACCTGAAGGTGATCAGCAAACCTCTAAAGCTGATGCCTCCAAATCTAAAATCCCTAAAATGGGCATTTCCGCTTCAGCCAAACCTACAAAGAAAGATCAGACATCCCCTGAAGGTCTAGAAAAAAATGTAAACGAAGGATGTTTAGATTTAGAAAAAAAATCCCCAGACCAAATGATTACAACTGTTCAGACAGCCGAAACTACAGTAACTAGATCTGTTTACTCTGAGCAGGGCCAAGAGTCCTCTGATTCATCTCCAGAAGAACCACAGTCAGTGATAGAAGCGCCCAAACCAACAGGCAAGTCCAAACAAAGTGCTCCCACTAGTGCTAAAAAGACTCCAGTCAAAACACAAGCTAAGTCTGCTCAACAAGGTCGGGGTAAATCCAGAATTCCCTCTCAATCTCATGCAAACTCTTCAACCACTCTTAAAAAAGAGGCCTCCTTCATTTCTGAATCTAAATCCAGAATTCCC
This sequence comes from Ophiodon elongatus, assembly GCA_016806645.1. NCBI lineage: Eukaryota > Metazoa > Chordata > Actinopteri > Perciformes > Hexagrammidae > Ophiodon > Ophiodon elongatus. The sequence goes on from JACSYO010002170.1 coordinate 490,949, forward strand.
ATCAAGGCTAGCAATCCCAAGCCTGAGTCTATTGTCAAACATGCTGAATCTACCCAAGACAAAAAGCTTAAGGTACCTGTGAAAAAGGATTCAAGGAGAAAATCTGAGACAGACACAGGTCCCTCTGTGGATATCAAAACCAAGACACCATCTTCCAAAGCCAAGAGCTTCTGTGAGGGGGAGTCTACCGGGCCATCTGCTAAAAAAGAAAAAGGTCGCCCATTGAGTTCTGAGTCAGCAAAATCTAAAGGCTTCCAGTCCAGATTGCCAGTCCGAGGTAAAAGTGGTCAGTCATCTCATTCATCAACACTCACTAAAGAGAAAAGTGAGCAGTCCATTGAGTTCTTTGAAGAGATAAGCGATGAAGCAGCAAAACTTGTGGCAAGATTGGCACAGGCAGAGACAGAGAAAGACCAAGAGGTTGCAGCTGCCAACTCAGATGATGAGAGCAGTCTCATTGATCCGTCAATCATAGAAAGAGAAACTTTCCCTAAGATGCAGTTCCCGCCCTCAGGAGACGTCTTTCCCATTAGACCACTGTGGGACAACCCTGTTGAGACACAGATGCAGCGAATCCCAGATGATAAAGTCCAAAGTCAAGGTATCCCCCCAGTTTAAGGGGCTATTCTCTATCTCTTGTGCCTCATTAGTACACTGTAGCTGTAAAGGTGCTGCCTCTCTGTCTCTTGTAGTTAAGTCCCTTTGTAGTTGACGAATACATGTGGCTGTGTCTTTTGAGCTGTGTTTGTGTGCGTTATGACGTCTCTCTATCCCTTTATGTGTGTTGAAAATCTCAAGATTGACTTAAAGGCTTAATGGAACTTGTGAAAACAACTTAGTGACTAAAACGTTTTTTAAACATTAAAGAGTAATTAATTATTTAAACAATCACATGTAATGTCATTTATTTTCTATTGATTGAAATGTATATTTCTCAATCATAGTCATACTACAAGATCTATCACAACCATTATTTACAGGCATACTGTACTAATTTGATATCATAGGTTAACCAAACAAACTGTCAGTACTACAAGATCAAGAAAGCCAGTGAATATTTTTTTCGGATACCATTTGTGAATGTGACTTGATTTGGTATATATTGCGGCTTTGACCGCTCATGGCTGTCTGGTGGTATTTGCAGTAGATCCACAGGATGAGGCAGAGAAAAAAGAGCAACGGTTGGCCATTATAGCCGACCATCTGGGCTTCAGCTGGACTGGTGAGTCACACCTTAGTAGCAGTGATCAAGCTAAACATACATCAGATATAGAGTAAGAAACATAATTTTAAACATTTCAATAATAATCATTATAATATTAATTATATCTTATTTTTCTCTACAGAGTTAGCACGAGAACTGGACTTCAGTGAGGAGAGGATCAACCTGATAAGGATTGAAAACCCAAACTCACTGCAAGACCAAAGCCATGCCCTTTTGAAACTCTGGGCAGAGAGTGAGGAAAAGCATTCCACAGGTTAGTGACAAGTTTTGGTAAATATTTCTAATAACTGTTGTTTTTTAAACAAGAACAAAATAGAAGCTCTTTTTTAAAATTTAAAGTGGAACTTTGAAGTCTGTTTTCTGTTTCAACAGAAGCAACACTGATCAAAAGACTGACTAAGATCAACCGAATGGACATAGTTCACCTCATTGAAACCAAGATAATCAAGTCCACTCAGGAGGAGACATCATCACATACATATGCAGAAATAGAGCGGACCATAGCATTGGATCATAGTGAAGGTACACAAGCCAATGTTAACTTGAAGCAGAGTTTGTTTTACCAAACAGTTATATCAACTCATTCTGTATGCCTGTACTGTATCCTTTGTCAGGTTTCTCTGCCCTTCATGAAGACATTGACAGCCCCAGACCAGGCAGGCGTACAGAGGCTACACGTAGGAGTCCAGGCTCAGGACTAGAGGTACCCATTGTGTCGGCAGAGGACCTGTCCTCTAGTTTGTCATCCCTTCACGAGACAGTGGGACGACCTGAAACAGATTCCACAGCAACTGACCTTTTCAGAAATGCCCAGAAGGAGAAACTACAAAAAGAGATGGAAACAACATAGTAAGTTAAAACTTACCTGGACAGTTCAATTTATGTGACCATAGCTACATTAGCTTTCTGTCTGTTTTCTATTCATCTATAAGCATGGATACGCGTTACACTGCACCTCAGATTGCTGAATGACCTACCAAGTAAACATCCATAGAAAAAAGTACAACTGCTGACTTTAGTTTGCTGGCTAAGCACATACTGCAGCTCAAAAACCTACATGCAAATGTCATCATTAGTCAGTTTAGATATTCTTTGGTGTGGTTATTACTCAAAAGAAGCATTTCTGATTTTTCTTGAAAGATCTTTTTTTCTTCCTTTTAATAATAATGATTCATAATCATTTGAAAAAAGGGATGCTTTTTTTAGATTTAGTTTGACTTTATGTGACTTAAGTTGGTATTTGGTGGAATATGTATTTGTACATTATGAGAAAGAATACTGACTATATGTAAGACTTATCAGCTTCTATTTATTTATCAATTCATCAGCTATCCTGTGACTGAATATTGTATTTTTTTCACAGCTCATCACATAGAGTATACGAGGAATTGACAGACACGGTACAAACAGGCAGTTTTAAACAAGTAAGTCCTCTTTTCACATTGTACCGCACCTCTCCCTACAACCTCCGATCCCATGCGATAGACCCTGTGATCAAAGGGGGACCCATGTTAGGCGCCCAGATTATCCCACCACCTAACCCCCCTATTGAACCCTGTGATGATGAGGGGGCTGCTGGATATGGGGGGGCGGAGGGGGGAGGAGGAGAAGAGTGGAGCTTGGAGTGTCTACAAACCACCAATTCTGAATACAATGCTCATTATTTGTCACCATGGCGAGAGTCATCCAATAGTTCTCCAACAGATGTATGCAAGAGTCGACCATTGTCTATGACCGATTTTGGAGATAGCTTGATTGAGTGTGATCAAGCTGAGCAAGACTTCTGGAAACTGTCTATGGAGTTTACGGAAACCGATGACGTCCCTGAAAAGATATGCTTAACAAAACAACCTACAAGTGAACAACTGCCTACTCAGCCTACTTCTGGGCCTCCTTCTGGTTCCACTAATGCTGTGAAAGAATCGATGCAGACCAAACAAATGTCCAGAAGACACATGGATGAAGTTTCACATCGACTCTATAAAGTCTTGTATGGATATGATTTTGAGTTGATGGATTCAGATAGTGAGGATTTGTCGCTGGTGCTGATGGATGCATCCTCTGAAGACGCAATTCAGGCTGGAGTCAGGAAAGATGAGGTTGAGGGAGCTGCTAGACACACAAATATTGATGAAGATGTTTCAAACTCTTTGCTTGAGATTGATGTTTCCCATGTCTCAATTTCACAGGACCTTAATGTCAAATCCCTTAATGGCATGAATCAAATCGACGCTGCCACTGAGGCATTAGCAGGTCCCTCTGATGTCAGTTGTACCATTCCAGGTTTAATGAATCAAAAGCCAATGCTCATAAGCTCAACTGCCTTCATTCAGGTGTCACATGACTCAAATTTGGAACAGCTAGATGTTCATTCAGTAGATAATGCTATGCCAGGTATATTGGGAGCAGAATATAGCTTTGAAAAAACATTGTCATTCAGACGAAATGAAAATGAGTTTGTGGTCTGTCTAGAGATTGAACCTGAGATTAAAGCATCTAGATCCTGTTTACCAGACTCCACACGTGAGACCATTTTTGAACTTCATAGCTTAGTTTATGATAGATCATCTTCACCTGAATGTGTGTCTGATGAAGCAATATTACTGACAGAGAGTAGGGCCACATCACCTGAATCAGCATCGTCAGTAAATGAGCTGAATGTTCTTGCACACGATTCTCCAATACCTCAATTTAGGCCCTTGTCTCCCCTACCGCCGCCTATTTTTCCATGGGAAAGTGGTGATGTTGGGACTTATGCCCAAGTGCAACCATTACTGAGTGTGCCAAATACTTATATGCTCTTAACATCTGAAGCAGAGGAAAGGCCTTTGACACCAATGGTTTCAAACAAAAGACCATTTGGAAGGCCAGTATCACTTGGCAGCAATTGTAGTGGTGAGAGATCCATCTCATCTCAATCATTAACTTTTGACATAGATGACAGAGCATCGTCACCTGAGTCTGCCATTTTGGAAACAATGCAGTGTTTTTTTACATCCTCTGAAGATGTGACTTTGTCTCCTTACTTCTATGAAATAAGACCATCATCTCCTGAATCTAGTGGCAGTATCAATGCACATTGTTGGCTTCCACCGGACTCCCCCAGCTCGGAGTCTTTTACCACTTGCCAATGTAGATCATCATCACCTGAGTTGGTGTCATCAGATTTGGAATATAAAACTACACATTTTTTATCAAAGCCTTTTGAAAAGAGGCCATCATCCCCAGAATCTGTAGGATCTGTAAATGAATATAAAGAATTATCACCTGATTCACCCATACCTGGATTCAGTCTCAACTCGCCTGACTCAGTTATCGTAATGGTAGGGGAGAGATCCACTTCACCTGAATCGGTGTGCCTGGATATAGAATATGACTCCATGTCTCCAGTCTTAGGTAATCATGAAGATAGAACTGTATCACCTGCTGCAGCTGCAGCTGCATCTGGAGATGAATCTGAATCTATTTTACCTGTCGTTAGTCATAGGTCACGCTCCTCTGAATCAATTGAATTTGCAGAGATAGCTGATTATAGTAGAAAATCACCTGAACCATTGGCATCTGATACACAGAACAAACCACCAACACCAGTGGAATCAGTATATATGGATGATGATGATTGGGTCAACTTATCTATGTTTGACATTGAAGGAAGACCACTTTCACCAGAGTCAGTGTCTGGCAACAGAACAATGTCTCCACAGTCAGCAATGTTAGGCAATAGAACATCCTTTTCTGAATCAGAGACATGTAAGGAGTGTTTGTCCCCAGATTATCCCATACCACAATTTAGGTCGCCTGTGCATCATGCTGTTGCTAGAAATTTACATTCATCATCACCAGACTCTGTGTTGTCAGATACAGAGTATGAGGCCATGCCATTGCTATCATCTTTTGAGAATAGGGCTTTATCTCCTCGTTTAAGTGGTTATGTAAGTGATTATGGGCCTACTCTTGTAACTGGCCTGCCTCTTGAGGAAGACATGACACTTGAACTGACACAAGCTGCAATTGTTGTGGAAGATGCATGTGCTGAAAATCAGTTTAAAACAAAAACAAGCATCACTGTTGATTTAGAAAAATCAAAAACTCAAGAAAAATGTTCAATCAATAATTTGTCAAAATCTGAAGACAATCTTATAAAACTTAATGAAAATGAAGGTACCAAGATAAAAACAGATGGCAGTCAGTCTGACCAAATCATTGGCACACCACCAGCAGGAGTTAAGGTCTTGTCAACTAAAATTACAGAAGAATTATATCATGAGTTGTTTGACGAGGGAATTTCAAAGCAGGACATTTACAAACCCTTAACTGGAAAGACAAAGTCTGCTAGAAAGAAAAAAACTAAGAAATCAGTCAAAACTGATTATGAGCTTGTGCAGAATGTTACAAAAGATAAAAAAGAATCTCCTGAGTTTATAGTTACATATGCACCCCCACAAGGATCTGTTAAAGCTCTGTCACTTCCTTTGTCTCCAGAAACTGCATCTGATTATCTACCATTGACTATAAATTCCCCTGAAGATCAACAGTTCCAACAAGAATCAGTTTCTATACCTCAGCATCATATACCTTTATCCTTAACAGAATATTCAGTGCCAGTCAACACTTTCGCATGTGGTGCAGAACTGCGGAAGCTCATCGCTCAAATTTGTGACCCACAATATGTAGGAGAAACCTTCATGAATAAACAAGGAGTGTTTCAGTTTGCTGAAACAAGAACAGAGTCTTGTCAGACAAGGTCAGATGCAACAGATGAAGATAAAGCTGCTGGTTTGCAATTCCAGAATTACCAACGCTCACTTTCATTTGATTCTGAAGCAGAATATAGACCCATGACACCGCAATCGCTGTTTGCGCTAGATGCACTTAGACCAGATTCCTCCCACTCAGGGAGATCTGTGGATAGTCAGCAAGCTTTGATGCCAGATTCCCCTATACCTATGTATTTCTCTGGACCATCTCCAGTTTATCACAGATCAGTGTCAACAGAGTCAGTATGGTCAGATCTGGATCTGGAGACTGATTTAAACATTTCATTTCTTATTGAGGACAGACCAGCATCTCCTGATTCAGTAACATCTGTTAACATATACGGGGCACTATCGCCTGAGTCACCCATTCCTGTGTTTGGACCAGAATTTGTTGCTGGGACCACACCGGCAAGATCCTCATCACCTTTTTCAGTTTGTTCAGATTTAGAGTATGAGTCTATGTATCTGCTACAGCTGTGCTCTGAAATTAGACCCTCCTCACCTGATTCAGTAGTTTCTGGAGATGACTATAGAGGTGACTCGCCAATACCAGAATTTAAAACAGGTCTGACTGAATCAGTTTCAGTCATTGGTCATAGATCATCCTCTCCTGAGTCAGTGGGTTCTGAAGTCGAATATAAACAATCAAGTATTGACATAAGTATTTGCGAGCAGAGACCTGACTCTCCAGAATCACAAGTATTGGAGACCACAGAGAGACCATTGGGTGGTAGTAGTCAAACCTTACCTCTTAAAGCAATAAGGGTACCAGTATATAGACTTGTTTATGATGCTGAACTTTGGAAGCTTATTTCTCAAATACATGATCCTCACTTTGTCGGGGAGACTTTTTGCAGTAAAACCGGTGGTTTTGTGTATTCTGGAACAAGAATTGAGTATGTTCTGGAGGATTCAGGTGTGAAAGAGGGAAAGTTAGAGGTTGGTGCAAAGCTGGACATTGTAGATTCCTCTGATGTAGATGTTCTACAAGCAATGCAAACAAAGATTGAGAGGGAAGAGAGCCCAGTGTCAGACTACAGGTTTTTATCACCTGGGGCACTGATTACTGAATCAGCTGTTTCCATGCTTGAAGAAAAGCAATCAGCAAAGGCTGGTGCAACAATTCGAGCAAACCAGCTGATATGTCAACTATATGACCCCCATTATGTAGGAGAAGCCTTTGTAAGTAGAGTCTTTGAATATGAGGACACAAGTAAAGAATGCATCCACCTTGATTCACATGCAGGAGAGACAGGTAGGCCAATGTCACCTGATCTTGGGGCAGAATATAGATCTCCCTCCCCCGAGGCCCTAAAGTTACTGAGTGTTCTGAGGTCTGATTTGCAGGAGACAGGAAACTCTGTGAATGAATATAGACCTTTGTGTCCAGATTCACTGATTCCTAAACTTTCTGTTTTACTTCTTGAATCTCCAGTGGAAAATCTCAGGTCACCGTCTTCCAAACCTATGTCAGATACAGAACTTGAGCAATTTGACGTTGCTGCTTTAACTACTGAGTCAAGGTCATCATCTCATAAATCACAAGGATCACTGAGCAAACAAAGGCCTTTCTCACATGACTCACCAGTACCTGACTTTGGGCCAGCGTTACAGAGCTCTCTTGCTTTAGTTGATGGATATAGATCTTCCTCACCTGAATCAGGTGCCTCGGCTCTAAATGATTCATCAGGATTTTTTTCTTCAGAATTTTGTATTCAAGACAGACCAGATTCTCCCGATTCCGGGACATTAGAAATGAACATGAGGCCACTCTCACCAGAATCAGTATCAGAATATAGGCCTTTCTCACCTGCATCACTGATGTTAATGTCAAAATTCAGATCATCCTCTCCTGAATCAACTGGCTCTCTGAATGAATTTACACCTCTTTCGCCAGACTCACCCATTCCTGAATTTACACAGGCACTACAAGAGTCAGCCATATCACATATGGACTTGAGGTCTTGTTCACCTGAATCAGTGTTGTCTGACTTTGATGAGGAATTTGAGTTTTCTTTCCCAATTGTCCTACAAGATCGATCTTCTCCTGAGTCCTTGGAATCTCTGAGTAAATACAGAAGACTTTCTCCTGATTCCCCTGTACCTGACTTCAGTCAGGCTTTGCTAGAGACAGATCCTGAGTTTAATGTTTACAAGACATGGTCACCTGAATCAGATACTTCAGAACTAGAATATGCTCCTTTGATTTCACAGATGTTTGATCTTGAGAACAGAGCAGGATCCTGTCAATCAGGGGTATCTGAATCTGATCTTAGATGTTTGTCTCCTGACTCGCCCGTACCCCAGTACACCATGAGTGCAACCACTATGGTGGGAGTAAGATACAGATCCGCATCACCTGAATCAGTATATTCAGATGAGGATTTAGAGACAGATTTGTTTAACTATTGGCTTTTTGAGAACAGAGCAGCATCTCCTGGTTCAAGGGCATCCAACGATGAATTTAGACCTCTTTCGCCAGACTCACCCATTCCTGAATTTACACAGGCACTACAAGAGTCAGCCATATCACATATGGACTTGAGGTCTTGTTCACCTGAATCAGTGTTGTCTGACTTTGATGAGGAATTTGAGTTTTCTTTCCCAATTGTCCTACAAGATCGATCTTCTCCTGAGTCCTTGGAATCTCTGAGTAAATACAGAAGACTTTCTCCTGATTCCCCTGTACCTGACTTCAGTCAGGCTTTGCTAGAGACAGATCCTGAGTTTAATGTTTACAGGACATGGTCACCTGAATCAGATACTTCAGAACTAGAATATGCTCCTTTGATTTCACAGATGTTTGATCTTGAGAACAGAGCAGGATCCTGTCAATCAGGGGTATCTGAATCTGATCTTAGATGTTTGCCTCCTGACTCGCCCGTACCCCAGCACACCATGAGTGCAACCACTATGGTGGGAGTAAGATACAGATCCGCATCACCTGAATCAGTATATTCAGATGAGGATTTAGAGACAGATTTGTTTAACTATTGGCTTTTTGAGGACAGAGCAGCATCTCCTGGTTCAAGGGCATCCAACGATGAGTTTAGACCTCTTTCGCCAGAATCACCCATTCCTGATTTTTCACAGGCACTACAAGAGTCAGCCATATCACATATGGACTTGAGGTCTTGTTCACCTGAATCAGTGTTGTCAGATTTGGAAATAGAATTATCTTTCCCAACATTCTTGGAAAACAGACCTTCATCTCTTGAATCTCGAGCATCAAGCAGGCTTTCACCTGATTCACCTTTACCTGACTTTATGCAACCAATGTTTGGATTACCTGAAACTAGTTGTGGACGTAGGTCATCATCCCCTGAGTCAACCTGTTCAGATGTAGAATACATTGTTTTAAGCATTGGATCATTAGTTTACGACAGCAGACCATCTTCACCTGGCTCAGGGGCATCTGGAGATGAATACCAGTCTCTGCCACCAGACTCACCCATACCTGAATTCAGGCCAATCGTGCCTGACCGTGTTATTGGGATTGCTGTCTATAGATCACCCTCCCCTGAATCCTCTGAATCAGATATTGAGTGTGCTTTGAGTGAGATTTTAATGTCTTTGACTTATGAAATAGATGATAGACCAGATTCTCCCAAATCAGTAGGATCAGAAATACAAGAGAGGTCACAATCAATTGAATCCATACCAGAATACAAACCCTTGCCTTGTGTGGCATTGACGTTTCTTGGAAACATCCGATCAGTGTCTCCAGAATCTACTGAATCACTTGATGAACATAAGAGGTTGTCTCCAGACTCACCACTTCCTTGGTTTACACAAGATGTTCTCGAGACTACAGCAGAAGTAACACACACCCGGCGTTCGTCCCTAGATTCAAGATTGTCAGATGTAGAATATACTTTGACTTCATATGACACAGAAGTCACTGACATGAGATCACTTTCACCTCATTCAGAGAGATCAGATGATGAATGTAAACCCCTGCCATCTTTAAAGGCAATACCTGATTTTACAAAGACATTTTTAGATAATATCATGACTGTGAGAGATATATCTCCCACTGAATTTACAGATTCAGATGATTTGCCACAATCTTTAGACCTGTTTGGTGCAGAAGAAAGGTCATCATCACAAAAGTCTTTTGAATCAGAGAAGGAAGAATTACTTTTGCCACCCAAATCATCAATACCTGAATTAAAAGTTCCCACTGCCAATGAAGCAACCATCAATAGCAATGTGTCATCAACAACAATGGCACCTACCTTACCTGAGGAATCAGCCGTCATCTTAGCTGAGTATAATCCAAGTCATGATGCAGAGCTGTGGAAGCTAATTTCTCAAGTACATGATCCTCAGTACGCGGGAGAAACTTTCAGCAGTAAAACAGGGTTTATGCAATTAATTGCTAACACAATAGAACATGAGAGGAGTGTTCAATATGATAATCAAGATACTAAAGTAAAAGATAAAAATGAGCATGATGCCACTGCCAAAGTATCACCTTTAGAGGAAACACATACATTTACTTCAACAGACACAGCCACAACTGATGATGGTTATCTTTGCACTTCAAGTGTACAAGTAATATCTGATGTACCTGTTTCAGAGTCACCTCTACCAGTGATTGAACACATTGTGTTGTCAGGGACCGGTCCATACAGACAGGCTAAGTACACATTTGAAATACCTGTCCCTGAGGCAAAAACTAAGTCTGATGCTGTTTGGGAGGTAGTATCAGTAGCTGACACAGAAGATGATGATCTATGCTATTCACCAGAATCCTTGATAGACTTCAGACCCATATCCCCCAGTTCAGTCATGGTGATAGAATCAAGAGCATCATCACCAGAATCTTTAACATCAGTCAGTGAGTTTAGACCACTCTCCCCAGATTCCCCCTTACCTGAATTTACAATAGCGATGCCAGAATGTGTATCATTCCTGAGATCAGCATCATGGTCACCTGAAACTTTACCATCAAATATAGATTATGTGGCATTCGGAAATTTGGAATCTGAGTTTGCAGAATGCAGGCCATTATCTCCAGTATGTGCACTGTCAGAGTATGAGAATGAGAGAGAAAGGGCGTTGTCGTCTCCGCCACTGCCTGAATACAGAACAATGTCGCTTGAATCAGCCATGCAAATGGCTGACAAAAGAGCATCATCTCCAGAATCAATGCCTGAGTTCAATGAGAACAGGTCACTTTCTCCAGACTCTCCCATCCCTCAGTTTACAGTATCATTGGAGTACAAGCCTACACATAGGTCATCATCACCTGAATCAATGGGTTCAGATTCAGATTGCGAGCTTATTGTCACATCATCAAGAGACGCTGAGACTGACAGACCATCTTCATGTGAATCCATTTCATCTGTCAATGAGTTCAGTCAACTATTGTCTGACTCACCAGTACCTGATTTTATGAGAATATTGTCTTCTTATTTTGTGGATGCTCCCCTTGTTGATAGATCATCTTCACCAGTGTCTCTGTCATCAGACTCTGAGTTTGTTGCTTTACCTATTGATTGTTGGATTGATGATAGCCCAAGGCCACTGAGCCCTCAAACTGTGGAGTCAGAGGAGGAATTAGGCTTTTGTTGTGAAGGTACTGAACTTTTGAGTTATGTGACGTCTCCTTTATTACCTTTATTACCTAGTAAGTCTTTGTCATTACCTAACAAAGGGCCATTGGCTGAGTCATCATTATTAATTCAAACTACTGAGACAAAGTCTAAGAAAGGACATGTCAATCCTGATTGTCAAAAAATGACAGGACTGCAATCAGAAGTTTTGTCATACGAATGGATGCAGCGTGGATACGAAGCTGAAAGTATCTCAACTTTACAAACAACGGTTTGTGAGGAAGACTTTCAGAAAGACTTTCTTGTGAAACCATCACGAGTTCAAGATGTAAAAAGAAAGGTGACAAAGATCCTACACATCAGTTCTGGAGAATTAAAGAAGAAGACAGTCTCACAAAGGGTAAGACTGAGAGCATGACAAGCATCAAAGACTCCCTTTTGTTTTGGACAAATTTATTAACATGTCACTTGGATAAAGCAAATAACTGCTTTGATGAACTAATAACAAAATGGATTGCAGTTGCATCAAATGTGTCTGGACTTTGTACGAAATGTCCATCAGTTCTTATTTGTTCATCTGACCCAAATCCCCTTTAAAAGGTGCATGTCAAGGCTTCACAATATTGTCCTAAACTTAAATGAGATATTGGCTGTATGGAAAATAATCATTGCACAGTGATGCTAACCTGGTGAAATGTTGAGGTAATGTTAATGGTGCATACCAACCTGTACACAGATTTTTTTATTTTTGTAAACTTATTTAGCTCATGTTGATATTCCCTTACAGGCTCCTGCTCAGACTCCAGAGGAAATACAGTTTCAAACAGACGTTGAGGTGTATGACCCAAACTCATACACAACCCACAGAGCTGTTACTCCAAATCTACCTGCGTCTGAGAATATATCATGTTTAATGTTGGGCTTATCACAAGGGCACCCCGAGAGGGAGTTCTCCCGTAACAAAGCACAACCCAGTGAGCTTTTTTCCCCCATGTCAAATCAGTTTTTGGTTCCACCAGATTATGAAGCCATATTTTCAGGACAACAAACCCTGAGAGTTTCTCAATGCAGCCAAGCCTCTTTGGATGATTTGAGTCCAGTCTCTCCAGTGTTCAGTGACTCAAGTTCAGCTCAGGTTGTGACTGAAGCCACCACCAAGACAGAGTCTGAACATGCTGAAGATTTAGAATTTTCACCAGACTTTAACAGAGTCCTCTCAGAATTTGAGAAAACAGTCTCTGAATTTGAATCAGAGGATCGAAAGGTCCTACCAAAGGAACTCAGTAAAAGATTGGAATCTCCACAGCAATCTGACTCAGATGTGGAGTTCTTCGAGTGCAGACAAACCTTCTCTGACTTCTCTGAACCAGAAGAAGTGAAACTGGAACATGAGATTACCTATCATATTTCTGAACCCCCGTCCCCAATGCCTGGGAGTAGCCCTGATGGTGGCTTTCTGAAAGGAAACCTTCAGTTCACTGCTCATCCTTTCCTCCAAGTGCAAGATTACAAGCGCTTCTCTTCTAGCAGTGAAAGTCTCAGTGAATTTGCTTGTGATATGGAGGGGTCACTGGAGTGTCAAACAGAGGGCAACCTCCCCTTGTGTGAGGAGCTGCCATCCAGAGATCAGGCAGGGTATTACGATGATGATGACTTCCTAGGAAGGGTAAGGGGTTGGGCTTGAGCATGAGCAGAGTGCTGCACTGACTTTTTTTCAAGCCTGGCCAGACTTGTTGCTGTAGTAGTGCATTTAAGACTCAGAAGATAAACTATGCAAATTGGCACTTAACTTTAATGAGGCTGATGAGTGCTTTTGTATGCATGAGTGTCAAAACTTTCAATGAAATAACAAAAAATTAACAATGTGTTGATTTGCTGTGTCATCAGTAGGTGAAAAAGCTGTTGCCATTGGTGGTGTGATATATTTGCAGTTCTTCATTTTTAAGTCAGCATGGGTGACATTTACAAGCTGCTGTACAGAACTAATTTTCTTATATATAATTCTTTGTTCACACTTGCACCTGTTTGCATCCTTTGATTTCTGCTTGTTGTTCCGATCAGTGTGCGAAAATACTATTTGATTGATTATTGGAGGGTCAAGTGCTGTGAAAAATAGAGTAGATGTTCTTCAGCCACACATACTTCAAAGTATAAAGGAAAGGAAAATAACAGTGTATTTTGACCAGGCATATTTCCTATAAATGTTATTGTTGTGACTATGGGTCATGCTAACTTTGCACTTGTGAAGTCCATTGTAGAGATTCGGGGTAACAAGGACTCAAACAAAACAATAGATGCACTAGCCTCCTACAGCTTTGCAAATTATTTTTACATGTGGGAATTCAAGCGCTTGTCTGACTCTAAGTAAACACAAAACGTGGCACCCTGGGATAATCATGTTGGCTAACTGCATAGGGTTCTACATCCGGGGACGTTTTTTGCCTCCTGTCCAGAGTTTTGCAAACCCGGCAGGCACCCGCAAAGCTGAGCGCTGGAACCAATCCGTTACCGTCAATTATCTCTAAATGAATTCCAACTTGCAACGTGACCCACAATCAGATATACTATAAGCTGGGCAGTACAGGCAAAGCTATAGGGTTGGAAGACAGCCAAAACTCAATCTTCAGGTTTTCAATGGATTTTGTTGTGTCTCCACCTGCTCAGACCATGATGTGAAGTTAATACTCAGATCATTTTGCATATGGAATTGTTTATGTGTATATGACTCTAAACATGGAGAAGCAGGACTGCAAAGTTTAAATGCATTATCTTGCTTATATTTAGTTTTCAGAAGTATATTTGGTACCAGGATCCTTGTTAGTAGCTGGGGCACCAGCGGCCTGTTGGCTTTCAGTGGCAGTCCCTGTTCTGCTCATAATTTATCAAAGTTTCAACAGATCTTCGTAGTATAGATCAAGATGAAATAATTATCACCTAATTTAAATTGGACATTTTCGGGGGGATATGTGTCTGTCAGGGGGTCTGAGACTTCCTGTATTTCGCACACTGTTTCCCATCCTTGCACGTTTATTTCAGCTGTACGTTTTTTGTATAACTGTGCCTTCTCTTCATCTCACATCACTATTGTGTGCAGCCATACATTTTTACATTCCATTTGTCTGTACATGAACCTTTTTGGCCCGCGAATCATAAAAAGTGAGGTTCAGAGAAAAGAAGGGACAGCTGCTGTCTGCACGAGTGTGCTGCAGTAACACTGTGTAGACCTGATACGCTGACCCATGCTGGTTGTGTGCGCTCTCCCAGGAGATAGCAGAGGAGCTAGGGTTGCTGTCTTCTGATAGCTCAGAGGAGGAGGTGCTGACCACCAGGGTGGTCCGACGCAGAGTTATCATTCAGGTAAACAAGCATCAGCTGCTGCAGCTGTGCAGCCAGTGCACTGTATTGGTGCAGGGTTTGTGGGGAGCAGTGGTTTAGTGCTCCTTGTTGTTTTTTTTAACTTGACTCACCGGGTTAATCATATTAGACAGAATGTCCCTTACTTGCTTGGCACAACAGTTACTTTTTTGCAATGCGAAAATTGCCTCCTTGACTAAGTGTGAAAAAGGGCCTTAAACAACTTGTTTGTTGTTGTTGTTGTTCATTTGTTTCTGCACACTCAACTGCTTTCAATTTGTTCACATCTATGTCATTTTCTTCGTCCTGTTAAAGAAATTAAAGCCCCAAAGTGTAAAATGGTATATTTTGTGACTTTGGCACCCCCTAGTGGTAGTTGTCAATAGAGAGACTGGAAGACAGCAATGCGAGAAACACATTTTGACTAATTTAAACATTGTTCTCTTTTTTTTTAAATTGTTTTTATAAAAAACAAAATAATTCTATGTCATCAGAATAATTTGAACAATTCTATAGTCGCATCAAAGTTACACCTGTAGGGTCTTTAAAATAGACCGTAGATCTGGTGGTCATGTGCGGGTGCTTTATATCACATGTTGTTTGAAATACTTTCTCTGATGCAAAAAACATCATATAATCTGCTAACATGTGGACTGATGGTATGTGTTTTGTCTTCTTACAGGCGGATAACCTCCCTGATATCCCACCACACTCTGTCACAGAGGAGAAGTACACAGATGAGCATGGCAACATGGTAGTTAAGAAAGTAAGCTTTCATTCAAAGATGTCCAGCACATCCAGCATTCACACTAATAATCACAGAGCTATTTCTTTGCCTGCATGATGAAAGATAAGCAAAGTTATTCCCTCCCTGTTTGGTCCACCAGATCACTCGGAAGGTGATTCATAAATACGTGTCAGCAGATGGCATGGAGACACAGGAAGTGACCATTGAGGGCTCCCACCAGGAGTCAGTGCAGATTGAGGAGGGAGACACCGTCTCCAGGGTGGTGAAGAGAACCGTGCTTCACAGTGAGGGAGATCAAAAAGAGGTCAGTCATCTACTTTCTACTTTTATATGGTTTCATAGCAGCACCACTTTAATCATAACTTCATTACTTGGTTTCCATTATGTGACCTAAACATAATCTGTGTAGTTTATGAAAATCATTTTTTGCTAATAATCCTTGACAATGTGTTAGTAAGACCGCATCTCATATTTTTTATATTTTAATCACACTTGTGACTAATTGAAATATAAACAGATTTGCTGATATCGTGGCATAAAAGTAGATTGATGTTTTGCCCAAATGACAACACTCGATAGGACATAAAATTACTCGGTCCGCTCACTATAATAATGTATATTATATATATATATATAATAACCGTTGGTGCTCTGACATCTTCTCGTCTTCTCTCCAGTTGACCTTTTCGGAGCCCCTGGCCTTGGGAGCCGCCACAGCATCAGAGTTTGAGGTGGAGCCAGTGCAAGGTCGAAAGGTCAGCAAGGTTGTCAAGACAACGGTGGTGAGAGGCGAGAGGATGGAGAAGCAGACGGGAGACCCCTCACTGGCTGCAGATCTCCCCTCAGCCAGACAGGACTTTGAGAAGGTCAGTGTGTCCAAAAAATAAATCAAAATGAAATTTGATGAAAAGCCGATTTAAAACATGTACTAGAGATTGTGTACTGGTCATGTGCTGATGGTCCTGATACCAAAATCACAATCTATCTTTACAAGTGCTTTCACTAAATGCTACTCTGTTTCGTGATAACTTGTCAGTGATTACTGTTGAACAGATTTCCAGTGTCTCAACTCTTTCCTGCTCCTGATCCGTGTCTCCTCCCTGGTTCTTTCCCCTCCAGGCATTGAGTTATGCTGGAGGCTTTGGGAGAGTGCTCCTGCCTCATGTAGTAGAGAAAGAGGTTGTGCAGGACGACGGTTCTGTGGTTAAAAGGTCGGACAGCAGCATGGGAATGTGTAGAAATGGCCACAGAGAGACTGGTGTGCAGTTAGTGGAGCTTAACCTTGGAAGCATGGTGTGATCACACTCTATCTAACGTTACAGTCGGAAAGTAAAGTTGGCAAATGCAATTTCTTCATAACTGATAATTAGCAAAACTTGAAGTAGATTTTAAGTATTGAATTTGGACAAGGTTGTGTGGTTTGTGTTCAAGTTCTGACCTTGTTTGTAGACTTTGGAAACTGAACCTGGTCACATGTGTAAATGTCAGAAGTCAGGCTGCTTTTATCTTCTGAATATGACAAACTCAGTTTAAATGTATTTTAGGTTACTGTAGCATGGAATCAGGTCAGTGGGTGAAGAGTCGAATTTACATAGAGAGGAGGGTATAGAAGTCGACAGCTGACAATATTCAAATTAAATTGTCAAACTGAAATTTCATTTTGCATTTGAGTACACATGATATTTGATCAAATTCAAAATAAAAATTTGAAAACTCCCAATTGCATTTATTGTTTAAAATGAAACAGACAATTTTCTGTTAATTGTCAAGAGAAATCAGGTAGAATTACGACAGGCTTTTATTTTATAACGCCATTTTTACCGATAAAAGTTTTATTTGATAATACAGCTTTTCATGACAGTATCTTTCTCTCTCAATATCAGCTCATTCAGACCACAGCAACAGCCAATCACATTACTCTCGCTTCCCTGTTTGTCTTTATTAAAGAAAAGTGGTAACATGAAATCATCTTTGGTAAAAAAAATACATTTTAAAGTAAAAGAAATATGAAAAAGTTGAATAAAATGAAAATGACCTCAAATATATTTTTTTTAATATAATATTTAGAAAATTTGCAAGATAAATAAACATTCATAATAATTAGCTACATTTTAAAATGCATTTCACAATTGCATGTGAAATGCATCTACATTTTGTCTGTATCATTTTTGTCAACTCATTTTCACTCCAGCAGTAATTTAACCATGTAATTATATAAAATGTATTTTAGTGTTGTATTGTACGCAAAAGGAAAATGTCATGTTTATTTGATTTAATGATATAATGTTAATATTGGCAGCCCTGCATTTCCACAGATAGTGACCACTGAATGTCTCATTTAACCCCGAACCCAGTGAACCTGGGACCAGTGATACCAGTGTGCCTGTAAACATGTCGCTCAGAGCGGCCTGGATGTGGCGTGACTCTTCTTCCTTGTTCTTGCAGAAGCCAGATGCGTAAGTCGCGAACCCAGAAGAGGACTGTGGTGAGGGACGGCCAGGGGAAGCACGTGCACCTGGAGCGCCTGGACGACAACCCAGACGCCCTGCAGCCCGACGCCCTGCAGCAGCACCTGCACCGACTGCTTCAACGCTACTGTGAGGACGACCAGGAGGAGGAGGAGGAGGAGAGCGAGGAGAGCGAGGAGAGCGAGGAGAGCTTCCACTGAGCTGCTGCTTCCACTGACCTTCCTTCTACATCTTCCCCTAAAGCCTTTGGTGACGTACGCTTCCTCTGATCAAGATGTCCCAGGTCCCCGTCTTATTGTCCTCGCCAATCACTGGATTCAACTTTTTCTTTCTTCTTCTTTTTGTTGAAAAATGGAACAGTCTTTTTTCGTGCTGTGACACTCTTCCTTCCTTCTTTCACATTGTGTTTCATTCGCTCTTTTTGTGACCAAAGATGGAACCCTTCATTTTTGTTGGATGATGATTTTTGGCTGCTGTGGTGTGATAACGGTACGACGCACCAAAGGTGGATCAAAGTCAAAAGAGGGCATCTTGGACGTTTGGGCCTCGTGCACAGGCCTCTTCTCGAAGAAACATTTGTACATAGAGGAGATACAAATCATGCTTGGACTGGGGGGAAAAAGTCAAGAAATTCAAAGCATTTAATAGATTCGCCCCCCTAAACCTGCTGTACACGCACCGATTCAGCTGGAGAATGGCCACCGTACAGATGAGATTAATGTTACAGAGAGAATCAATTGGGAGGAGTGAATGTGTGTATCACCATGGACTCTTTATACAGCCAAACATCACCCTGCTGATCTGTTTACAAAGGCTGTGTGATCACGCCTTTTGTCTTCCCACGATGCGTCTGACCTTTTTTGTTTTTGTCTTTCGTGTTTCGTGTGTTGTGCATTCACATTTATCTGACACAGAGCTGCCACTTCTCCGTGTGTGTATATACAGTGTGTCTACTGAGAAAGAAAGTAGAGAAGAGGGCTGTTTTGATGCAGACCGAGCACTGACCCCCGCTGTCCTCGTAGCTCCTGTCGTCCGCGTGTCACCCTCCACCTGCACATGCTGCTTCCCCTCACCTCGTGCTGCAGCGGTGCCCATGTAAATGTCCTCCATCAAGCCTTCTGAAGGAAACGGCTGGCTATGTTTTACTTCTTGTCAACAAATCCCACGTGCAGAGCCAGACCAACACTGAATCGGCCTACGAACAGCTATTGTGTGTGTATCAAAGCCTGATGTTTCTTCTTCCTTTGTGCCATAGAGCTGCATTGTTCACCAACACATCAGTGATCCACTCTACAGCAACATGCTCCTTGTTGTTTTAGGGGCACTTTCCATGACAAAAGTCAGATTATAATATAACTTGTTAGTACTACTCAGACTTTAAAAACACTTGTTTTTGGCTCTGGAGGAGTTTTGTCCAGTCTGAGACTGTAACCCCGATGATGTCATAGTGATGTCATCAGGGTGGTCTCCTTAGAGGCTTAAAGCCTGTGTTACAAGTTGGACATGTGTTTGAAAGATTGTGGTGCTCATCAGGCAGCGTCTAATGAAATAATGCATTATGGGAGTTGTAGCAGTGTTTTGGAGGAAGATTCATACTAGGGAGTCAGTCAGCCTAGCTCTGCCTCTGCTTCATGGAACTCTATGGAAGTGCAATTTAAAGTTTCTAAAATTCTCATGTTTACTCTTTAATGTCATAAAACATCTTATGTCTCATCATGACTTTTCATAATTTACAGTTTCCCTTTTTATGCTGCATCATGGCCCATATAAGAGAGAAGAAGAGTCTATATTTAGAAGATTCTTGCTTGTCATTTCTGAAAAAATTATCACATTTAACATTTTCAGCCAGCTAAATTTCTCTGTAATCATGTGTGATGCTGCAAATCAATGGCTGTGTCAGGCAGAAACTATGCTTTGACGTGACCTTAAATTACATCGTTTACAGCTTTCCCCTAATACATTTAGGCTACTTAATTATTTCTGCAAATTATGAGGCTTTCTCATCATAATCTTATTATTCAATAATGAACCAAACAACCACTATCACCAAAACGTGACATCGCTTTATCTGAACTAGAGAGGGAGATCACATTTCACAAAACGGAGTTTCTTGGGTTCCAGACATCCGCAGTAATTAATGCAATTAAAGGAGCTAGCATGAGTGCGGTGATTTATTAAGAGTCAATCCATATACACCGTCCTGCTGTCCAGAGTTCTCACCGGAGCACCAAATGTGGTCCGAAATCCGCAGGCTGAAAATAGTCCCTAACAAATGCCCTATTTCCTCCTGTTTGAGGAACTACAGTGACCAGCAGGAAATGACTGAGCCCTTTAAAATAATAAAACTATATATTTATGAGCCATTTTGAACGATTTACATCTCCAGCGGGAACCAATGGGTTTGTGGCTGAGAGGCACGGATAGGTCAGGGAGTCAGAAAGTACTGAGAGGCGGGCGAACACATTGTTGCTTTTGGTCTTTTCATGGGGTTTGTTGACAGGAATAAAACCTGGAATAACACAGGCTCATCCTTTCAGTTCTTAGAAAGCACACATAACATGAAGATGCTTTGCTTTAATTGCTCTTGTTGCTTTGACTTTTTGTTCTTCTCACTGCTATCAAAGGATTGACACATCAATTTAAAATCCAAGTATAGTCTGACTTTCACTGACATCAGTCATCACATAGCTTACTTCTACTTCCTTATTTATTTATTGCCGTCCATTTGTGACCCCTGTATAGTCCAGCAGTTGAAGCTGAGAGTGGTGTGTATGTTTGGGTGTTTGAATGTGTCCTGAAGCTAAAAGTCAAGATAAATAAAGATGGTTTTTTTGTTTTTTTGCCATCAAAGACAAACAGAATTTGATTTGAACGCTGGTTGAATTGTGTACAGGCTGATGAAGTATGTTTGGTGTTCATCTACAGTTGAGACTTTATCTATGTAACAATACGATCCTCACGTTGCCGTTTGCTTTGTGTCTGATCCAATGGAAAAATAAAAGTAATGTCAAAAAGAGACCACCGAATTGATAAATGAGCATCTTGTTTTCATGGTAATAAGAATATATACATATTAACAGTGCAAATATCTATGCGGGCATGTATGACTTAACAAATTATTACTAAAAAACAAACCTGAAACGCTAACAAGGCATAGCAGCTGCAGTGTGTACATGGCAGAACAATAAAACTGTACATGAGTCAAACGTGGAGTGATGTCATTCTTTCTAACAGCAGCTGGAGGGAGTAATGCTAATTTGTGGCATCCAGACTTTTGGACAGTCCATGACTAATAAGGAGGAAACTTATACATGTTGCAAATTTTTCCACAGAGTTTAGTCCATGTGACAAAGAAAGAGGAGTGTCAGCAGAACTGGATTGAACAACCCAGACATATGAGTAAAAACACCAGTGATGCCTGTAATATAATTAGCAATGACTAGCTAATTCAGTAATTGAGGTTATATAGAAAATTAGTACGCAGTTATATTAAGAAGCAATATTCATATGAAAAAGTCTTCTCTGGGGCATTTTTTATATGTATTTATATCCATAGACTGAAGTGGACTACTGTTTCAAAGAGCCAGGAGTCACCATATTTAGACAAGAGCGTTGAGCTGGGAGGGAGCGAGGCCCCGTGGGGGTCAGGTACTATTAGCATAACAAACGCTAAGTTACCAGCTAAAGGCTAGCTAACCAGCTAGCTTGGTTAGCTAGGTGCATCCGTAATACACCTACACTGAGATAATATTTGGGATGCTAATTGTAACAGTAAGGTTTGTACTGACCGCAAAAAATAAACATCTGACTCCTTAGAGTGTCTTTTAGTACAACGAGCAAAGCTAACAAGTCAGGTATGGTCACACACACACACACACACACACACACACACACACACACACACACACACACACACACGGGTAAAGAAGACTAAATGAAACAAGTGCAAACCATGTCCTTTGGCATATATCACACTTTTTATTTGATATTTCTTAAACATACATCAGGCTTGTCCCATCATGGTAATATTACATTATATACCAGTGTCCCATCACCAATTTCAATGCACCTTAAAAAGAGAAAAACAAAGTGTGGTGTGTGAGGGAAAAAAGTCATTAACAAAAGAATGCAAACAGTTTTCGAAGCAAAAAATCTCAAATTCCTTAAACACACAAACGTAATCCTCAGTGGACACCCTGTGACTATCTTCAAACCTTGCCCGTGCTTTGATTCTGGAATGTATTTTCCCAATAGTTGTATATTCACAGCATCCTAATCTGAAGTGTTTTAAATATAACCCTTAAGATATGTATCTGCAAGTGATGCAAACAATCCCCATTCCCTTTCATTTAACAGTGACGATGAAAAAGCACAATAGAGTAACATAAGAAGAACTAGAATGGTGATTTCCTGCCCAAAAATGGAATTCCCTCATTATAAAAAATGAATGGCTCACTTGGTGCTGTAAAACATTGGCATACACCAGTCAGACATAGAACAAAGGTGGGACTCGACCAAGCAGGAAAGGGCTTAAAGGAAAGCATTAATAATGACAGGTGGAAGGACAGGCATCAACACCACAATATCAAAAGTAAACAACAAATTAGCTGATAAAAATCACATTATTAGTTCCTTACAGAATGAAAATATGATTCGACTGGAAAGAGTCGCAGAATGTTTTTTAAGAATTGTATGCATGTAGTCTATACATTCTATCATAAGACTCTTCTCACACGCTGCCCTGTGATGATGGAGGTCCAAAGTAAAACACATGTTCAATTGATTTTCCCTTATAAAACATGAAGTTAAAATTCCTAGTAAACATACTTGGTGCCAGTGGCAAACCAGAAAACACATTTGTAAAATGAGCCGACTCAGTTCATACGGATACTGCTAAAGATTAAGCAAAGAGAGAGCGATTCACATCAATTACCAAAACATATACACCACCAAAACAAAAGCAAGCTAGTGCCCGGCCTTTAATAGATGGCAATTCTGAAAAGAGTAAAAAGCAGATATGTGATATATTGGTCATTGTGCCAAAAGGCAAAAACATCACAAGAACTCAATATGTGCACTATTCAAATGAAAAACTGTCAATACATGACGACTGGAAGTTTCACATATTTCACCAGGCAAATGAAAACAAATTAACTGGATCATCTGGCTTCAGAAAGCCATTTCTATTTAAAACATACTGATCTAAAAACTCCCAAATGAACACCACACTCTCACTACAAAATTATATTGTCAAGACTTGAAGTTTCCCCCTCATTTTTTGTTTTCTTCAACATGTAGAATAATTTTCAGTCCAGCAGCGACAATATGTAAACGACACACTGAGAGGGCGGAGCTCTAGCTAGTGTGGACAGGGATTGGCTGAGGGATTTGACGGACACTTGGTAGGCGGGGTCTGTTTGTCTGTTGTAGGCTGGAGGTGTCCACGACTCGTCCTCTCAACTGAAACACAAACCCCACGTGGATTCATTACAACATGTTTGTTTTCAATGCAAAAATATTTTGGACTTTCCTTTTGCTTGATATTCCTATTTAGAAATTGGAATGACTTTTTTCTTCTTTCTTCTTTCTTACTTGGCCGGCACCGTGGGCGAGCCGGAGCGGTGGAAGTGGATGTTCTGCCACTTGCTGTCGCGGCGGTGCCAGATGCGGGTCTCCTCCGACTGCATGGTGCGAGGCATGCCGCTGCCGTCTATGTACTGGGTGAGGCGGATGTAGGCGATGCAGGCGGCCTCGTCCCCGATCAGGTGGACGTGGGGGTTGAGCAGGATGGTGTGGATCGGCTGCTTCACCTTGGACAGAGCTGCACAGGGGAAGCACATGGAGGATGGGGAGGGGGGTGGATCACAGTCAAACTCTATTCAGACTTAATGTGACAGCTCATCAGACCAGGGCTCAACAATTAGAGTGGAGATAGCTAAGGAGTGAGCCATCTGGTTCCTCCTCAGTCGCACAGCACCGATTGGGCTCTCGGGACAAGACGGAGCCGGAAAAGACAAAGTTCATGAGGTGAAGCGCCAGTATTTCAATTATTCTGGAAAAAGAAGTTTAGTTGTGTGAATTTAGAGGATGTGGGCAAAAAGCCTTATTAATTAACTTAAATAAAGATTAAACATGAAAATGAACTTTGGTCTTTGTTGTTATTTGATAACCGCTAATGAATAAATAAAATTGTATCGGGGCAAGTACAATTTTGAGTTAAAAAATTGTTTTTACGTTTTTAAAAATAAGAAAGTTTGAAATGAAACATACTTTTTACTCCTGTGTCACAATAATCACTACTTTTGAAATCAAAATGCTCAAACTGTGGAGTTATTTAAAAGGATTTTTCAATACTGAGCACCACACATTAAATTCCATGCGCCTCCATTATACTGAGGGTGAAGAAAAAAATCTCACATATATCAAAAGTTGGACAAATAAAAGCAAAACAGTCGGCATGGATAGATACCACCAGAGTTAAATGGTAAACTTTGTGCTAATACTTTCATGGTCTACCTAAGATTTCATTATTTCATGATAGTTACAATCCCAAACGTATAAGCAGTGTTTCTTCACTATCTGAAACACTGATTCTTTACCATTCTCAAAGTAGAAGCGGTGGAAGTCGGTGCCCTCCACCAAGTTGCCCAAGGCCTCAGGCTCAAAAGACGTGAGGCCGGGATCACAGATCTTCCTGGAATAGATACACAGATCGATCAGAGTCACAGAGGTTTGGTCTGACAGGTACACAGACGTCTGTCACATATTTGAGCTGAAATAAGTTGGAATAGCTGAACTCACGTGTAGGCTTCAAAGTCTCCATTGTTGATGGCCTCAATCAGCTGCTCGGTGACTTTAATGATCTCCTGCTTACGAGCTAGAGACAGAGACAAGGAGAGGACGAGGTTAGATGAGATGGGAAACACAACCCAGGAGCAATATGAAAAGAAGCACAAATTAAAGTAAAAAATGGAACCAATGTGGAACATGACCACAACGTGGACCCAAAAAAATCACAACATCCAGGGAGTGAGGTTCACACGGAAATACACCGTCACGTAGAAAAGACTGTAGGAAGTCAGTCAGCATGGGTCAACACACAACATCAAAGTTACCTTTCATGCTAAGTAGGTGAGCTAGGAAACAATGAATGGAAAGAATAAGTACACACACACACACACACACACACACACACACACACACACACACACACACACACACACACACACACACACACACACACACACACACACACACACACACACACACACACACACACACACACACACACTTTTACCGTCAACATCTTGAAGTCCACTGTTGTTCCCGGCTACCTGAACGCTAACAGTCTCTTTTAGCTGAACACTGATTCCCTCGAGCGACAACAAGAGCAGAAGGCTGAGTACAGAAAGGAGGAACATGCTCGCTGGTAGACTTTGAGACTAGAACAAGCAGCCGCAGCACCAGACGGGCTGGATACAACCAGGATACCCTCCTCTGATTGGCTGTTTTCATAAAAAGCCTGACCGCTGAAATAATGTGGCGGACTTTACTTTGCAAACAGAGACTTAGTACTGAACAGGTTTACTGAGGCTATCAGTTTGCTAATGGGGCCCCATGAGGCCAAAATGTGCCTTTTACAAACTTTTTATGAAACTGCACAATTATTTGGAAGATGCTTTGTCTAAACTTTATTCCCACACATAAGGAGCATTTAGTATGTGTGTGTCTTGATGTGTAGATGCCATGTAGAGGGGATTTTGGACTGCTTGAACTGTACACAAGGAGCCTTTAATCCGGCCTGTTGGCTTGGGGTCCAAAACCAAATGTGGTAGAGGAAACTATAGCAACTACATCTATTCCAGTAATTGTAGATTGTTTCCATTTTGTGAGGTTTTATATTTCTGCTCTCGTCCTAAGTGAGGGGTCAGTTGAAAATTGTTTTATACAAGTGCGTTTATTGACCAGTGCACTGATCCTGACTGGTCCTCCAAACTTATCCTGTTAAATGTTGAGTAGAAACAAGCTGACGAACTCTCTAGGCTGAGCTGCCATGTTTCACTTCATTCATCCCGACATCATGTGCAACAGCAGATTTCTTTTGGAAGTTATTTGGTTCCGTATAGTCCTAGTCACTCAGTAATGACAGATGTATTTCTCTCGCTGACATCATTTTCTTTCCACACAAAAGCTATATGTAATGTGTTTTATTCAACAGACCGTAGAGCTGTGTCCGCCTCATTCACAATCAATAGATTTGCCCATTTCTCTCTGTTGCTACATTTCATGGTTCATAGATCCATAAGTAGCTACAGCATGGAGGACAATAACGTTGACATAAAGTGCCGTCTGAAATGAGCCAACTAGCGCTCTCAGTTAGGAACTGTCTGATCTAAGAATGAGTGAACAAGGTTGGAGAGGTGACCACACTTCACTTTTACTGAAGGACGCCTTGAAAGGAGCATCGTGTAATACCCAACTCACTATCAGCCTCGAGGTACAAGTGGTTTACAAGACTGTGAAGAAGGGGGCGGGGCTAGCTGGTTAGCGTGCACATTTCAGTAGCCATCTCTGGCAGAACGTCGACACTGTAACCTCTCCACCCTTGTTGAGAATGTTACTTCATCTGTTGAATGATTTACACTAACATTGGCCACATTTGACAAACTGCACCTTTAAATGCAGGACTCCATCTTTGAAGATGTGGTATGAACTTAAATTTAAATAAAAATACATTTTACTAAAGAGTTATTGGTTTGAGTAATTGCTCCATCACTGTACTCAGCAGTACTAGTAAGACTATATAAACTAACATAGTACATGTGTATTCGCAGGGTGCTTCCCTCCTCCTGCCTCTCTGAAAACACTCCACACAGAAGAGAAGAAACACAATCTCTACCTCTGCGTTCCAGCCTGGATTAATGTCATTTATAAAGCAGGCAGAACAGGTTTGTGATGGTGCTTATCGGTGTCACTCAGTATGAAACATGATACTAGTAGCATTATGAGGAGCTGAGCCTCTGAGATGCTCCACAGTGTCTACGGAGTGGAAATAATGCCCTTTGAGCTTCTGTCAGCTGTGTATTAAAACGTCTTCACCTCTGGGATATCTAGAAGATAGAAACATACACACACACGTAGCAGATGGTGATGAATACAAAGATACTAAGCAGATAAGGTATAAGGACTGCAGAAGAGATGATGGGCCATATCAGAAACAAACAGACAATATGGACTTTACATTCTAGGGGCGAATTGTGGTGACTTTTTACAATCTAAATTTAGGAACATTTTATAGTCCACATTTTTTTTTTTTTTTAATAATCACACCACCATATGCATAAAATCTGTGTTTGCATTCTTCACAGGCCCGGTGACATCATAGCACTACTGTTTGTGCAATATGAGTCGCTGTCTGCCTCCAATCTCTACATGTATTACTAATAAAAGAATCCAAGAATCAATACAGTATCACAAAACATATTGCGATACTGATATTGATATTTTGTTACAGGCCTTATTCATATACCATTGCCAGTAACAAACCTATTTTCAATTTCCTACAAATCACTTCTTTCCCCTTAGTTTTTAAAGAGTCTTCAAACAAGCAGCCGTACAGAGCTTTGCCTCAAGTCTAAAAACGTTTGGATTTAAATCAGGAACCGCCTGACACTGAGCTCACAGGATTAAAAATGGGGCCACACATTCAATGCAAGCTTTTCATACTTAACAATGTTCAGTTCAGTTATCAAAAAGTGCTTACATTTGGAGCTGCCATATGACCACAGTGTCCCGGGTTCGATACCGGCCTTAGGACCATCGTCATATCTGTCATAAACCTCTTTTCCTTTAGTGATTTACTCAGTGTGGAAGTGCATTCACTCGTTTGTCATCTGTGTCTTGAGAGAGATGGTTATTTTGAGGAGGATAATGTAGTATATTTTGCTCTGTAATGCATGAAGATAACATATGTGAAGGGGCCTGTGACTTTGGAATGTCGGATCCATTGATGTTTGTTGCACATGGGATAATCGTTAGGTACCCCCGCTGGGCAATGCTCCTTGACCTGGAGGATGGAGGAGTAGCTGTGCCTATGTCCGAAACATGTCTTTTATTGGGGGCCCTCTTTATGACGTCATTATATACTCAAGTCTGGGGCGTAAACAACAACCATATATAAGTGATCGGGAGAGCCCCGACGGTTAGAGTTCTGTTCGACTTTGGGACTCTCCGGGTTGTCATGTCGCCCGTCTTGACATATGTTGCTTGTTTGTAATAAACTTCATTATACCAGCAAGAACAGTGTCCGCGGAGATTCCTTCATCATCACTCCAACATCACTGTCGCTTGAAATATACAACAATAACCTTTGAGAAGCTATGTTGATCTGACGTGTGAATGAAAGCAGAGTTACTACGAATAGATTAGAATAGATTAGAATAGATTAACCTCATGGGCCGACCAGGAGATCACATCCCATTGTATTGTTAAACAGCCTGTTCAGGGTTCCCTGAGTTCTTTTCATCTTTTGTTGTCACTCAGACCTCTTGATTGACCCGGACCACAACCTGTTGTAATGCTCTTAAAGCCCTGACATATCAGGACTGCTGGGCAATGAAGCAAATCTCATCATAACCATCTGTTTTCCTCCAAAGCTTCAGTAATCTTTTCTTCTAAATCTGAGCTATTTGTGCTGTAACCAAAGATTTATTTTACATCAGCATTTCCAAAACAGTAACTCTGAACAGAGCAGGGCCAGGTTTGACCTGACCACCAGAGTCTATGCGTCATATAACATGAAGTTCATTTCTTCAATTGATCTTTAAATCCTTCATATGAAACTCTCCCAAACTAAGGCCATAACCTGTGAGGAGGTCAGATGATGGCTCATTTTACTGATCACTAACCAAAAAGGGTTGGGACCCACTGGATTAGATAAATACCAGGGCGTTGTGACAGCCTCTGACCAGTGAGGGGTGCTATGAGACAGAGGACAGTGGATGAGGTGTGGCCTGTGTTGAAATAGTAGTCAGAGACAAGTAGTCTTAATGCAATACCTTTGTTTTTCTCAAAGTGTCAACTTAACTTTTTTTCAGAGCAAAGGACATTTTAAAAATGTAATATGTAAAATATGAGCTGAACCACTTAAAGTTAGGAGCAGAGATCAGGTGACCTCGTCTCTGAGCCTGGAGCTAAATCCAGGATGGTTTATAGTTTTAGGGGCATGTACAACACGTCTTCTTACACCTGTGGATACCATCAGTGATGGGAAGCTCACAGTTTCTTCCCCAGCACTGGGAGATGGACTTACACTGGGAGTCGGTGGGGCCCAGGCTGGGCAGGGGCCCCTGCGTGGGGGTGTGATGAGGGCCACGGTGGCATGTGGTGGGATGATCAGAGAAAAAGACCAGAAAGGAAGATGTGAAGAAGAGGAGCAGGTAGGCACCCACCACTGCCCACAAGATGTACTGGCAGCACTCCTCACCACGGGGCCAAACGCTGGGAGAGTACCAGCAAAAGGAGGAGGAGGAGCAGGAGGAGGAGGAGGAGGAGGAGGAGGAGGAGGAGGAAGAGGAGGAGGAAGAGGCAGAGGAAGGCCTGTGAGAGGGGGAATGGTCTAAGTGCTTCAGGTGACAGATTTGGGGACTGGAGGAGGGAGAGTGTCCTGAGATGAAACCGGGTACAGAGGAAGATTATAGAAGGATGGAAGGAAATGTAGATGGTCGAAGTGGAAGAACAGGAATGACAGGAAAACATGAAATGGAGAAAAGCAAAACATGAAATGGAGAAAAGCAAAACATGAAATGGAGAATAAATGAAAAGCATGCAGGAAATGACAGTTTGTTCAAAGCACTCAAGTCTCCCACCAGCTGTAAACAAATGAGTTATGTGAACATGTTCAGGGATGTGAATGTGTAATAACAACTTGGCAGTGAGATGTAGATCAACATCAGCTCCACGTCTGCATCCCTGAGTGTCCACTACAGGAAGTAGCTCAAAGACTCAGAACGTTACAGGTTCAGTACTACCACCATTCAGGTAGTATTCATGGATCTGTTGGTAGCAAGCTGTAATCACAATATTTAAATCTGATCAACTTTATTGTCAAAGTTGATCAGAGCTTGTTAACCCTGTTAACACAGATCAGCATTAGCATTCATTTGGACTCATGTTTCCATCAAACCATAAATAATATGATCATCTTTCATTCCTCTTTGGCCCTTTAAGGTGCTTCTCCAGCCGACAAACTCATCAACCTTCCAAGCAGCAGCAAGCGTCTGTGGTCAGACTTTCACTATCGGCCTCAGCACCACAGAGCCGACAGATGGAGAGTCAAATATCTGAAAACAAGGTCATCACTTCTTCGTTTCATCCTATTAGACATTTGGGTGAAATTGTCATAATTATCCTATCCTATGTTGAGTTATGGGTCACCCAAATTCTTCTCAGTTCATTCTTGAGACCAAGTGTCTTCCCTCAAGGTGTCCTTGACGTCCGTACGGACAACCAGAAAACATGACGTCTCCTGATGTGGAGCTCATGTGCTCTAAAATAGACAACAAAATCAACTACTAAAGCTTTAATGTACCTTTTCCTTAAGAGCTGGGGGATATGGCCAAAATCTTCTATCACGATTTGGTAATTGCATATCTCGATAACAATATATATATCATGATTGTTTTCTGGTGATGACAAAAATGGATAGAAAACAGGAAAAGACTGTTTTTATATACTCCTGTGCAAATGGAATACTTGAGAAACAAAATGTACTGCATATTTTTTCATTTAATTAAGAAAGTAAGTGCAAAAAGAAAGTAAGTTTCAAGTGAAATCATAGTATGAAAATAAGTTCCATACATACACTCTGTTAATTGCATTGAACTGGTATATGTAAAGTGTGAAGAAAAAAAACAGATTTTCTGAACAAACTGATTGAGTATGTGCTTGTTATTATCAATTTAGATTACGTAATTGTGTATCACAATATCTCAATATGTGATCAAGATATGATTCCATTTAAAGATGATATATTATTACGTTAAATTATCGCCCAGGCCTAATAAAATCACCTGCTTAGTACGTTACTGCCTCCACCTTTCAGCCACACAAATACTGACCACTGGAGAGGAAATTAGACTCTAAGAGGAAGCCATCAACCATCAGTCAGTCAGATCGGTGCCAAGGAGTCACAGTGAAGGAGAACGATACCATCTTCACTGGAAGCGTCTCCACAAAGAGCTTACTGCTGCATCACATTAAAATCATACGGATGTCCACATTAAAATCATACGCTAATTTCATAAACATTTCTAAGCCTCTTTTGTGGGCTGAGTTTTGATTGGGGTCACGAACACGAGAGAATAATAGCAGAATCCACGATGAGGAAATAATGCCTTCCTCGGAAAAAACTGAAGAGACGCTACTGAACACTATCATAAGTATAGATAGCAGTGTAGAGATATTTCAATCCAATTAAAAATGAACAATGGAGGCCATTATACAGGACAGTACCATGTCTTGTGTATGTACTGCATGTATGGACACACACACACACACACACACACACACACACACACACACACACACACACACACACACACACACAGAGGAAAGATGTGAATGTGAGGTGCTTTAGGAAGTCAGAAAATGCTCATTTTACAAAATGTAAAAAATGTGGAGAGATTCATATCTCAGTTGTCTGACATTCTCTGTTCTAACAAAGGTCAGTACTCCAGTGAGCAATCCGAAAACACAGACGGAACGACACAATCACAAATCAATTCCACTCTTTGGACAACTAGAACAAATATCTGTAATGACCACTTCACTGACCCCAGGCCCAAAGGGCCCTCGTCTGTTATCCTGCAGCCATCAGGTGTCCGTCTGCTCACACTCACTGGACACTTGTCCCACAGCTGCTTGGTACAGCAGCCCTCAAGTCTACTCTGAGCTCAGGTTTTGTTGTATTAACATCAAACTAGGACTTAAATAGTGATGAGTGGGACCTGCACAGCACTTTAATATTAGCATTTAATATAACCTTGATATTTTTCTGATTATCTAGTTGTTAACAATATAGGCCACATATAGACATATATTTTATCTGCGAATACCACCATTGTTATTTGTGAGCTTTCACTATCTTTAGATCTAATTCCTAGTATCCACATGCTTCCAGAACTCTACAATGTTGATATAATAGCTAAGTGAGTTTAGGTTAATGACAAATTACCAACTCACCAAAATGGGTGAATGCCACAATTCGTCAGCTGGTTTGTGGAGAGTTGAACAGATTTTCACAAAGCATTTCAAAATGCCCAATGCCACCGTGACGAGGTCGGAGCCTACCCTCCAAATATCAATCAGGAGTGCAAACTCATCGGGGGAGGGGGAAGGAGGCGTCAGGATGAGGCCCGGACTATGACAATTAGTAGAAATGGGGCACCAGCAAAGGGGCAGCTGCAACCCCGAGGAGGAGGCCAACAAACAGGGACAGAGGGACGGGGCAGCCACAGGCCGACCGGGGCATCGAACAGTACAGACCTCGCAGACCTAGACTCCGTCCACATTAAGTGACAATTGACGGGTCTTCCAGTTCTGGCCTTTCTTTTGCACTCACCATAGTGTGACTGACTCAGGCTAAAGGTTTCCGGGCGGAAATTGCATCGTGCTACTTTGGTTCAGCATTACGTGCATCGATCTACATATCGTGTATTCTGCTTGTGGCTGCGTTTACCTGACGGTGACCCCCATCCCGAGGCCCCCGGACCGTGACCCCTGCACGGTAACGGTTCAGCAGGAATACACGACCCGTTACAGCCCTAATTCACATCGTAATCCATTTCACCTGATTGTTCAATTAAAGTACCACAAACAGGGGTTCAATAGGGGGCCTTCAGCTAACTTTCACTCCGTGGGCCCCTTGTGGCCCCTGCCGTGGTTCAAGTACATGGCACTGGACCAGCCATGATTTGCAAAATTAAGCAATATGAACCATGAGAAATGAAACATACTGAAACTGAAAGACAATAATAAAACATGCAACACATTCATGCGACAGACACAGTGACAGCGTGCTGTCCAGACCTAGTAATAGTGAGAGTGCACCCAAAGAGGGAAAAGAGAGGTGAGCTTAAACTGTAAAAAGTGGGCGTCGTCCTGCTGACAGGCGGGTGGCTTGTATTGGTTAGTCTGATCGTCCCTACCTCTCACGTCCTCGTCCTCAATGGTCGTGTTGGCACTCTCACTGGACTCCTGTGAAGAGACGCATAGACACACATGAGTAAAAGCAGCACGACATAAAAGCACAAACATCAAACATACAGTATCATTGCTGTATACACTACATATGCCAATATCAATTTATGATGCTATAATATATATATATATATATATATTATAATATAATATATAAGCTCATGTCAAACAATAATTCAACAAAAAGCTTCTTATGTATGATGCTAAACAACACTCACTATGCACAAGAACACAAACTGTATGCTACACCATGAGCTCCAACACCATCATGTCGCTGCACAAAGCAAAAGATACAAGCATGCACATGTTCCCACAGAGCCATACATCATACAGACACGGGAGATGAACTCCAGGCTATTCTCCTTGGAACATCTCTGGTATCCATGGTTTTGCAAGGTCTTTATTTTGTTCCAACAACATGCAAAATCCCATTGTCACACAACCATGAAACATTTTCCAATTAAAAGGATAGTACGTGCTTTTTCAGAAGATTAAACACTGGCATGTATGATGATGACACATTCATTTATATGTTCAGATCTTACATGATAACAGTCACATACATATCCAGAATAGTAAATAATACAGAAAAATGTACAAATAAATAATGATTAAGTCGAAGAATTACATGCAACAGTTTATAAGAGCATGCATTATTTCACAGAAATACTGTAATCCCTTGTTTTATCACACAACATCTTAAGTCTCCAATGGCACACACACATCCTCATCAGAAGCAACATTGAGGCTCTACTCTAAGTGGCACCAACACCAGCTGCTAACTACAGTTTCAGACTGATCAGCTGTATACCTTGTTTCCATCAGCTGGGTTGTGGATAACAGTGGTTTGAGGCTCCTGATTAGAGAGGGCCAACAGTAGGAAGAGAGGTTTGTGCAGAAAGGAGGTGAGTTGGACAGAAAAGTGATTAGCAAGAAAGGAAAAAAAACACAAAAATGGTTTTGGAAGAAGGGTAAATTGACTCAATTGTTATTTAGGGGAAAGCAAGTTGGTACTCAAACAGAATCACTACAGCACTACAACACACAGGGGAAGTTATGGCAATGGAAGTTGTGACTTTTCCCTGAACATGAAGTATATCAAGTCTTTCACCACAGATGATGGAGTCCGACCCGACACTGATGAGAACATGACAATCACTGACATTAAACACCATGGGAAGGATCCGCTAACAGACCTAGACGTGCCTTTCCTGGCAAACAGTCGTAGAATACAAACATCTTTTTCTACAATTAAAATATCCAGGCACTTTACAAATTTCACCCAACTTAATAGATTAATCTAACATATACCCGTATTACTCTAAAGAGACAAAATAAATCATCAATACTGGAGAGAATAGAGAGGTAACAAGTAAATATTCAGGATGGATTTCCTGCTCACGTATACAGCATGCTTTTTCCAAACTGTTTGCTGTACACTGTGTCCCAGCTGACATGTGTAAAGTGATTAACTTGGAGTAAAATCCCTAAGTGGGAAGGCTGTGCTGCCTGCAGGTGAACTCTGTCACAGTGAGGATCATGTTCTCTGACAGGAGTACATGGTCCCTAGCACGCTCAGAATTATACTATTGTTGCTATTGCTGGATTTGTGCTGTACAGTAGATGTTTTTACTATAAAGAGGTGAAGGGGAAGGATTTTTGGCATTGTTAACATAGACAGTGTTTGGATGGCTGTGGAACTCTCCCGGTTGAATTACCAATATTATCAGTAGTTTGCAACTGTATATAAAGAAAACAGTAGTAACCTTAAAAACTCAAAGGAATAGTTCAACATTTTGGGAAAAACATGGATTTGCCTTCTCTTTCTATCAGTCTCATGTCTGTGTGCTTTGAAACTGGAATCAGAACGTGGTTAGCCTAGCTTAGCATAGAGACTGGAAGCAGAGGGGAACAGCTAGCCTGGTTCTGTTCAAAGTTTAAGAATACATCAATACTTGTAAAGTTGACTGATCAACATGTATCTTGTTCGTTTATACTGTGAACAAACTGAAATGTAAAAATGACAACTTGTGGTTTTACGGGGAGAAAGAGTTCCAACATGGAACTCCCTCCAAAACCACAAATTGACATTTTGACATTTCTGTTTGCGAACAGCTTTAACGAAACAAGACCCGTCATCATCATTATTGATGACGATCTTTTCCCCAGCAGAAACTCTCAGAATGATTAACGATAGTGTTAAGGAGAGGAGTCAACTACGAGTAACGCTCACAACAAGCAGAATGTTAACATTACGCTCTCTAGGAACCCCAAAAATAATTCACTTTTGGGTTCTGGGTCAATTTTGGATGAAGTATTGTGCGGTGTTCCCATTAGCAACGATGCTCTGATTCAAGTCTCTGCCTGGCTCATGGGTACTGTAGTTTTTAGAGCGATTTGGGATACCAAACAGAAAAAACATGACTTCTCAAAAAGGAAACATAAACCTATAATATTTTTCAGTGTTTCTACATTAAAGAATATTGAGGATATCATTGGGTATTTACAGTGGTAAGAAATACTTGAGGTGAAAGTGGCTCCTCAAACTACATAAATCTAAAAGTCTACCCAGCAGCAAACTAGTGTTGTCTCCAGTTTGGTTGACAACAATGGCTTGAAACCAGTGGCAACATCAACATTAGCCACAGTTGACATGCAATGGCCCCAGTGTTGCCATTACAGCCATCATCAACAACAAAGGAAAATGTAGCCCATGTACAGCAATGGGGCAATGCAGTAAAGCAATCTAGAAGTGCATGTGGCCAGCTCATGTTACACAACCACTAAAGACATCTGTGGTTCTTAAGCTTCATGAAAAAATAAATAAAAAATAATATCACCACCACCAACAATAAAGTGAGAAAGTATTCGGGCTCAACAGGGCCGTGTAATGGGGACAGATGCCACTGAAAGTATGGACGGAGACCGTCATGCAAACATGCGGGCAGCAAGGCAGGGAGACAGTGTACCAGAGAAGGAGTGGGGACAGGCTCTTTGGGACTGGTGACCACATTGGCCTTGTTGTTGATCTGGAGTGAAGAGTGGACAGACAGGTAGACAGACAGGTAGACAGACAGGTAGACAGACAGGTAGACAGACAGGTAGACAGACAGGTAGACAGACAGGTAGACAAACGGGACAGGGCAGAAGTGACAGGACTTAGTGTTCAAACAATCGCTCTTCAAGCGGCTGCTGTGGAGGGAAAAGTGGAACGTTGTGTTCAAGTGTCACGATTGTCAGTCCATCACCATGTGCATCCAATTAATAATAATAATAACAACAACAAACGGAACTCTCCCACTTCAGTTTTTAGTTTGAACACAATTAAACAGTATAGCATTAAAACATCTGCACCATCATAAAGAGAGGAGCTACTAACCAAGCTGGAGCATTGTAATCAGAGACAAGCCTGCTCAGAGAGATGAAGAGGAACAGCCAGTCTGGAGTGAAACAAATGACCCAATCACTCTGAAGACGGATGATGAATTAGGTAAAACTCTGAACTGACTTTTCTACTTGCTGCATGAGTACTGTCTTCAGCATGTACCACAGTGGAATCTGATCATGGGGTTCTGTCTTCTGGCCTTGTCGCTATGTTATGGTGACTGTGGCTCAGCAGGTAGAGCAGGTCATCTTAAAGCTATGCTACTATTTTACTTCCAAGTCTTAAAAGGTACAAGGAATACGGTCAGGTTCTGATGTCATCAACTTCACACTACAGACCACAATTTCTCCAAGATGTCTTCTCATAGTGACTTTTTAATGACAGGTGTACATGGTTGGTGGTGTTTTTTACACAGATGCTTTTGCAAAGTGTGACATCTGGGCTTCAGACTCCAATTCAACCAGGAACAGCAGCTGGTATGAGAGTCTATGTCTGAACTGGCCTCCTGCACTAACCACATGGTGCAAACACCTACAGTACTAGGGACTGGGATTGCCATTGATTTGTCTCAACAAGCGTCAATACACAAATATCCCCATAAAATTAAGAAAATCACTTTGGTCATGAGGCCAAGTCCACTTCTCCACCCAACACATCCCCCATCCCCATCTGAAAATCTGGATGTGACACTAGAAAGAAGGTTTTATTAGAATTGATTCAGTTTCAGTTACTTTGTGGTGTCCGAAGGTTGTCTAATTTGATTATAAATCTAAAATAAGTCTTTGAAATCAATCCTAAATATCTATGAAGTAATGGGCATAAGAGCCCAGCATCACATGTTAGATAGCGGTACTTGGAGCTCCACTTCTCTCGGTCCTGTCTGTTCAGTCATGAACCTCCTCAGCCTTAACAGCATTGGGGTGGGATTCAAACACACGGGGTTCTACTGCTAACTAACTACCCACTGCAGAGGTCAGGCTGGCTAACAAGCAGCAGCAGCTCAGGCCTACCCTCAAATGTTCAACACCGTCCGCCTTCCTCTTCTGCATTGAGCAGCCACAACACAACACAAGAGAGAATATCAACCTATGCCTCACTCCGCACACACATTCAAATGTAGAGGCTCATTTCCCATAAGAACATGAACAAAGTCAAACTATGTATCAGATCAGCCCTCCTAATCACATTCAATAGGTGATCAATATTAACCCACAAAAAGTCTCCAGTTTATCAGTTGAAACCAAACAATAATGATTAGAAAGCATATTCAGTTGAAGATATTTGCTCATTGAAGGGGGCGTCTATTTAGTTCTGATAGTAAATGTAGTCTAATGATTACTATGATAAATTGATCAGATCCTCAATCTACTACATTTACCATCAACACTGACTGGACGTCCACATAGAAAGTGGCGAATGTTCCCTTTAAGAGCCAGTGTGAAGGAAAACTTCTCAGCCTGTCGGATTAAAAAGGTGAGGTGGGTACTTAGCATGAGAACAAGTAATTATAGTGATTGAAAAAGACAAATAAATGACTGCCACCAACAGGAGCTCATCAACAGAAAGAGAAACATGAATCATTCAGGCAGCTTGATTAAAAGTGTTTAAAGGGAAATGAGCATGAGCCTTTGAAAGAGAAGCACTTCAAGATGAAGCAGCGGGATTCACAGGATTGTAAATGTCAAATCCAATGATAAGAAATTACCCCACACTCTGCAGCTTCACTGAGCTTTTCAGCCTTGTCTTTTTAATCCATGTTTTGTTTTACTAAAAAGAAATACTTTACTCAGGAGTTGGTGGAGACCAAAAACAGAGCTAAAAGAGAGAGAATATTAAACTGATTCATTTTAAGTCATGTTTCTCTGCATCTGATGAATATCAATGTGGCTTCATTAGTGCTGAATGCGTAAATAGGCTATTGGTCAGTTTCTTTTGGAGTTGTTCTGCCCTCTAATGAACAAAAAGCTCTGAATGCAGCTGTAGATAACGTCATGTGTCTCTCTAATCGCCTCCCTTTCTTGCCCTCATGTTACTTTGCATTTTGTGATACCAAAGTGCCTGTTATTTGCATTTTGGAGGCAATGTCTGTGCAGATAATGTGCCCTTCAGTCACATTCAGTAAAATCTCCACACTGTATACTTTACATACTTAAATGAAAATTGTACACATTTAGTAGACAGTACAGATAACTGGAAACACAAGTTATATTTTAACTTTAAACTGAATAAAATAAATGTCACCTCCATTGTACCAGGATGGTGGTACGAGCCCCATAAAATGTAAACTCTCTCCATGGCTAGATAATACAAGGGTTAACTGGGATATTTTGGTGATGCAACAGAGAGTCTGACTTCTGAACATCTTAGA
This sequence comes from Ophiodon elongatus, assembly GCA_016806645.1. Lineage (NCBI taxonomy): Eukaryota > Metazoa > Chordata > Actinopteri > Perciformes > Hexagrammidae > Ophiodon > Ophiodon elongatus. The sequence goes on from JACSYO010002170.1 coordinate 530,073, forward strand.
CCAGTGAAACTGAAAGACAGATTTAGAGGTCGTGGGTGGTGATAGGAGAACACACACACACACACACACACACACACACACACACACACACACACACACACACACACACACACACACACACACACACACACACACACTCTGGTTTTTCTGTTAAAATGAAAACAGAGCAGTGTGATGAGTTGGAGGGGAGCAGAACTTACTTTGACACCATCCGCTTTTTTGTTCAGCAGGCTCTTGGCTACTGTGAAGAAAAAGATAACAATGCAAGGAAATCAGTGTCCAGCTGGAATTAACACACACACACACACACACACACACACACACACACACACACACACACACACACACACACACACACACACACACTCTATTAAAAGATGGCCAATTACTAGCAACCTGAAAGTCAGCCATGCTAAGATTGAAAGCAGAAGAGAAAAATGCAAATGAAGTCAGAAGATGAAGTGAAACTTAGTGAATCATTAGCCTGGAACTTGCAATTAGATCCATCTGAGCGGTTTAGCTTCTCTTTTTCTTTCTCTGCACACTTTCACTCAACATGAACATGCTACAGAAACATCCATGACCCCTAATGAGGGAGCGAAAATCATGTGTTTTCTTTGGTTTTGGTGAAGACCACCAGCTTTTCAGTTAACATGCAAAATCAGTGTGAGACCAACAGATGATGAGTTGGCAGGGAGAGTGATCTCTAAGACAGTCACAGGTGTTTATGAGATCACAGGAGGGAATGGCATTGGCATCGACATGTTCATATTGTAGGAACATAAAGAAAAGAAGCTAATAACCTGTCTAGTCAGTACAGCTCAAACTAAATGATCTCATCAGGTGGAGATGTTTTTATTAATATTTCAATTTAATCTATTGATAGTTTTTTTTAATTATATCACTACTACTGACCAAAAATCACAAATGTTAAACTGCAGTGACATCCACTGTCCCAGACTTTATAGTCACTGTACGAGAGGACCCCTGGTCCTGCACATGTAAATGAGAACCATTTCTGTTCTGTTGATTTTTGCCAATATCAATAACTAAAAAACTGTGACTCAGTGAACAAAGTGTGGCAAAACTATTAATAACTACAATAATAGGATGGACTTATAGTTGTTTACTTTTCCTCCAATATGGCCACCAATGGATGCCTCATGACAGCTGAGAGCCCAATACTGGTGCTTTAGTGAACCAGACCTGCCTCAGTACCAAACCTCACTGTGAAGAAGAGCTCTTACCTTACACAGGAGTTACCACAAGGGGCGGGAAGAAAAAAATAAAAGTTAACACTATGGTCACTGTCATAACACGGCCAACTGACAGTTTAGAACATTCAAAAATAACATGGACTTGAGTAAAACAAATGTGATCTTGACTCATTTGTCATAAAGAGAAACATCAATAATGTTTCACTCAGTTTGAACATCTTGCCCTTTAGAGGGACCTGAAGATGGGACTGCATCGATCCGTCTGGTCATTCAGTCTCTGTTGATAGCAACTGAAAAAGCTTATTTGCTGCCCTCAGAAGAGCAGCATTGAAACAATACTTAAACACACAATAAAGACAGAGGAAGTGCCAGCAGGGCCTAGAAGGACAGTATGTAGCACGGTCTTGTAAGGGAACAATATTTCAGAAAGGACTAGCAGGACATCAGTCTTCATCGGTCCAGTCCTACCTGAGAAGTTGCGGGTGGCCAGCATAGTAGTCAGGATAGCACCCTGGGGAGAGAGACATGGACAGTGAGAAGGATAGACACCTTTGTTTACAATACCTTAAAGGTTAGTGTTATTGATAATTAATTATGATGAATGGCTATGACTATATCGCATTTATCAGAGCCAAGTAGACCAGCAAGACCAAATCTATTAACTTTCACATCAGAGTCAAATGCAGCATCTGACCAGTCGGATGGATTTGCCCCATCATGAATAGTTGTCACGCACCTTGAGTTTCCTTCTCGCGTTGAATTTCTTCAGGCACTCCACCGTCTCCTGCCTGTGCATCATGGAGGCCACAGTGGAGCGTTGCTGTGAACACAGAGACAGTGTTAGAAGGTTTGTCCACAGGCATTTCTTTTGTTCCAAGAGCAGCTGTCCGATTGCATGTAGTAATGACTGAAAGTGTAAGAGTGTGTGTGTGTGTGTGTGTGTGTGTGTGTGTGTGTGTGTGTCACTTACGCAGATCCAGGGGTGTTTGAGTGCATCAGTGGCTGTTACTCTCTTGGCTGGATTAATGGTGAGCATCTTGTTGATCAGGTCTTTAGCTTCTGGAGTCACTGTATCCCACTCAGGAGAAGGGAACTGTTCGAGGACATCACAGAAAACTATTTTAACGTCTAAAAAAAAACACCAGCGTTCATATGCATCTACTACCTTTATTATCTAATGCATCTAATCTTTATTAGATTTTTTCTACATGTGATTTAGCAAGATTAGTGGATAAGCCGTTTTAAAGTGTTATTTTTGTTGAAAATGCCACACACGCCATTCTTTTTGACGCCTTATCTCTCTCTCACACACACACACACACACACACACACACACACACACACACACACACACACACACACACACACACACACACACACACACACACACACGTTGGAGGTACTTTGGGCTAGGGTCCGGTATTGAAAATCCATAATTTTTGAGACCAACCAAAATGTGTCAGTCGCATTGCGTTCTGAAAAGTGTCAAGTACTCAAATCTATAACGAGGAACTGTCATTTTGTGCTGATTTTGACGGTCAAAAGTGGTTTCAGAGCACCAAAGTCCCTTTAGAAGACGTCCTATTTTACTGCAACAGGGTCTGACAGTCTGCCCCGCTTAGTCCTGGTTCTAGTGTGTTCTAGTCCCCTCCCTCCAGCGGGCCAATCAATACAGTCTGGATCTCCAGCAGCGTGGTGTCAGTGTTGGCTCCCAGCGGATCTGTCCATGGCGGGTGGTCTTTGCTGGAGGCCCCGGTGGAGTCTGAGCAGAAGGAGTTTCTGGTGAACCTGCATGATTTCATCTCTTTTTGCTGGAATCTGACCCGGAGGCACCGATGCCAAGCATTAAGAATAACTATGTATAAATAGACAATCTTCTCTCAGATGGTCCCTCTACGTATTTAGGACATGGACAAAGAATGTATGGTTGAGGCCTGACTAAAGTGTTCAATGCGTTTACTTCCCCATAAAGCATTTGTAAAGCTGTTATTTTAATGGTAGACCTACATCGTTTACATCCATGTTTGCTGGCTTTCAGTCGTCTTCCTCTTTTGTTGGCACATTGCTACTTTTCTTGAAGTGTTAACAGCCACCACATGTAGAGTTGTGGAACAACGTAAACATATTGGCAAAACAGTGTATTGTGTCATCTGTGTGCTCATGTGTGTTCACATACAAAACGGGGATCCACTCATCAAAACATTTGACCGGCACAAATAGTGGTTAAAAACGTCACAGGGTACCTCTCTAACCAGAAACGCTGTTTTGGTACCAGTACCAAAGTGAGGTTATGTATTGGCTGTGATAATGAAATGTTTAAAACAAAGCCCAGTGCTATGGGAGTGTGTGTGATAATGTAGCACATCCCAATCCGTCCCGGCTGCTGTTACACATTGATTTAAAGAGAGAGAGTGTGTGTCAGTGCAAAACTCACATCATAAGCCCCAGCTTTGATCTGCTGGTAGAGTCTGTGCTGGTCCTCATCCCAGAATGGAGGGTATCCCACTAGGAGGATGTAGAGTATCACGCCTGCGCGCGCACACACACACACACACACACACACACACACACACACACACACACACACACACACACACACACACACACACACACACACACACACACACAAAATTGTGATCCATAAATTCATGTCAAAGCCAACTTTCTGAGAACCTACAACTGGCGATAATGCACCAATAAGCTGAATGCCAACCTCCGTATAACAAGAAGAACCGACAACAATGTCAACGATTCAATTATCACATCCAACAGTCTATAAAGGTGTGGTGAAACACCAGGGAAATAAAGAAAACATATTTTAGTCTGTGTTTGTTGTGTTTTCTTTATTTGAAACATCTCTGTATTTGTTGTGTCTTCTCTATTTGAAACATCTCTGTATTTGTTGTGTTTTCTCTATTTGAAACACATATCTGTATTTGTTGTGTTTTCTCTATTTGAAACACATCTGTATTTGTTGTGTTTTCTCTATTTGAAACACATATCTGTATTTGTTGTGTTTTCTCTATTTGAAACACATATCTGTATTTGGTTGTGTTTTCTCTATTTGAAACACATCTGTATTTGGTTGTGTTTTCTCTATTTGAAACATCTCTGTATTTGTTGTGTTTTCTCTATTTGAAACACATATCTGTGTTTGTTGTGTTTTCTCTATTTGAAACACGTATCTGTATTTGGTTGTGTTTTCTCTATTTGAAACACGTATCTGTATTTGGTTGTGTCTTCTCTATTTGAAACACGGATCTGTATTTGGTTGTGTTTTCTCTATTAGCACACATATTTAGGATTTCTTAATAAAGACCAGTGTAGTAACAGACACACACTAAGTGCTTGTGTTACCAGAGAAGGTGGTTTTTGATGGCTAGACGGTTTCCAGGACAAGATGAAAGGGCCTCTATCTGAGGACGAGACAGGCTGACCACAAACAACACCAGCTATTGTGTCTGTGGACTCAGTGAGTCAGCACAGGTGTGCTGAAAGGAGCATGTGTGTTTGATATCTCAGGTTCAGGTGCCCTGGCCCATCAGAAGTGTGTGCAACGTGCGGGAAAGGCCACTTCTCATACATCTTAAACAACAGTTTATCATTTCAACACTGTGTATACTTTGGATTTGGCTGTTTCATACCATGGTGTCCGTGCACAAATAATAATAAGCAGCTGCTTCCCTCGGCTTCCCCCAAATCAACAACCCAACAGTTAGCCGGGGTCTTACCACAGGCCCACATGTCTACTGGCTTGCCGTATGGATCTTTCCTCAGCACCTCTGGAGACAGGTACCCCGGTGTACCGGCAAAACCTGGAACACAGGCACACATAAACACACCATACAACTACCCCTCTTTTTTAAGACAAGCTTTGATAATGCCTCTCATTCATTCATTCATTCGTTTAGCCTGACAAGGACTTCTCAACCTGCTGGTGTCGAAGTCTATCAAAAGCTTTTTAGGACCCTCTTCTAAAAACAAAGCATTTCACAGTAGCTATGGATCAGTGGTCCCATAAAGTTACGTTTATGACCCGAGGTTAACAAGCTCCAAGGAAAACCTTTGTGGTTATGTAGTTTGGTTTGTGTGCAGCAACATGCAGTCTACTTGAAACCAAAAAGCCTTAAAGTAGCAGCAGACCCTTTGAGACCTAGTAGGCCTAGTACTAAAGTCAGAAGATAAAGTGAACTGGTTCCAGATGGAGGCTGCAGCTGGGGGAATAGTCCAATTATTTCTCTGTTCTACAGGGAATATGGAGAAGAAATAGGTCTGAAATATGTCCAATCCAAAGTTGATATAAGAGCCAAGAGCAGTGGCACACCTAGTCCCTTTAAATGGGTACAAAGGGCGTCATTGGTAAAATGGCATAATTGAAGAAGTTCATTGGATTTTGCCATTTAAGGAAATACAAAACTAGGACACAATTCTCAATTGTTCCGTTTTCTTTAATCAGCTAGTAAGTAAGGCCTTTCCTGAGGAAAAGTGCATGAATGTTACATTGTAGTCTGAGAGAAAATCAAACATTTAGAGAGGTCTGAAATAGGATATTTGCATCAGAGAGGATACAGATTCTTTTACTTCTTAAAAAGGGAATGGATTTTTTAAGTAAAATAATTCTTCGCTGTGTACATATGTATTTATAAATAGATATGTTTACTGGCATTGTGTTTTCTATTTGTGTAAGAAACTAGTTTGACTATGAAGCATGATGTTTCAGTTTCCTCACCCACCAGCCTGTTTAGAGTTCATTAACCCCTCAAACCCCTCTATATGATAGAAAACCAGTTTGAAAAATCTTAAAATTGTAATAATAATCACACCTTAAGAAAAATAAAGAAACATAGTATCCATGAAAATGGGCCTTTTGGTTTTCGGCATTTTGTGACAGAACTAAAGCTCAGAATGTCCCGTCAACATGGTCCCTTCACCCCTAGAACACTGACACTTTTATTTGTTTATTACCTCAAACTATCCCATTGATTGATATCATTATCATTATGCCATAAGCCTGTAAATAAAAGGAGTGAAAACTCACAAAAAAGCCACCAAGGGTTCATTCATTTATGACAAACTCATTTAGAAAGTTGCATGTACTCACCGAACCATGCCTGCTGGTCTCCCTGCACCTCGATAGCCAGGCCAAAATCTGCCAGCTTGACCGCTGCCCCCTTCAACTTGCTGGCTAAGAGTAAATTCTCTGGCTTGAAGTGAAGACACACAGAAAAAAAACTTTCAGCACCTTGCACAAATACAGCGATATCATAGTAAAATGAAAATAATCATGACTGAGGTAAAGCCTCCACATCTCATACATATTAAGACTTTGTTGTGTTTTTATAATGGCCGGCTCACAGCTTTTAAGCAGCAGGAAGTTAGAGGCTATCAGAGTTCACAGAGTGATAACATTAAGGACGGATGTGAGTTTGAGCAGTTAGGACTAATAGCTGAGCTAGAGGCCAACTGAAGCAGCTGTCCAGTCCGAAGGATACATGTCTACTGGAGTCAGAGTCCAGCCTCCACACACACACTAAGTCACGACTGAACCTGAACGGAATCGGGCTCAACATGAGTCAGTCAGGAGCCACGGCAGACTTCAGCGCGGCAGCATGGTTGTGGATGTCATTCAACAAGATGCTGGCGGGCTGCAGTGGAATTGGGCGTGTGAGCCCGGCTGGTGGAGATGGAGCGGTTCAGGGAGGAGAACGGTGACTCACGCCAAACCCCAGCAGGAGGAGCTCCATCAAATGTTCGGAGGGGATGAATAGTGGATTTGCTGACATTTTCAAAGCGGTTTCAAAGCCAAATGTGAGATGATTCAGAATGACTGTCATGTAATAACAATAAAAGGGAAGCTGCTTTTATCTTACACCAATTATACCCAGTTATCTTAAAAACAGTGGTCCCCCTGGTTCTTTAGTATTGCCTCTAACTGTACTGACTGGACATCGAGGCAAACCTGCTTGCTTTTTTTGTCCGTCTTTTACATACATATACTGTATTACATGCATAGTGAAAATAAATGTGGGAGAGGCCAAGAATGAATGATGGCTGCCACACATACTTTTTAATACTGTTTGAGGTTTTCCTTCCAGAAGGCATCAGATATGTCATTCAATTGGATACATCAGTCAATGTTAATATTTGAAGGGTGCTTTGGGCAGTTAGTAGAGCATGTGTGAACTCTGAGGCGTGCAGTTCAGGAAGTGGGGAAGGAAAGAAAGCAAAAGGGAAGAGAGGAGCGAGGGAGGATTCTGAGTGAATGCATTCATCAGGATCATGCAGTCATTGCAAACGCTCCCCACCACCGGTTTACCCCAGCCCTCTGCAAACACCTTCTCACCGTCTCTTACCCTCAACTTGGGTCTCATTTTGCTCCTTTTGGCCATGATTTCTGTTAGTTGACAATTTATTCCCAAATCAAATGTCAAGAGCTAGAAACACATTGATATTGCTAAAAAGAAGTCCGACTAGGAGGTTAGATGATCAGCCAGTTTTTAAACAAACCCTGAAGTTAGCCAGACTTGTTTGGAGGGCAAACCTTACAATTATGTTATTACCTGTTGGCTGTTAACATCCATTACAGGTTACAGTCTGACTTCCTGGTTCAACTGTGATCTACTTGTGGTTTTACCACCTGAAAATATTTTCTGGGTATACATAGTCACTCAAATACATGGCTGGGTTTCTGCAATGTGCAGTTCAGATTGATCAGGATTTATGCTCCCTCCTGTCTACTGGTGTGTAATAGCTGTAATTGGATTGTGTAATACTGCGAGTCATCATGTTAATAGAATTACTGTCCATCTAAACCAGGCTGGGGTTCTGCTTGGGTCTGGAGGACTCCTACTATTACTGACAGCACAAACTCAACTTGCTGGTTTTATCCCCAGGTTTTAAAATATTTATCTCAAAGGAGAATATCCCAGATTATCCAACAAATTACTCTCCCTAGTACTTGGACATAACAGGGATTTTCTCTCAGACCAGAATTAGAGAGATAAGGAAATAGCAATGGTGATGGAATATAAAAAATACAATTATTTAGTTTTCTTTTTTTTTGTAAATATTCTAGTAATGCATAAAGCTATAAAATACAGCTTTCTCAGAAAATTCGATTGCAAAATTAAACAACTTTCCGGTGTGAGGGAGCTACTTAACTTCCAGTTGTACATTTCGTTGCGGAGAATGGCACAAAGTTAAAATACTTTAACTTAGATTACCACTGCCGGTATTCTCTGCTGGCCTCATCTAATTTTACAGACCGGCTCTTGTTCACTAAAATGATATTGCCTGCCTGAGTCCATGTGAATGCAGCATAAGTCAGTGAACTACGGCTCGGTGACAAATTAAAAGAAGATTGTCTGAGTAAGGTTTTGTTCCACCATGAGCTACAAGTTTGAAAATAAATAAAAAAATGTAGGAGTTGAGGAGTTAGAAAGAAGTTATACGACCAGATCTCTGTAGCTGCTCCTCTCTGCTCAAAGACAGCAGCTCCAGGCTGCATTGGTTACAACTAGCTTATACGTTATATGCTCATGTTCTGGAGCAGGTGACCAAAAACAGGCCTGAATTACCGCTCCACAAAAAGTTATGATACGTGACTACAGCATGGAATAAATTCATGCGTCCAGCCTCTTCACACAAGCTTCACTAGAACTTTATTGAGACAGCGCTGCGTTACTTTCCTGAGCAGATGTTTGTGTGAGTGTTTCCCCAACATCATTATCTTGAGAAATTAACTCCCATGAATACTCAAACAATGTGGCAAACAGTGTTTCCCATGGTGCCCCTGCTCTGCAGCTTGCTTATTTGTTTTGGTTGTATTTGTATTGGCTTTGTGTTCCTGCAATGAGCCGCGGCAGCTGCCTAGCAACAGCCAATCAGAGCGCGGAGAGGGCAGTCGGCAAATGCAAAATCTGAGCTTATTATTGCTGCGTATGAACCAAACCTCAGACACACCTGGCTCATTTGATTAGCAAATCAGAGCCTTCGGAGCAAACCAGTGAGAAACAGCAGCATGAGAGATGGAGACCATCGAGGACGTAAGGCTCACTAATGTCCAAGTGACATTTCCCCATGATGAAACATTTGACCTCACTTTAATGCATTCAAACAGTCCATCTCATAACCCCATATTGCATCTGTATCCTTCAATAACAAAGAGTTATATGACCCAGTTAGAAGATGGTGAGTACATCAACCAACTCTTTCATTAGTAGAAACTGGGCATCCTCCATGGAGCTACATCATTCTCCAAATGCAGCCAAAACCACATTGGGAAAAGTTGTATTTAAAGAGAAAATAACTTGAGCAAGATAACTAGTGTAAGAACTTATATTCCAGTAATCCCGCAGTCATTTATCACTGGGCATAACAATTTTAAACAACTAGAAAAGTGCACTCAGTGGATGCAGGTCTCCGTTAGGCGTCTCTGCAACGACCACTGCTGCGTGACTGAATGAATACAACCCACAACGAGCCCTCGTGGAGAGGCCGGTGGGCTGCAGGGCTTCATAAAACACACTTCAATCAAACAAACAACGAGCAGCGATGGATGCGATCGGCTCAAAGTCGAAGAAGCTTAAACTCCCCGAGCTGCCAGCGAAGCAGCGGTGTGTCGGCGAGGTCCAGCAGGGAGTGTGTCCCCCCCCCCCCCCTGGGTCTCTGGCTGCGGAGAGGCACTCAGCAGTAAGGATGGGTATCATATTGATACTCGTATTGGTTCTTTTTGATTACTAAATAATTGCTTTTTATTCTATAAATTGTTTTTATTCAGAACAGGATCAGAATATATATCTTTATTTCAAATAAAACTAAATGTTTTTTTCTGGAGCAGCAAAAGTGATGTGGACAATAGCGAAGTCACTAGAGAAACTCAATAATATCTTGGAAACAAATTAAAATATCAATAAAATGAGTGAAGTCTATAAAGAATGGAGGACACAGGCATCAGTCCGTATCAGGCCTGCCTCCTGGCCTCCGCCCTCACGGAGTCACTCCCAGAGAGGAGCAGCTGCTTGGTCTCGGCAGCTGAGATGTTTACAGCATCTTTAAGATGCATGACAAACTAAGATCAACAGTCAGACTGCAGACAGACAGCTGTTGTTTCAGCTTGTTTGTAGGAACTTCATATTAGCCCAGCTAGCGCGCTGTGCTTGTGTGAAACTGCAGCGGTGGATGAGAGACTGCAGACAGAGCAGATTGAAAAAAATAACTTTTTCTACATGTTTATGCTTGTTCAACAGATTGATAAGGTTTTATTGCAACACTAAAGAGCGTAGTTGTCATCAACAAGAGTAATCTTCACTTCTCCACCCAACCCCTATTATCTGCTGTTCATTGACTTTGCTGTGTGTGTGTGTGTGTGTGTGTGTGTGTGTGTGTGTGTGTGTGTGTGTGTGTGTGTGTGTGTGTGTGTGTGTGTGTGTGTGTGTGTATAGTTGGAGGAGCTCAGCCCCGACACAGAGAGCAGAGGAGATGCACGCTGCAGACCATAAAATAAACCAAACCTTTAAAAGTAAAAGAACCAATAACGTCAGTGTTTTCAATACTAATAACAATTTAGCATCTGTGCCTGTTTAATACTGGGTTTCGGTACTTATCCCGACTCAGCAGTGTGTAGTGCTTGTTCCGTTAGTTGATGCCTAAATACACCTTAAAGTGAGCCAGGCCGCGAGGCTCGGTGCTCTACAGGCCAACAGCAGAAAACATGTCAGAGAAGAGTCGTTTGGTCAGGTGGCTCCCAGATGCTGCGTAGGCCGTTTCCCACAATGACTCACTAAATAGGTACACAGAGCAATTGTTGCACCCATGCCACTATGAATATGTCTTTTTTTTTTTTTTTTTTTTTTTGCATTATTGACATGTTTTTTCATTTATGTAAAACACTGAATATCAAAACACACATGCTCTATTGTCATATTTATAAATAATCTTTGCCTGAATGTGTTTTGAAATGAAATCGATATTAAGATAGAAAAGATATTCTAAAGATTGAGTGCTCAGCTGAACAGCCCTTAGTAGAGGTTCTCCAGACCCTTGCACCTTGTTGACAGGGCCCACATACAGACAGCCTGCTGTGGAGGGCCACAGGGGGCTGGAGGACTGCCAGTCTCATCTCCAGCCCATCAACACTTCTCTACAGGCGTTGTGGGGGCAAGAGGACAATCTGCTCAGTGGAGGAGTGAGGTTGATATTTTATCGAAACATGACTCTGGAAGATATGAGATAACGTCTCCAATGAATTGGGGAAGTAATGGTGCAATATGATTTTCATACAAGAACTGACATGAGTAGCGCTGCATCAGCGTAGATGTGTAAAAGTAGAAGACACACGCAGAGGGGGGGTAAGCATGTTGTGTAGGGCCACAGGACAAGACGGAAAAGATCTTCACGGTGAGTGTACTTACCTTGAGGTCGCGGTGGACCACGCCCATCTGGTGGCAGTGGAGCACAGCCTCTAGGATCTGCTGAATGCAATGACTGCATGCAAACACCAGGGGGCCAGGGTTAGTGACAAGCTACCACTCACTGTCTGTGGCTGTGAGCTGGCTTTGACACTCGGGGAGCCACTGGCCTTGTTAGCAGAGAGACTGAGCAGCAATGTGGCCGGAGCCTCCCAGCAGCCACGGCGGGGCCACTAGGTGGACCATTTACTCCAGATTCAAAATCGTTATCCGTGTTGCCACGGTCACCAACTCGTGTTTGAAAAACATAGGTGCAATTTTTGTAATTATCTACAACTGTGACAACACGGCCAGTTCTCTCCCCGAGTCCCCAAACAGAAGTGGTGTTAGCCCCAGGCCAGCTGGAGGCCGGCCCCTGAGAGGCCGAAGGAGGGGGGGGGGAGCTGCAGGAAGGTGTGTGTGATTCTGAGACTGGTTCTCTGCAATAAGACCACAGTGCTGATGAATGCAGGTTTTCTATCCTCTCAACACAACAAACTAGAAATGAATGAAACTGAAATTTTGATGAAATTTATGAATATTAAAACACGAGGAGTGTTTGGAGTATAGACTGATGTCTGCATTAGATCAGAGAGGTACTTTCAGGGCAATGATTTTACGGGACAGTCAAGTAGTTATGTCGTTTTTGTCCCCGACGATAATATATCCTAAGGCTCAATGATTTTATTGTTCTGGTCTCCAAAACCATGAATGAAAGACTTATTATTCATTCCAAACCAGCTAAAGGTAACACTCTCTAAACAAGCTTCAGGAAAGGTTGAGCAAAAGTGCCTCTGGCTGTAGAGACAAGCGCAGCCAGAAAATGTAGTCCGCAGTCGCTACTTAGTGCTAAATATGGGATTTGGCCAAACTCGCAGTCGTTGCTAGGTTACTACGATCTCTGCATGCTTGTGTCTGGACTTTTTTTTATTTCTTTAAGAAAGAAGAACTATTTTCTATCCTTTTCTATCGCTGTTTGACAAAACAAAGTGGAAAGTCGTAAGTAGTAGGTTGCCTCCCGTTCACTGTTCAGGGCTGGTCCTGAGTCAGGGCTACCTTTCCAGATAGGTAGTTAGCAGCTGGGGAGCGAGCTACAACCGGTGGAGAGGTTTGTACACAGCTGGCAGGTGTCACAGGGCAAAAATATATATATTATATTTGTGCTCTTAAATCAATATATTTTGTTGACTTTACAATATGTGGGTTGTGATTACGCTTGACATAAACATCTAGTTTTAAAATAGTCCTATGTAGACCATCAATACTATGAATAAAATAACCTAGTTTAAATTTAAATTACAATATTGGCTGAGGAAGTGGATGTGACATATTTCCCTCAAACGGCCCTGATGTAGACGGAGACTCGTCCTCTTTTAGGTGTCTGATCGATCCCAATAATTGATGATGTAATGGTGCTTTAGGTTGAAACACAGGACAGATCCGGGATCCGATTATAAAACCCAAACCTGTGTACTGGGACAAATTTAGTATTATGATTTGGAACACAAGTTTTCATCCACTTATACAGGTGTCCAAAGCCACACATTGTTCTTCCTCCTCCTCCTCCTCCTCCTCCTCCCCCTCTCTCCCTCCCTCAGGTGACAGCCTCTCAGTGGCTGTCAGAGCACGGTGTTGGACAGATGCTACATGCACTTTGTGCTCTGGCATAGAGGAGGGGCAGGCCATGATGAGATCTACCCCCATACTACACCACCTACCGCCTCCTCTCCAGACAACCTGCCCTCAAAGCCCCGCAGCAGGGGGATTTACAGACACTCAAGTGTCAAGTGGCGGTGTGTGGGGGTGACTGGTGGAGGAGGGGGTGTGGTTTGGGAGGAGGCGGCACTCAGTGAAAGGTTAATTGCTCGATTGGTCAGGCAGTGGAGGAGCGAGGCAAGGTGCCGCAGGTGGGCAGGCCTTTGTCTTCAGCCGTCACTTACTAACCTTAAGGTCCCTGTGCACTATGCCATTTACGTGGCAATGATTTACACTTTCTAGAATCTGCTGTATGCAGTGACTGTGGAGGAGAGAGAGACCGGGCCAGAAGCAAAAAGGAGAGGAAGAGGGAGAACAGGTAAATGTCAGGAAACACAGGAACAGGCTGACAGAACACACCCAACACATGAAACAACAACAACAGCTGATCGACACAGGGACCATTTAAAGGAATAGTTCAACGCTCTGGGAAATACCATGATTCACTTTCTCTCAATCTCATGAGTACAGAGCTGGAGTCAAGATGATGTTAGCCTAGCTTAGCATAAAGACTTGAGCTAGCCTGGAGATTAAAATGCTGAATCTATTTCTTAACAGTTTATCCATCACAGCACAATGCAGCACCTTACTATGTTAACTAGAATGCGGGCTGCCAGATACAGTGGAGAACAGGTTTAGGTACAGGTCTCTGTGCACGTGCAGTCGTACTAAACCTGGCAACCTTGCGGTGACAAGATTCTCAGATTCTGCAGACTATCACTGCACCCAGCTGTTAGTAGAAGAGGAAATACTTCAAACTCATAACTCGCCCTCGAACCACTGATTGTATCCTCTTTATTTAATATGTACATGAACAAAGATGTAAACATGACACGGGTTAATCAGTGATCTTTCCCTGCGCCAGTCTTTATGCTAAGCTAGGTTAACCACATCAGTAGTTAACACACAGACATGACATTGGTCACACTTGGAATGAAAATGCATCGTTGAACGGTTTCTTTAAGCAATTTAAATAGACTAGTAGAGAAAAATACACATGCATGTTCTTTTTCTTCTATAAAGCGCGTTCAGACGTCCTCTTTAAAATCCTTTCTTACAAATAAAATCCACTACAAAACAGAATCCAGATCCTTCACAAAGCAGTCTTTGTTTGCCTAAATGAACAATCAGGAAGAGTCACGACTATCCGTGACAAGTTCTGCCGCTGCTCCGTCAACTTCAAAGTTAAACTTGGATCCAGCTAATCGAAAATCTTAGATGAACCTTGAATGGAAATGCTCTGGGATAAAGAACAAAGCTTTAATGTGCAAAAACCATCAGAGAGGGTTCTTTTTTTGAGTGGATTTTGATAGCTGGTCAGAAGGTCTAAATTGGGGAAAGTAGATCCACAATCAAAAGACCAAAGGTAGAACACGAAATGCAGTAGCTTTTGGCAATAAAAGGCATATCAAAGGCAGCACAACAGGAAACACTGGTGCTCTGCATCGTGAAGAGGGCCTGTATTATTGGGTGCAGTTCACATAAAAGCAGGTAATATGCAATCTCAGGATATGCATGGATATCATTTTGTTCTATAGTGCGTGTCTGCTTGAATATGCCTTTGATGCCAAAGTAGACTACATGGGTTTCACATCACATTTATATAGTACATTCAGAGATATCAACACAACAGAGCTTTACACTGACCTGGCGTCGGCTTCGCTGTAGTACTCCCTGGCAACGATGTCCTCAAACAACTCACCACCGGTAACTCTGGAGGAGAGAGATGAAGTGGCAGGATGAGAGAGACAAAGTTGGAAAGAAAACACAAGCATGAAGAAGAGGTGAAGTGTAAAATCACAGATGTTCATCTCTGCGTCTGGAGAAGGAAAAGGCTTGATAATGTTGCACAGTTACAAATCAAGATGAGATTTTTGGTTCTTACCAGCTGGGTCAAAAGAAGGATGTTGTGTTTTTTTGCCTGGATGGTGAAATGAACGCAATAATAACTTTCAGCAGACATGGTCATACGGTACATGGACATTGTTTATTCAATGGAAGAGGTTTCCATGTCTTTCTACGAGCTTATGGCTAAGAGCCAAGTACAAGAAGAAGAAAATATTCCTGATGATGTCATCAGTTAGGCATCTGTCTCGCATAGACAGAACTATCTCCAAAGTGTTGTGTTGAAGAAAGCTCCACACATTATCATTATGGTATGGCAAAAAAAAAAAAAAGAACTCTCTGGCTTGTTTGTGTCGCTTTAAACCAATCACAATCGTCTGGGCGCCGCTAAGCACAGGATGCAGCCCCGCTGCTCCTGCAACATGCACGAAGGATGCTGCCAAGGGCTGGAAGGAAATATCAACACGGCAAAGACCGGTGGCAGTCAGCGGCTCAGATTGCACAAGAAGTAAAGTGCTATGACGTGGGATGTACGGCGACTGTGATGAGTGCAACTACAGTTTATATGGTGGTATTCATCGAATGATAACCCCTGTATCGTGATCAAATCCCATCACCAGATTCTTGCCAAACACAGCCTTTGCCCTGTGATAGGCTTATATCCATAGCCTCCATCCTGTGAGTCAGACTATCAGGTGAGGTTAGGTTATCTTAACTTGAACTTTCTCAGAGAAAAGTCTACTAAAGAAATGGGCACTTACCAGGAGGGGAGGGGCTAATGAAAGCAGTTATTGACTTTCATTTTTTTGAAGGGATCCAGTGTTTTCTGAACTCTAACCATACAAAGGATTTAAAGCCAGGATATGTCTGAATATGACTTGTCTTTTAAGTTGCTACTGACCCTAATAACCACGTAAATAAACGGATCTACATGTGTAACTTCAATGGAGTTACCGTTTACATGTTTTAAACACTTTACAAAAGTAGGCCAGTGGGTCAATTTGCTCAAAACATGGACAATGACTGGAAATATATTCTAAGGAAAACCCTCTCTCTTTTCCATGACTTGTGGAAAACATGACCACTCTGATGAGTCTTCAGGGACTTTGACTTTGGGCTTTTTGTTGGCCTTCACTCAGCAGCTGAGTTCACATTATTATTCTCTCTGAGCCAGCATGTCCTCCCAACCTTTTAAAAGTCTTCCACTTTCTCAATAAATACAAAGTTAAAACCAATGGAGATACAAATTATGAGCTCCCTCCTCTGTTCATGCTTAATTTGCACACTGACCTCATCACACATCATCTTTAGGAAGGATTTCTATCTGTGTGTGGTTTTTTAGCAAATGACACCCGCTTCTCTTTCTTATTGCCCCTCGGTCAGATCAACAGAGTTTAATACACATTTGAAGCGTTTCCTTTCTGGCTGCCGGGTTAGACTGAAAACATCCGCAGACAATACACATGAGGGAGGTGGAAGGGAGGAGATGGTACGTCATGGAGGGAGAAGGGGAGGAGCGAGAGATTTAAAGGATACTCGGGTTACAATGAGGAAAACAACCTGACTGCTTCATTAACACATTGGGAAATGTGGATGTAATAGAGGATGATGAATTAAATAAAAAGCACATTTACAGGCAGGACCTGAAGACAGAATTAAATACCAAAGTACCAATAGTACTTTTCCTTTTTAAGTTATTTACTCTGTAATGCTTCATGCTGGAGGAAATGAGGCGGAGAGCTCACATTTTCCGCTTCATAAGAACACATTGGGGGAGGAAACCGAGCGGCGAGGTCATGTAGACTAACTAGCTTGACTTTGTCACTGAAATGTTGGCTTGGGCAATATCAAATAACGCATGCTGTTATTCAAAATTTCATCCAATTATAGTAAACTGAGTATGAGGACTTAAACTGTGAAATGACTCTTTCCAGAAGTCATCTGGCCCACATGCATGATGGTTTGGGTTTTACTTTACAGACCACATCTGTATGACAGGGCACGGGGAAAACATGACATTTAACTATGGGTGGACTCTGATGTGTTTTATTTGGTATGTAAAGCTCTTTGAATAGCGTCCTTTTTGATGTGTCACATAATACAATGCTAAAGTAAAAATATATGATACGCATACGCGTGTGTGTATGTGTGTGTGTGTGTATGTGTGTGTGTGTGTGTGTGTGTGTGTGTGTGTGTGTGTGTGTGTGTGTGTGTGTGTGTGTGTATCATGTGCTGGAGCGTGTCTCTGCTGTCTGTGTGTGAACCTGGCGAGGGTGTGTGATGATGAAGCACACGACGTTGCTGAAACAGATGGATCAAAGAGGAGGCGAAAAAGGAAAGCAGGAGGTGAACGCGCTGCGTCTAATCTCCCATGGTGCCGTGGTGCCAGGACATCTGATTGGCAGCTGTCAGCTTCTACCTCTCCTGAGCGAGATGTGAATGTGCTCGGCTCGTGTTGAACCATGTGGATCGTCCTATTGGTGTCTGAAATGTGCAGAAATGTGAGGTGCAAAATAAAAATCCTGCACTTACAAGTCAAAGACCAGATAGTGGAATCCTTCTTCTGATATGCTGTCATGGAGCCGCACTGTGAGAGAGGGAGCAGAGAGTTATTCACTTATGTTAAATACGTGTGAATTATGAACACAGTGAATGGTTGTCTTCTCTCAGTGTGACATCATGTAGCTTTCTCTACATCAAACTGCTTGTTGAAGTTTGGGGTCCTTTTTTAATGCAAAGCAAATCACAGGGAATCAAAATAAAACAACCTATATCACATGGTCAGTACATATCATATACAGTCATATACATACAGGTACATTCATGAAAATGTACCTCTGCAGTTAACCCATCCTAAATATTAAGGAGCAGTGGGCTGCTGTGAAGCAATTGGGGAGCAACTTTGGGTTCAGTGTCTCTCTCAAGGACACTTGGCCATGTGGACAGAAGGAGCCAGGGATCCTTCTGTCCCCTGTTCTATCTACCCCCCTAGGGTAGATAGAACATGATAAACAGCCAACCTTGTGGTTAAAGGACGGCCTGCTCATATAGATATATATAGATAGTGCGCTAATTAAACCGCGCATAATATGGGCGTAAAGAAAGGCGCAAGGCACAGATGGACTCATAAAGTGACCTTTAGGGTGCACTTCCAGTGGAGAAAACACAATAAAGTGACCTTGAGGGTGCACTTCCAGTGGAGAAAACATGATGAAGTGACTTCTTGGATGCCCCTAGGGTAGATAGAACATGACAAAGTGCCCTCTAGGGTGCCAGTCAGTGTCATCTTTCATTCCCTTTGAAAGCTATTTAAATGGCAGATTATGCAAATTACAAGTGGTTTTCTACAGTGAAAAAGCATTTTTTGCCAACAAAAAGATTGAAGACGAATATTTTCTGAGATAAAAACATACATTTACAAAAAAAAAAAGAAGCTGCGCAGCATTCAAATGTAGATTTAGAGTTTAAATGTCAATGTTAGGAATGAAGCTTGGAAGCTTCCAACTATTCGGCACAGCCCTAGAATTGTCTTATAATTATGAGTTTCATATTTAGTTTACTGATTAGAAGGGCACTACTATCTGTCGCTGTCCATTGACGGCTGGAGCTGAATCAGTTTTGCCGTGGCATATTGTGAAGGAAGGGAAGGGGCAGGTATGTGTTTCTTGGCCCATGGACCCTCTGCGTCCGCCGTCTAACAATCCAATCTTTGACTATGTTTGAGCACCGAGCATCATGGTGTTAACAGAGAGGCCACCTCCTTCCTTCCCCCCGGAGTCCTGTACAAGAGGCAGACAGCGAGAGGTAAGCTTGGTAGTGGAGTAGCCCCAGGTCCTAGCTGGCTTAGCTTAGCCTCCATCTGGGCTCTCCTCCCTCTCTCGCTGGGGCAGTCCACACCGCTTTCGGTGCCGCTTGGTCCGAGAGGTCGGGCTGGGCGATCGGCTGTGGCTGGTGATCATCGCAAAGACTGCTCTGCTTAAGGCAATCCCCATACTTCCTTTTCCAATGTTGCAGAATGTGATCTGTCATATGCCACAAGTGCGCCAGCAATAAATAATTTGGGCCTCTCTAAAAGTCTGCAGATCCAGCTGTGGACATAAACATGCTGCATGGAGGTCCACGAGTGGACAGTCACACAGGGCCTATATTGAGCTACAAATTTCTAATGGTCATCGTTAAAGCTGGTGATGCTTGTACCTCCTCCTTTGACTTACAATAAAGAATATTTTGAATGAATTTATTAGTCTGTGCCAACATGCTGTCCACACATCGCTGAGATCCGGCCTTGGAGGGGACAGACTACAAGTGTAACCACGGCTAAGACTAACATGATGCCTTTCAGTCCGGGGGGCAGACACAGTGACCACATTTAAGAGTAGACTTAAGACTTTCCTCTTTGATAGCGCTTATAGTTAGGGCTGGCTCAGGTTTGCCCTGGTTCATTCTTTCCAGCCCCTTGATTTGCTGCTATAGGCCTAGACTTCTGGGGGACAACTTAGGATACACTGAGCTCCTCTATCCTTTTCTCTCTCTCCTTCTGTATGAATTCATGTTCTATCAATGCACATTACTAACTCTACTTCTTCCCCCGGAGTCTTTGTGCTTTCTCGCCTCGCAGGTTTCCACGAATCGTGGTTGCATCTGGACCGTGGTCCTGCCTCCTGGTTCCTTCCATGGCCCTGCTGACGCACATTCTTCTCTATTTTACCTTCTGTATGAATTCATGCACCATAAATGCACATTACTAACTCTGCTCCATCTCCGAAGTCTTTGTGCCTTCTCGCCTCGCAGGTTTCTGTGGATCGTGGTTAAATCTGGACCCTGGTCCTACGTCCTGCTGTGGTCCTCCCCGTCACCTACTGCTATTATTACATGAATCATTTCTGTCATGTGAATTGAACGTGTTGTAACTCTGTTATGCTGTTCATTCTGTACACATGACACCTATTTTTGGATTCTGTCCATCCTGATAGAGGATCCTCCTCTGTTACTCTCCTGAAGGTTTCTTCCATTTTTCTCCCTGTTGAAAGGTTTTTTTGGGGGGAGTTTTTCCTGAGTCGATGAGAGGTTCTGGGACAGAGGATGTCATTGTGTGCAGATTGTAAAGCCCTCTGAGGCAAATTTATAATTTGTGATTTTAGGCTATATAAAAATGAATTGAATTGAATTGAATTGAATTGATACCAGGTTAGAGTACTGGAGCTAGCTCAGGGGTTACAGAGGCTTTGGAACAGCAACCCTGCCTGATCCAATCTCTAGACAGCTTTGAAACATGCTTGTTGTATTCCGACAGAGGCAGCTTTGATTGTTGGCACAAGGCACATCTTTATGGAAATTTATATCCCAAATTATTGCTGACATAAGTAGATGTTTCATGTATAAACTAAAACCTACAAGCAAAATATGGCTTATGTCCTTAACAGTAGCAAGTCAGTTAAAAAAAGATCTTTACCATCCTTTTTCTACGGAGCATCACTGACCAGCTTACGTTTGGGTTTCAGCTTAAAATAGGTTCCCACGATCATAGAACACCTGAATCATCAAATATATTTTCTCTCCCCACTCACTGAGAACAATGAACACCAAGCAACAATGTTATACAGTAGTGGTGCAACGGATCATACAACTCAGTTTGGGTCAGAGTCACGGATCGGATCAGCAGAAAAGAAAAAGCAGGAGCAAATCTAGCTTTTAGATATACCTGATCACGTTTGATCCCTTTGTTGTTTGATTATAGCAGCTGGTCTAAAGGCTTCAGACACCGTCCCAAAAATAATCTCAACTGCTCTGAAGTCGGTTTAAACCATCAAAATGTTATCCTTTTACTTTGTTATAGTCACCTAAAAACACACAATTCAAATGATTAGGAAATAAAAGATAATTTTATGGATTAAAATATATATTTTTATCGGTAGTTTTACTGATGTATTATAAGCTGCTTAGAGCTAGTGTAAACAGTTCATAATTCTTCTCCAATATCTATTTATGTTGTTGTGAAAATATCTATATAACTGGATTCATTCAAGTCTCACTAACACTACAGTTTACGAGATTACATGTGAACACATCATGTTAACGTTATAAGTTACCTTCGCCCAATACTCATTTTCACTGAACAGAGCCTGAATGCCGTTAGCGGTGCTGCTAACGTTACTGCTAACGTTAGTAGCTCTCCTCCTGTCGATTTAAACACAGATTAGTTGTTCACAATGTAACATTATCAGAGATCGACAACTAGGAAAGCATAAATTTCGATGTCCTGATCACATATTTTACTGAATAATGGCGGATAACGATCGTCAGTGAGGGTTAACGTTAAACTGTGCAATTAATCCGCAGTTCACATGCATGCTGAACCGCGAGTGTGGATCCGTACGGATCAGTAGTGTTCCGTTACACCACTAGTATACAGTATGTTTCAGCGGTCTAACCTGTCTGACGACGTTGCAATGTTGGACAACTTCCTGTTCTTTTAAAGTACCAGTGTGTCGGATTTAGTGGCATCTAGCGCTGAAGTTGCAGAAGTCGGTAAATTTTTCTGCAAATCCTATGAATAATTTTAGTTGCTCCAAATACTGGAGATCTTGGATCAGAATTATTAATTTGATCAAGAAGCTTGTGAAAAATATAAACAAAAATAGTTGGCTACACTTGTTGTCATGTGCTGTCCTGCCAATGTACCAGTAAATGTGTCAGATACATTTATTCAATGTGTGATATCTTCAGGTTTCAGCTGCAAGTAGCAAACATTAATTTGACATATCTTTGAGTTAAATCCCTAATCAAATCCTAAATGGATTCGATACGGTATGCTAAAGAATTTAGATTTGATCCATGGCTTTGATACTGGTGTAATCTTTAATAAACAGCTATTGATGATGGCAACATGAACATGATCAATTACACTTTAGAGCCACAATAATGCAGCTTTAAAACAGGCACAATGGAAAGCTCGGCTGGAATTGATTTTGGCTCGGTTTCAATAAGATACAACTGATTTGTGTTCGGCCTCTTATGTCAGCATCTGCAGACGCCATGGGTAATTCAAGCAGCAATAAGGGACTGATTGTACTGTGAATGTGAAGTAGGGAGCTTTTGGAAAGGGCTCATTCCAGTTCTAGTGCGATAAAAGGTTCAGGAGAAACAGGCCAGAGCATGAGATGATGGATGAAAAGATTCCCCTCTAGAAATTCTCTGATTTTACAGTTAGCTCGTCTCCTGATTGACATCTGAGAGATCTATCACCACGACGACCTTAGAGGAATGAGGGCTTTTCCACAGCTGGAGGCTGTGTGAATGGAATAGTAATGACACCTGCTACCAGACAATCAGTATCGAACGGGAGACAGGTTGGCCTTAACCATTATCATGTTCCACCTCGCTTTGGTTCCGTTAAGAACCCAACCCTAGTCAATACCCGACACCGGGACAATGGACCAGCTAACCAAATAACCCAGCTGTCTTCCATTTGTCTCTCACGCCCCCACTACACTACATCAACTGTATCTGAAAATTGCATGTGAGAGTGAAAGAAAACTCTTAATATTTAAAAAAACGAATGTTATCATACAGAGGTGGAAGAAGTAAGACTACTCAGATATCTACTTCAGGAAAAAGTAGTAATAGCGTAAAAGTCCAGCGTTCAAAATATTGTTCAAGTACAAAAGTAGGCTGCTGTCATCAAAACATGCTTAAAGAACCAAAAATTAAAGTACTCATTATGCAGAATAATATTTCAATTTTTTTATTATAATTATTGATGCATTAATGTGTTCATCTCTTTAATACTCATAATAATTGCTGCTGGTAAATATGGAGCTCATTTTAGTACTTTATATACTGGTGGGTAGTTTAACCTATAATAATACATCATCATTGATTAGTTGATTATATTATATTATTATTCATCTGAATCTGTAAAGTAACTAAAGTTATTAAATACATGTAGTATTTCCCTCTGAGATGTAGTGGAATAGAAGTGTTAACTAGTATAAAATGGAAATACTCAAGTACAAATACTTCACCACTGTACCCAAGATATTGAGTACACGCACTAAGTTATATTTGACCACTGTTAACATGAATACATTTAATAACTGTTTTTCTGTCTCTACTCAGTATATGAGTATGAGTATATAATAACTAGGCAACTAATATTTGTAACATCACAATTCACAATCAATCTTGAAGGTAAACAACAAGCACGTTTGTGAGGTAAGACGTATACATTGAATGTTAATAAGGTGCCAGAGTGTATGAAAAGCATCAGAATAGATCTTGTTTATCGAAAATGTCTCTCAGGGGAGAATCCCCCCAGAGAGGTCGAGGCTAAGCTCAGAATGTCCTCCAACTAGACACCCCCTGATGTGTGTAATGTCATTGGTTGGGGGTTAAGGTTCGGACGGTCGGGCCGTCTCATATCTTCAGCTCAAAGAGCTTTCCAAATGCCAAAACACTGCACAGCAGTTTAGAATACTCTGAGACAAGATTTTACATCTCGAGGTAAAATGTAGAAATATGGGATTCAAGTTTCCAAATGAATGTATTTGACCGATGGCCGATGCAGCACCTGGCCAGATGACGTCACATTGCTGTTGGCCAGCCTGGCTGCATCACCAGGCTGGCCCAAGTTCTTCCCACATAGATCTGAATTTGTTTGGAACATGTCCTTAGGGTTAAGGATCCATTTCTTAAGGTCCTTGTTTTTCCCTCCTTGAATGCTCTTCCCTATCTGAAGGGAGCTCTATCTCGAAGGCCTACAAGGAGTCACATGTTGTACAGATTGTAAATCCATTTCAAGGCAAATTTGTGATTTGGGGATGTATAAACAAAATTAACTTGAAGCGACATTGGAATGTCCCTTAAATTGACAAAATGTATGTGTGTATGTGTTTGTATGTGTGTGAGCATTTAAATATGGTTGATGATCAAAGGGTCAATGTGTACAAGAAGACCTGGATTGAGGAAGATACGCTCTGGCTTCCTAATGGATAGTATGTTGTCAAAAGCTCCAAGAATGAATATGTGAATTCAGCACACAGCATCTATATTTAATAGATGTTCTATACAGCTACAAAACATCTCAGGGCTAACCTTTGTATGTTTAGAAACACATGGCTATATATTAAACATAACTCTCCTTATGGCATCATAGGGAGAACAGAAAGAGATACAGTACATATAAAGGGAGTACTAGTTACCAATGTTGGCATGCTTGAGCAGGCGGCAGATCCTGGCCTCTCGCTCCAACTTCTGGTGATCTGTGGAGACAAATAGACAACATATCGGTTATCATCTCTCTGCTGAGCCCTCCTCACGTTCTTCAAACCGCTCTACAGAGATTCCACATATTTAACACCACCCACCTTTACCTCCACTGTGACCCTAGGAACAAATGTGCAGTAAAACTAATTATAGTCATAAGTCATCACTGTGTACCGTCGACAAGAGGTGGCCGTGAGTAAAACCCCGGCACATCGAGTATTACTGCTAATACAGCATGTGTTATCTGGTCAAACCATCAAGTCAGAAACATATCTAGAATATTCAGTTAAACAAAGACAAAGTGCTGACAAAGAGGACCAGCAAGTCAAAGCTCATCATCAATAATACTGTAGTTTGTAAACACCAACACCTTAACTCCAAAAAAAGGCACCATTGCCAATTGACCAATGGGGCAGACGCCAATGCATCTGTGTGGGAGAAGCAGATGTAGAAGAGATGTCATGTGACGATGAAAGCAAAGACAGTGAAAGCCGCAACGACTACTGCTGCAATTTAACAGATGTTCTTGCATTCCGCACCACAAAACCAAAACATGAGCTGCAAGACCAGCAAAGTCCTTTGCCTTCCGCTTGAATGAACCCCCACTGGCAGTCAGCAGCTCAGAGCAGCTCCGTTGCATTGCATTACAACTCAAGTAAGGCTGAGACCGAGTATTCTACCCTATTATTCCTTTGAGTTGTTCCGTCTTATGTTCTCTTTTGTATATATCTACTATTGCTCCTTAATAGAACAAAAGTATTTTTTATGCAGTTACTCGATTAATTAGTTCAATTGCTTAAACTGCATACAATGTTATTTAATGGCCATATTACAGTCTGGGTTTTAAGGCTCCAGACAAACTAAACTAAACTCAAGCATGCAATGCAACAAAATCAATGAAAACAAATAAACAAATGACTGCAACAGTCTCGATATGAATTTCACTCTTTACCTTGAAAATAAGTGTTTTACAAAACAGTCCCAACTTAAGGTCCAATTTCTTGCTTTCTTCAACTGTATCACAGTTTTCATCAGCAGAGTTCAGCTGTGTGGGTCAAAATTCTAGAGCTGGGACTAACACTTAGTTCATTACCAATTATTTATTTAATGTATTTTCCCAAATGATTGTTTTGTGTAAAAAAAAAAAAAAAAGGAGAAAGAATGCCTGATATAATTTTCTAAAGCACAAATTGATGTTATCATTTATAGGATTAAATCCTCACATTCGAGAAGCTGAAACCATCAAATATTTTGCAATTTGCTTAAAAAAATATGTGACTAAATATTTTCTATTATCAAAATAATTACAGATTAATGTCGATCAAGTAATAATTAATCGACTAATTGTTACAACTCTAGACTTATTGTTAGGGTCTACGTTTTGTGAAAGCAGCCAGTGAATGCAAATAGTAAATGATGGAGTAAATTAGCTTCTTGATGTTCATTTACAGTCCATTTAGCTCGTCATGCTGTTAAATGCTCTTACTGTGTTCAGGCCTTGGTATTACCGGACTGAGAGGATGTGGAGTATAGAAACGTTAGCATCCACTTACTGGAATTTGCTCTTGAGAGAAGGACTCTCATGAACTGGAGGCTTTCTATCACAGGTTGATGCTTCTGCCAACACCAGCGTACAGTTGTCCTGAGCCCATCCAGGCCATTGTTGTTATCAAACAGGAACTGCTTGAGTTTTTCTGAGACTGCAGCTCAGAATTAAGTAAATCAACGATCCTAACTCAATAAAGACTACAATATGTCCCTATGCATGCGCGACACTAAACTAATCAAAACCCTTAAAAACATAAAGTTTACAGGTCTTTGAAAAGGTTGATAGAACTAAGTCATTATTTACAGATGAATGCAGCGGATCGATTTTGATTTATCAAAGATCTCCTCGACGCTATGGCAACGACAACAGCAGAAACAGGATGCAACGGAGTACAAAACTGTGAGCAGCTCACACATTAAAGAGTCACTGGGGTCATCTCCAATTCAGCTAATTTGCAATTCAAATCAAGAGGCTTAGAGGAGGATGTATTAATGGAGACTAAGTTACCCAAAAGACTGTTGAATATTTCATAAACAGCTCATGTTAAAGTATTGTATTATTCACCACTGTGGATCATAAGTGGGCTTGACACAGCCATATCTAAGATACTTTTCTATCTAGATTCAAGAAAGGTGTACGGTGGAGCTTAAGTGTGCACAATATGCACTACAACAGGGTGGGCAATACCGCCTTAAAATAATCCGCTGTTACTACATGGTATATTTGAAACGATGCTCGTGAAGATCTTAAAATACATAATATATATTACAGTCAATTGAGGTAGATATACCCATAACCAAGCCACTTCCACCCCACTGGATTGGACATCCACTCTTTATGCGGATGTCGAAGCGGTTTTGATAGTAACTGTAGTTGATAAAAGCAATAAATCCCTCCTTTTTATTGGATGCTGTCAGTGTGTGAGTTACATGAAAGTTTCACTCCTCACTGAGACGAGGGTGTGCTGGAGGCTTTCTGAATGATCCCGAAGAAAAAATGGAAAATAAAACCAAGAACAGCAGAGGTGAGAGGGCAAATGACCACTGAGTTAATATTTTTGTCCCCTCACGCTATTGTAAGCTTTTTTGTCGAGTTGCCTCTTAGCGAAATGCTGAGTGAATTTAAGTTGGGCTTTTATTGTGAAAGGTAAAACCGGAAAGAGTGAAGCTGTAATGCGCTGCTGTTGATGACGTGGTAATTAATAAGGAGTTGTTGCCGTCTTGGTGAAGGCGCAACTCCTCTACACTATGTTTTGGCTGGGCGTCA
Organism: Ophiodon elongatus; assembly: GCA_016806645.1. Lineage (NCBI taxonomy): Eukaryota > Metazoa > Chordata > Actinopteri > Perciformes > Hexagrammidae > Ophiodon > Ophiodon elongatus. The sequence goes on from JACSYO010002170.1 coordinate 557,417, forward strand.
GTAGCTGGCATGCAACGCATTCTGGTACATGTAGAGTGCCTACATGTACCAGAATGCATTGCAGCACAGCTTCTTCGGCATGAGAACTCCGCTTGCTTGGCGAACATAGCAACACTGAGTCATTGCGCCAATGGATTACATTTACCACCAGCCCTGACTTTGTCATCCACGTAGAAGGTGCCAAAATCCCTTTCAGTCTCTCCTGTTTTAATGGAACTATCGTAGAGAGACAGAAATACATCATTTCACAACACTGTTAATATCGTTATACAAGTCTTGCTAAAAGCAGAGCAGCATGGCTCTAGAGACGGCAATTTCAATTTCCATTGTGTGAGATATCTCAACAACAATACTGGATAGATTGCCATTAAATATTTGCCAATCATGGTCCCCAGAGGTGGATTATCGGAATGTCACAAGATCATGGGAGAATTGCTGGATCACATGACACAGAAAAATCTGTCTTCAAGTATTGCTAGTGTCCGGCAAGCAGCAGGGAGCAAGCAGCATCCAGCAAGCAGCATCTTGTGAGCATCACTTCTATCAGAACTGGAGAATATTTCTTCATTCTTTTCTCGCTGGAAAAGATGCTTTTCACTCTTCTTTCGTTGAATTGACGCCTGCCCTTTTTTTTGTGCAACAATGCATCTGGCAGGTCAGGTTACCCCAGAGGATGAACCTTAAAGAGTTCCATGACGCACTGACTCTACGTCTTGCTCCACATGAAATGTCCTCACGATCAGGATGAATTGTAATAACTTTAAAGATCTCCATATTTTTGGGATAAATGCTGAGTCTGAGTCTGTTGAATTCCACTTAGCAAATTTGCCATGTGATGTTATAATCTAAATAAATGTTATTATTATTTTGTTGTTTGTGGCCTATATTCTTAGCACTTAGCAAAAAAAAGGCATCATAAGTACTCATTTCAGAGACCTTTCAAGTTCATTTAGTTTTCTGCAGTTCTGCAATGCATCATGTGCTGATGATGAGAGCCTGAAAAAGAAAATAAACTGCATTGTTTTTATTTCCGATGTTTGAAACTGCATCTATTAAAAAGCATGGTGCTCCTGCTTTCTATGCAAAGTTCACCACTTCGACATATAATGTCGGCTATTACAACAACAACAACAACATTGTCAGTAAACTGTTCATAGAATTACATGTTCATATTAGTGCATCATCTGCATCAAGTAAGAACTGGTGAACTGACGAATCATGAACTGGTTTCCAGCTACGGACCAATCCAAAATGCGTCTATGTGAATGTGATAGCCATGAGTGTAATCTGAAGCAGCACCAGTGAGACAGGCTTCTGCTCCCTTGTAACCTCATTTCACTTCCAGTCAGATGTGATCACACCTTCTCCAATAGCGCCTCGCTTTACAAGTCTGCAATCCTACGCAGACCAACGGGACGTGCTTCTACAGGGCTGTAATCCCCGTGGTCACTGGGTGAACGGCTCCACCCGATGCATGGCACGCCGCTAATCTGTGGCCCAACAGGATTTACAGCATGAGTGGCGCTCACTCACCATCTCCGGCCGCACAGCAACCGCAGGCCACCGGTCCTTTCCTCGCCATGCTCCCTCTCTCCGCACTTTGCTTCACTGTGTGTTTATGGAAGATTTAGAGCTACTTGACAGATAATTAATCTATCTTTTACTATAATTTAATTAAATATAAATGCTATTTAGCCACCAATAAGATTAATTCAAAAGAGACTTTGTATTTGCAGAGAGGGAGCCCCTACTTGAAGTAGGATTAATTCTCCACTAGTAGAATAGGATCATGAAGATCCAGAGTAAGACCCTGAGGTTGGAAGTCAATTTTATATTTGTTAATAATGGTTTTGTGTTTTGTTTTGTTATTTGTCATTGTCACAACACTCGTGCATATGTTGCCAACACATACAGATCGAACTGTTATTATGGGATACAGTAACTTTAAAGTAACATCTTGGAACGTGAACGGTTTAAATAACCCGGTTAAGAGAAGCAGAGTAATATCAAAAATGAGAAGGGGAAAAGCACCAAATTATATTTTTACAGGAAACGCATTTATCCCAAGTTGAACACGAGAAATTAAAAAAATTTGGCTACAAGAATACATTTTATAGCTCAATGAAAACCGGAAAAAGAGGCGTCGCGATATTATTACATAACTATCAATTTTTAATTGGTTGGGGAGATCAGGGACAGTGAAGGCAGATATGTCCTGGTGCAAGGCAAGATTGAAAGCAAACTGACCATACTTATCTGTGTTTATTTAACCCCACAAAGTGATCAAAGTATAATGAAAAAAATACTCAAATTGATTTCTTCTGAATCACAAGGCACACTAATATGTGCAGGAGACTTTAACACAGTAATAAGTAATAAATGGGATACATCTAATAATAAGAGAAAAGTGTCCCTGCCGTCTAAATTGCTGAGAAGAGGTTTAGACTAGACGGGCTTACTTGACATTTGGAGGGACCGACATCCATCTGAAAAAGATTATACTTTTTACTCGGCGCCCCATGCAGTCTTAAGTCTCAAGAATAGACTATATTGTTATGTTTCAGAATGACAGACATAGGGTCCGGAGCTGTGATATAGAAACTAGAGATATCTCACCAATATATTTAACACTTCATTTGGATAGTAGGCCAAAGAAAACAATCTGGAGACTTAATACAAGTGTGCTTAATAATAAAACGGCAATACAGCAAGTGAAATCGGAAATTAAAACTTTTCTTGAACTAAATGACAATGGGGAAGTGAACCCAAATATATTATGGGACACCTTAAAAGCAGTTATCAGGGGTAAATTAATATCGCTCACCTCAGCTCTCAAAAAAGAAAAAGAAAAGAAACTCAAATACCTGGAAAAGAACCTAAAAGAACTGGAAAAACAACATGCCGAGACCCAGGACACTCAAATGTTGACCAAAGTTAAGGTAATTAAAAATCAGATCTTGGACATTTATAAAGAAGAAACAGAGAAAAAATATAAGTTCCTAAAACAAACATATTACGAAATAGGTCCGAAAGCTACAAAATACAGAAAAAACAGATCTCACACTCAAGATATAAAATACTTCACCCTGAATCAGGACAAATAAGTAATAACTTAGACGAGATCGACACTGCATTCCAAACATATTACAAAACCCTATACTCGCAACCAAAACAGGAAACTAAAGAGAATATAAAATCATTCCTAAAATCTATAGACCTGCCCTCAATTGGAAAACACCAGAATGACTTTACAGATTACCAAAAAAGAATTGGAGAATGCAGTGAATAAATTAAAAAACAATAAGACACCAGGAAGTGACGGTTTACCAGCTGAATGGTCTAAGATCTTTAAGGAAGAGCTGACTCCAGTACTTATGAACTCCTTTAACTGGACACTTGAAAAAATGTCAACTCCACCTTCTTGGAGTGAAGCTATAATTTCTGTCATCCCAAAAGAGGGCAAGAATAAAATGTTATGCAGTTCATACAGACGATTCGATTTTTAATCAGGATTACAAACTGTATGCATCCATCATGTCTAGGCGATTGGAATCCTTCATCCCTGATCTAATTGACAACGATCAAACCGGTTTTGTCCAGGGACGACAAACCCAAGATAATATTAGACGCTCTCTTCATATTATAGAAAATATCGGGAAATCCAAATCACAGGCTGTGTTAGTCAGCCTAGATGCTGAAAAAGCTTTTGACTGCATGAGCTGGGAATATCTGTTTTTGGTTTTAGAACGATTTGGTTTTGCTGAAAAGTCAATTAAGAGAATTAAAGCCCTATATTCGGCCCCGACAGCAAGAATAAAAATAAATGGACGTCCCTCCTCTCCCCAACCCTTATTGCATTTTACATGGAACAAGCTAAATATGCAAAAAACACAAATATTACCATTTAACTACAATCCACTGCCCCTTATAAAGCAAAGGATACCTATTAACTGGTCTCAGAAGGCAATCAAATACCTTGGAATTTGGTTAACGCACTGTACTTGTATAAAGAAAACTGACATTTTAAACAAAAAAATTAAAGAAGATCTAAGTAACTGATCAACACCCCTATTGAATTTAAGTGCGAGAATTGATACTATAAAGATGTCCATTTTACCTAGATTACTGTATTTATTTATGTCGCTACCAATTAAAATCCCAGCCAGACAATTCCAGGATTGGGACAGACAGGAAGCCACGGGTTAAATATAGCACGTTAACCATCAGTAAGGAGGGAGGTGGTATGTCCCTTCCTAACCTTAAATACTATTTCTACTCTGCCCAATTAAAAACAATAGTTCTTTGGTGTGATAATGGCTACGAGGCTAAGTGGAAGGAGATGGAAAATGAATGCAAAGGGATCCCAGTACAAGCAATGATCGCAGATCGCAAATTAATGTTAACTTATCGTGACCAACTGAACCCCATTGTTTCATTTACCCGTCATACCTGGTTTGAAGTTATAAAGTAATTCAATTTGTGGAACCAGTTAAGAAAACTCAGATGGCATGCATACGATACAGAATTTAAACCAAATAGTATAGATTCTAGATTCAGGTATTGGACAAACCAAGGTATTACTGCATTCTGCACAATAATGGAGAAAAACACACTGCAAAGCTTTCAGACATTGAAGGAAAAATTCAATTTGGAAAAGTATGATTATTTCAGATATTTACTGTTACGGCATTACTTTTTAAAAGAAATTCGGAAAACATGAGGTAACTATAGAACATAACGAAATAATTTATTTTTTAATAAATAAGTGACAGTACGGGCATACATGAGTAACTCTAAATCCGTAATTTCAAAACGTTTACCAGGGAATTACAAAGACCAGAGGAGCTACCACAACATATATCAAGGAGAGATGGGAGAAATAACTAGAAGATGAAATATCCAATACCCAGCAATGGGAGAATATGTGTGAAACCGCGTTTTCTACTTCCTGTTCTATGTACTGGCGTGAATTCGGCTGGAAGAACCTTGTTCGTTTCTTTATTTCCCCAAAAATGAAGACCTACTTAACTACATGAAACCATACATGTTGGAGAAATTGTGTGTGTGTGTGTGTGTGTGTGGGGGGGGGAAGCAAATCACCACCATATATCTGGAGCTGCCCTAAAATACAAATATTCTGGGAGAGCACTTGGACAATTATGCAACATATTCTGGGGCAGCAGATCCTATTCACATGCAAATCACTTTATTTGGGCGATCTACCAGAAGAAATAACTGCAAAATGACAGGTACCTCCTGAAAATATTAACAGTAGCAGCAAAAAAAAAGCAATCACTCGTAAATGGTTACAAATCGACCCACCCTCGATAGAAAACTGGACAGAAACCATTAAAGAAATCCACGAGATGGAAAGAATGACCTTCCTTCTGAGACTAACAAAGGACAAATACATAGCAAGATGGACAAAATGGACCAAATACATGTCAGAATAAGGAAATTGGCAGGTGATTCGCCCTCCCTATCCTCACCGGTTTTCGGATTTTGTTGGCTCTAGAGGCTCATTATCTCTTAAAAAGACAAGCACTATTTTTAACCAAGATGCAACTCCATATATATATATATATATATATATATATATATATATTATATATATATATATATATATATATATATATATATATAGATCCAAGAATAAGAAACCCTGTGAATAGAACAATAAAAAATATATTTTTTTATATCTGTTGTTTGGACCGAATTTATGGTTGACAAGATTGACTGACAACATCGTTGAAGTGTTGCATGGTTGTTTTGATTGTTTGTTTTTTTTCTTATTATTTTTACTTATTTAAACATTTATTCATTTTTTTTTCCTTATGGTCAGACTTGGCCAGATGATGGTTAATTTCTTTTATTCTTTCTTCCTGTCAATGGATTTATTTCTTGTCAAACTGTAAAAATACCTAAATAAAATATTAAGTATCAAAAAAAGATTAATTCAAGCAGCATGAACAAACAAAGCTTCCATTTCTTATTCATGAAGCCAATCCAGGCATGCAACCAATCAACTGTGTCACAGTAGCAACATGTTTTTTCTCCATAAATTGCTTCCACAGTGGGACAGAAGGGTGACTGGGTGTAAACATGAAGAGATGCGAGCAGTCATGAAAAAAATTCATGTGGATGTTTGTGCTGAATATACAGGGTTCAGGTTTTGGCACATGTATTTTCCATTGATGATGTGGTGTAGTATTGGGAGTCAAGTCAAGTCAATTTTATGTATAAAGCCCAATATCACACACTTGCTTTAGAGGGCTTTATAGTCTGTGCAACCTACCGCCTTCACTCTAGACAAGGAAAAACTTCCCTTTGCTCCAAGTAGCTAGTCGACTATAAATAGTTCTGAGAGCAAAACTTGGATTAGTTCCAGTTTTTTTTGTACTTATTTAGGCTAACCGAGACTTGTGCTGTTCTTTATCTTCCCTTACTGTCGTTCCTCTAGTACTGAACACTAACTATTACAGCTGAGTATTATATGTCACAGTAATCAGGTTTAATGAATTGATAAGCCTAAATATGCTGCTTTCAGTGGTCAAGTTTAAGGTCCAGGTCATGTCAGTGCATTCTGAGGAAAGTTGTTGAAGCATTAAATTAAATTATACAGGTGCACTGTTTATTAACAATATGTGGTCTCAGCTTCTAGGCCAGACCATGGCCTTCCCCCACGGACCACTCCAATCCACCATCATACAAAAAGTAAAGACGTAGCACGATGCTTCTTTCCGCCCCCGGATGTTCCTCAATCATAAACCCAGGTCCTTGGTGTGATTCACACTGGAGCTGGCCCATTTCTAAAACCCAAATGGGCTCCAGACCATCGCCATCAGCACGATGAAAACGAGGACAGCTGCTATTTTCAATGCAGCCGACTGGAGCTGCCTCCACAGTACCGTGAAGCAGCACATCTGGGTCCACATCCGGTCCCACACACATATTACTCATCACAGAATAAACAAATTGTCAGCCTGTCCTCACGTTACCTTGTTTAAAACAAGAGGAAGAGGGAGGAACCCTTCTGACCTTTGAGCACGAAGTAAGTAGGAGAAAAGATTCATCCTTCCTCACCAATTTCACTTGATGTTATGAAAGTAATAGGTGCGTAATGGAGTTTGGTGCCAGGAGACCAACAATGTGATACAAAAAAAGACAAACGGCTAAAAGCAGCTCCGGCGCCACCACACTGCCTACACACACATCCTAATGCTTTTTTCTTTCCTTATTCCCCCTGGCAACATCTCCCTTCCCATTTCCTGGCTCTCACCTTTAGATGCTCGCTCCAGCAGACTGAGCCAATGTACAGCAGAGAGTCAACAGGGATGCAGAAGAGGCATGATGAGGATGGGGAGAAGACAGGATGTGTGAGAATGAGTCCTGGCAGGTGCTCCGTGTTGTACTGTACTGTGGAAGTGCTGTTTTTGACACTGTGGACCACCACATATTCCTCGGTGGTCCACCCACTGATTTGTAGGGGACCCCAAGGCGCCATACTGGGTGCTATATGGTTACATGTTTAAATGTTAACCTTTGGGTCATGTCAGCAGCCGGTACAAAAGTAAGAGCTGAAATGACTGATGATAACTTAAATTAGTTAATCAACAAAAAAACAATGCAACTACACTGCTGTGATCACCTGCCACACAAGCTTGATTTGTTACAGTCAGATGGCTGAGAGGAACACTCGGTAATTTTAACTGTCTTTCATGCTTTCAGGTTGTAGAAAGTCTTCTTTACAAATAGAAGTTATTTTGTACGAAGGGGTTGCAAAAAAACTCATGTTTTGTACATGGAGAACAAAAGACTGAACACCGATTCAAGCGGACTGTCTCTTTCTGCCCTTTCAGTTGTCAAAGAGCCCTCTGAGCAACAGCTGAATAAGAACAGAAGAAATCACCAGTTATTGGTGAAAGAGACTGGAAGATTAGCATCAAAATGTGTGCAAATTTAAAGAAGAACAGGTTCCTTTTTCAGTGTAGAGTGCACAATAATGCAGCCCATAACAAGCTGAAATATTAACAGGTGTGTTGCTTCAGAAATTGTCACAATAGGTATAGAAGATTGGTGTAGGGCAAACACTATTGGACTGGATCACAGAATAGCTGCTGAACGTACTATGAACAGACAAATCACAGTTTAATCACAAGCACCGTTGTTCAATCATGACTGAGGGTCACTGGTGCTTTTCTGGACTGGTAAACAAATTAAAAATTGAGGGGTATTTGGGGGAAATCTTGACAGCGGTAGACAAACAAAACAGTTTTGGAAAGGCAGCAAGCACAGATTAAAAACCCGTCTGTGCTGGACACAAAACACACTGGAACGATTTGAAGCAAGTTCATAAGAGAACTCGAATGGCACTGGCCATTTGAAGACAATTCAGGTCCCATTTCCCAAATTGGGAAGTCTTGGGAACTTTGTGTTCATGAACTTCAAGTTTTAATGTGAAAACAACATGGACGCTATAAAGATGATGTGTTTTATTTTATTGCTGAAGCTGTTTTTGAGTTCTTGTTCCAACTTGAAAGGGTGTTTACGTACATTTTTCAAGTTGGGAACTCATTTTTCAGATTATTCTGAAACTACATGAATGCTGCACACATGCTAAATCTCGCATTTTGATTTAAGTAGAACATACTGTACGGCATGTACAAACAAATAAACAAACAAACAAACCGCCACTGAATCTTTGAGTTGCACAGAGTACCGGATCGACCGGACTACTTTCTCGCTCCTATACGCCGAGGGTCTACCCTCCCCCACGTGTGTAATCTGAGTCTAAACGGGCCAGGAACTATTCCAGTTCAACACAGGGAGTAGTCGGACATATTTCAGTGTGGATTTACCGGAAGAAGCGTGAATATCGAAGCTGCACATGAAAAGTAAGGGCTATTTATCATAACTCGCTGGATATAAAATTGTCTGAGGCTGGTGTTTGTTTGCTCATATCTCGGTGAAGCTTAGGTGTAGAGGAATATGATGTATACGTGTAGATTCTGTGTGGAATCGGCTTGCTTTTAGTCATCTCGTTTTGTCCGCTAGCACCTACCTACGATCGTTAGGTCCAGAAACGTGCCGAGTGTGCTCACTCTTGGCGAAATATGAATATGATATTTTGGTAATTAATTTACTTGGTGTTTGAGTTGTGTTTGGGGCATGTAAAACTGGCTTATATATTCTTGTAGCCCAGACTTTGCTGTTTAATCTGATAGGCAACATCATTATATTCGTTCTTAATTAGTGCCTTGTCTCCCACTGTGTATGTCAAAGTGGTCTCCTCGACCCCTTTTATGGGGCCTTCGGTGGAACAGGCTGTCTTAAAGTTTGAAACACAAAATAAAAAATATGTTCACATCTGAACAATTAAAAAAAAAAAAAAAAAAACACCTGTTCAGGGTGTTGATCAGACGTACACCCCTGAAAAGCCTGTTTCAGAGTTGGAAAAGAGCATGGGAAAATAGAAATTACCTTCTTGCTTGGGAATATAACAAGGGGTCTTGGACGTGGAGAATCCAAAAGCACAGTTAAAAAGCAAAAAGCAGAGTTTATCGGTTAACGGTTATCCTTGAGCAGCAAAACTAGCAATACAATCACAGAACTCCTTCCAGCGTCGCTCTGCTGAAGCCTGGCATGCAGCCCAAACACACCTCCTGAGACAAACCTGAGCTCACCGGCTCATGAACACAAGAAGAACTTGAGGGATGTAAATAAGATTTTCACGGACAATGTGCCAATCCTTATTGCGCAGCCCCACAGGGGGTTAGTCTGTCTGTTTCATTCTGATGCATGAGCTGACGATCATTAGCAATCATAATCCTCCTGGCATCGTTCACGGCTGGGGTTGAGTTGCACTGGAGACTCTGCTGTGGCTGTGACTGGAAGCACTGTAAGAATAAGAGGGCCCTGTCACAATGCGATCAGCCACAGCTATGTGGGATTCTTTACGTGTGCATGCGCCTTCATGGGTGTGTTGTCTGTGCACACGCTGATGGACCGAGGGAGAGGAGTCAAGCTGAGGTCAAAAGGAGAGAACACACTTACCAGATGTCTCAACTGTATGTTCACAACATGGAGAGTGGCTGTGCCATGCGTTTAGCTGGAAGCACATTGAGTCAGAGCTTTGTCAGCGCTCACTGGACGCTCTGAGTCAGCGCTGAGGTTTGTGTAATGGCCGCTCAGTCATTCACCTCATCGGTTGCTGCTCATTTATCCCTGGGCCACATTTTCAGTATCCGACTGCTGGTGTTAAGGAAAATGGTGAATGGGCTGCGTTCACATCCAGGTCTCTAGTTTTAGCGACACAACACAACACAGCATTCACCCACTCACACCTACTCACACCCACTCACTCATTGGTGATAAAGGCTACCAGACAAGGTGCCACCTGTTCAGAAGAGATCAACATTCACACACACTCTCACAGATGGCTCAGCCATCAGGAGCAATTTGGGGTTCAGTATGGGTGGGACAAAATATTGACACGGTAATATACTGTATTACTTCGTCTTGCTAAACCTTATCGATACACTGGTGCCAAATATCAATATATTTTTCAAAACATGCTGGCACTACGAATGGAAACTGAAGTGAAAGGAAACTAGTTAGCTCCTCCAGCTGACTAGAGGGGGCGTGGCTGCTCCAAGCCCACAACCTCATGTGTCGTGGAGAGTCCGGCTACAGTTCCCTGGGATGAACTAGAACAACACACCTGGGGTTTAATGCGTGCATGTGTGTAGTGTAGTAGTCCTACCTTGTTGATCAGGTGTGTTGTTAGCTGCTAGCAACTCAAGAGCTCACAGGTTACACCAAGGAAGGATGCACTGAGTTACATTACGATGCGTTCAAGCTCGATTCAGTACATTTGACATGTAGACTGCAGGGGCCAAAACACGGCCTTCCGATTAGTGGACGACCGCTCCATCTCCTGAGCCATAGCCCACAAACATAAGCATATAAAGCTTCCATCTCTGATCTTAATATTCAAGTTCAACAAGGACATGAATCTGACTCAGAACACCAGGTGGCTAACACTGAAGAGGAGTATGCTT
>JACSYO010002171.1:0-40000 GCA_016806645.1 Ophiodon elongatus
TAATAGTGTCATCTGCAGTGCATGTGGGATCATATTAATGTTTAACAATGGACAATTTGGGCATTTACATCCCTGTAGTTCTTTTTAACTTAAATAAACAAAAATTACAAACTTTCCTTTCACCATTTTTCAACCTGCCCGACTTCAAGATTCAAGAAAAGTCTCAGCCTGTCTCAGTCAAAGTAAAAGACCTGAAATGTCACCGTGTTTTTATAAGTTCATCACCAAAGAAATGGTGTGGAAAGTTTGCACCGTGATCCTGCAGAAGAAATAGGATCACTAGTCGTGTGAAAAGGCCCCGGTTGAAGTTTGGTCAGAGGACATCTTTAAAAGCCGGCTGTGTCACTGTGTGGATGAGAAGCAGAGTCTTCTTTCAGTGGGTTTACAGCTCTCTCTGCACGGTGACAGTATGGGAGCTGTATGCTGAGCTGAGTTGAGCCAGAGGGGGCGACGCGCCGGCCCCCGGAAAGCTCCACTAATCTGGAGCTGGCTCCCCGGAGATCACGGAGCCTGCGGCGGCGGAGGGCCCGGGGGACCGGCCGCTGGAGGAAACCTGTGGGGGGTCCTGGGTGTCCTGTTAGCACTCATCACCCGGTTTCACACGTGAGACCTGACCGGCTAATACACAGTATTTTGATCCGGGATCACGGGGGAGGGATGTGCTGCAGCTGTAAACTCACAAAACAACGTGATGAGACACAATATGAGTATATGAGGCAGTTATAATGACCTGACACCCACTTATCACTGATGAGCAATAATTAATGACATGTATGCCTCAACACGGTTGTTTTGAAATAAAGATAATAATATATATATATTATATATATATTTGTATATATATATTATATATGTATATATATATTATTATATATCATTAATATATATTATTATATTATTATAAAATGATATATATATATATATATATATATATATATATATATATACATACATAATAATAATAATTAACAGAATGTAGGATAATAAGTATTATATTTTTAATTATTAAACCGTCATGCGAACCAAAGCTAAAGTCAACTCAAAATAATGAGTTTAAACTATTGAAATAAAATAAAATTTGACTTTACTTCAAACTTTAACGCAGCAATTGTTCTTAAGTTTAAAGTTTTTATCACACTGTACATTTACTCTACTACTCTACTTTGGTATAGTTTAAAAATATTTTATTTGAGTCTTTTCCATTTGATGGTACTTTATACTTTTTACTCCACTGCATTTATTATATATATATAATTAAATGATGATTATATCATTATAGCAGAATATAAATAAATATTATTATAATTATTATTATATTAGTAGTTAAATATTCATCAGCTGCAACTTGCAATTTGTTCTGTTATTTTCTTTTCAATGGTTTACCGTGAGATGTTGATGTTACTATATAGTATAATATCAATATTACATTAGAAGAAAAGGGAGATTTGTCATTTCAGCAATGTTTTACACGTAAAAAAAAGTGTAAAAACATCTAAACAAAAAAAGTGCTTTCCTTAAAAAGAAAAGAAGAGAGTAAAACAGATGTAATACGATCATAACGACCAACTATACGAAGAGTCAGATTCGGACAAAAAATATACAAACAAACATACATACAAGAAATCACAGACATAAATAAATAAATCATCATACTCCATGTTTTGTGTTATTTATTTTATTTATTTATTTTATTTATTTATTTTATTTTATTTATTTTATTTATTTTATTTATTTTATTTATTTATTTATTTTATTTTATTTATTCTATTTATTTATTTTATTTATTTTATTTATGTTATTTATTTTATTTATTTTTATTTATTCTATTTTATTTATTTTTGCTTGTCTAGTTTGAGGCAAAGTGCAACCTGTGTGAACTGAAAATAAAATGATTTAAAAGGAAGATGTAATCCGACCAGTGGAAAGCAGAATGAAAGTCATTGAAAGGCAACAAAAACAATCACTCCAACAGTTTCCTCCATAAAGTTTAAGCTGAAGAGGAGAAACAAAACAAAACAAAACACCATCTGGTGGACGTGCTGTCTGCGGGAGCCCTGGTCTGAGCCACGTTGGGGGGTTGTGGGATCCAGAATGTGGGATTCCCGCCAAAGACCAAAGACCCGGCTTAGTTCCACACAATAGCCCGCGTGGCCCGGCTATATTTAAGAGCAGCGGGCCAGGTGTTGCCCTGCACACGCCCCTCAATATATATATATAAATATACATATATATATGATATTGGTGGAGAGCGAGCCGCGGAGCCTCACGGGTGGAGCGTCGGGTTCATCTGCAGGTATTTTACTCCAACCGGACGTTTGCGTGTCAGAATAAGTTTATTTTTGTCTTATTTTTGTCTTGTTGCCGGGAGACGGTCGGTCGAAGTGAGTTTGTTCGCCTTTGCTTGACATTCTTTATGTTTGTGAAAGGAGGGTGGACACAATAACGCGAACACCTGCAGGTCTGCAATGCACGCTCCATGTTTTAATGCTTTAATGTTCGTTTATGAGAGTAAAGCCGTAACTGACAGACATCAACATGACACTTCCCCAGCTGATTACTGACGTTAAGACAATTGTTTTTTGTAGTATTTTCTGAAATTGTGTGTTTAAATGTGCTGTTGAAGCATTATTTGATGATAATTTTTTTGGAGAATTTAGAGGAAATCAACAGAACAACAGAACCTGAATGTGTTTTATTTCCACTAGTTTTAAGAAAGACATGTTATGGAAGCAAAATAGACAAAAATCTCAAAATGTATCTTTTTTCCTGTCGTGTCTCTCCTTGAATAATCCAACAAAAGTTAACTTTATCATATTTTACCTCTGCTTATTTAACGAGGCTGTAATTTCTAGAATAATTTCCGACTCGTATAGTTTCTTTAAAGGCCTTTAAAGGTGAACCAGACCACCAGAGAGAAGATGGTCTGGTTCTAGAGAGTTCTTCTTAAAGCTCCTCATCGGAGCCACCGGCTCGGATTCTGGTGAAACCAGATGACATCATGCAGGTTCACCAGAACCTCCTTCAGACCCAGAACCAGCAGAGACCAGTCCACCGCGGAAAGACCCAGATCCAGCAGAGACCAGTCCACCGCGGACAGACCCAGATCCAGCAGAGACCAGTCCACCGCGGAAAGACCCAGATCCAGCAGAGACCAGTCCACCCCGGACAGACCCAGATCCAGCAGAGACCAGTCCACCGCGGAAAGACCCAGATCCAGCAGAGACCAGTCCACCGCGGACAGACCCAGAACCAGCAGAGACCAGTCCACCGTGGACAGACCCAGATCCAGCAGAGATCAGTCCACCGTGGACAGACCCAGAACCAGCAGAGACCAGTCCACCATGGACAGACCCAGATCACTTCACCTGCAGCCTCGGACCTGCAGTCGGAGCTGTCAGACCCTGCTGCAGTACAATGAGGTTTCCTAAAGGGACCCTGGTGCTCAGAGACACTACCTCTTTAGTCCACAGGGGGCGCCAGAACCACCACCTGGTGCTCAGAGACACTACCTCTTTAGTCCACAGGGGGCGCCAGAACCACCACCTGGTGCTCAGAGACACTACCTCTTTAGTCCACAGGGGGCGCCAGAACCACCACCTGGTGCTCAGAGACACTACCTCTTTAGTCCACGGGGGGCGCCAGAACCACCACCTGGTGCTCAGAGACACTACCTCTTTAGTCCACAGGGGGCGCCACAACCACCACTAAATAAAAGTTCCTCATAGTAGCTTTAATATCGGTGATTTGTGGTTCCCGTCACTTGCAATGCTGCTTATGAATCGGTGGCCATCGCGTGTCTCCTCCCTGCAGAGTGATGAACACTTATGAGGAATACGGCGACGAGGAGCTCAGTGACTACGACATCCAGCTCGGTATTCAAGAGTCCTGCCAAGAGGCCTTTCTGAAATCTTCGGCAAGGTATGGAAGCCACAGCCAAACCTCAACCCGCTTCCCCAAATAATAATGAAACCACATAAGAACATGTTGTTGATGTGATCAAACCCAGCTGACCGCCCCGTGCTTCCTCCCGGCTGCTAGTTTAGAAGCGGCGACGGATGAAAACCTGAGAGTCCTGGCAGCCATCGAGCAAGGTGGGTCGGATTTCCTCATTTCTGGCGAGAATGTTCCTCGTTGTTTTTTTTTACATTTTCTCGTCTCGTTGCCACGGTGACCAGGCGAGGTCCTGATGCTCAGGGGGACGCTGAGGCACTCCTCCGCCTTCAGGGAGTCGGACAGTCGCGGCTGGCTGCCCCTCCACCGAGCCGCGTCCCAGCCGGTCCTGGAGGTTCTGCAGACCGTCTTGGGACGTAAGAACAGAAGGACAATTTTTTATTATTATTATTATTATTATTATTCACTATTCATTATGATTACAGATGTAAATAAATGTAATACTTCATGACTGACGATCTCAAAAGCTCAATAGGTAACTCTGTTTTAATTGATTCATCAATTAACAGCTTTAAAAACACTGAAGTAAATATATCACAGGTTTAAAAAAGTACACTGAAGTACACTTAATTTAAGCGTACTTCAGTGTATACTCATGATTAATGTACGTTCTGGTGTAAAATGTACTGAGTATGCTAATGATACATCATTAGTGCTAGATATACTAAAATACAATTAAGTGTCTCTTTGTTGACACCTTTAAGATGTACTTAAATATACTTAAATATACTTAAGTACAACTTTTTAACTCGTCAGTACTTTTATAAAACACTTTATTCCAACTTTGTTTTAAATTGAAGTGTATTTTAATTATATTTAAAGGTGAATTTGAAAGTCATTCCAAATTCTTATCAGTTAAAATGTAATAATGACACATTTTGAAAAGTGGATTCAAATATACTTTGAATAAAAAAAGTGCATTAAAAAGTACAGAGATGTACTGAAGTGATATTTAAGTGCATGTTAACGGTTTCTCAAAATAGTAATGTAAGTACATAAAAAAAAATCACTTTTAGTACATCAATAATGTGCACATGGAAATATACTAAGTGTACTTAAATTAAGTGTACTTCAGTGTTTTAAAAGCAAATAAAAACAATGTATCTTGCGGCAGTAAAATGGTGGATATGACTCGTTTCACTATCGGAATTTGATCAATTTAGTTTGATAAACTTTAGAAAGTCAAGAAGTGCATTTTTGCCATTCAAGTTAGCACAGGGCTGAGCAGGAAGTCCGATAGAGAGTTAACATTCAGCGGACACGACCCTGAAATCTATAATGTAATATACTTGCTCGCATTTTTAATCATTCGAATTTGGCTGTGTGATAAATAACACATTTTCTGCATTTATTTTTGCTTTAGCAGCAGAACAAGTGTCCTGAAACATCTGCAACCAAACAGTAAATGTGCTGTAAAACCAAAACAAATATAGATAGATAGATAGATAGAGAGAGAGAGAGAGAGAGAGAGAGAGAGAGAGAGAGAGAGAGAGAGAGAGAGAGAGAGAGAGAGAGAGAGAGAGAGAGATAGGTAAATAGATAAGAGATAGATCGATAGATAGATAGGTAAATAGATAGATAGATAGATAGATAGATAGATAGGTACATAGATAGATAGATGAAAGATAGACAGATAGATAGATAGATAGATAGATAGATAGATAGATAGATAGATAGATAGATAGATAGATAGATAGATAGATAGATAGATAGATAGATAGATAGATAGGTAAATAGATAGATAGATAGATAGATAGATAGATAGATAGATAGATAGATAGATAGATAGATAGATAGATAGGTAAATAGATAGATAGGTAAATAGATAGATAGATAGATAGATAGATAGGTAAATAGATAGATAGATAGATAGATAGATAGATAGATAGATAGATAGATAGATAGATAGATAGGTAAATAGATAGATAGGTAAATATATAGATAGATAGAGATAGATAGATAGATAGATAGATAGATAGATAGATAGATAGATAGATAGATAGATAGATAGGTAAATGGATAGATAGATAGATAGATAGATAGATAGATAGATAGATAGGTAGGTAGGTAGGTAGGTAGGTAGGTAGGTAGATAGATAGATAGATAGATAGACAGACAGACAGACAGACAGACAGACAGACAGGCAGGCAGATAGATAGAGAGATACTTTATTAATGTCGCAAGGGGACATGACAAGCGAAGATGAAGCATGGGGTCACATGGGGTCACATGGGGTCACATCGGGTCGCATGGGGTCACATGGGGTCACATCGGGGCACATGGGGTCACATGGGGTCATATCGGGTCACATCAGGTCACACGGGTCACATCAGGGCACATCGGGGCACATGGGGTCACATAGGGTCACATGGGGTCACATGGGGTCACATCGGGGCACATGGGGTCACATCGGGTCACATAGGGTCACATGGGGTCAAAGGCAACAGGCCGGGTGGCATCATGAGGATAACGGCGGGCTGAAATAATATTAATCCAGGGAATACCTCAGTGAGACATGGAGCTGCCAGCTGATGACAGTCATCTCTTAAAGAGATAAAAATAGAGGTCAGCTGTGGCTGACCTCGGGGCTCATCGGGTATTTAACGTTACGTAATGTTGACCTGTCTGTGTTTGCTCGCCAGTGGGCGCTCAGGGGCTCGGCCTGGAGGAGAGGACGGCCGTGGGCGGGGACACGCCGCTGACGCTGGCGGTGAAAGCCGGACTGGCGGCCAACGTGAAGAGCCTGCTGGAGCACGGAGCCTCGCCTCACAACACCAACAGCAGGGACGAGGCGCCGCTGCTGCTCGGTAACACCACGGGGGGGCGGAGGTCAACGGAGGTCAATGGAGGCCAACGGAGGTCAACGGAGGTCAACGGAGGTCTAGCGGCCCCGAGAGGCCGCTGATGATCTTTTACACCTTTAATAGACGGAGGGATCTCTCTCCGTCATTCAAACATCTTAATTAACTATTAGTGGGGAAGTTTGTCGTGAGAAATATGCCATAAAATTAGTTAAAATACCCTAAAAAGCTCCAGTTGGTGACTTTCTCCATGTGTTTTTTGAAATAATTTAAAAGCTTTAAAAGAAAGAAAGCAAAGTGTTTCTGAACAAACTGAAAATACTGCACTTGTTTTCTGTTTAAATATGCATATATCTAATGGTGACCTTCGGTGAATTTAGAGGAAATCCACAGAAACAAATACACAAAGCAGTAAAATAAACACCTAAATGTGTATTTTGAATAGTAATAATATCTGCCCATACAGATAATATTGTTTTTTGAGTTGCACCGGATTGCAGAAACTATTCATGATAAATTAAAAGGTACATTCTAAAACTATTCTTACATTAAAATAATGAGATATGAAGACACATGTTGCACCTTTCCCCCTCACATCTGCAGCGGTGAAGGCCGGCTCGTACGAGATGGCGTCCGCGCTGGTGGCCCACGACGCCTGGGTGGATCAGGCGAGCCACAAGAAGAGGACGGCGATGCACGAGGCGGCCGAGGCCGGAGACGTGGACATCCTGATGCTGCTGCTGAGGAACGGAGGCCGGGTCAACCAGAGGGACCAATCCGGGCTGACGCCGCTCGCCGTGGCGGCGGAGCGCGGGCACTTCCACGTCGCTGAGATTCTGCTGAACTGTGGTCAGTCTGGGGAGGAGACTGCAGGTTTAGAGACCGGGGGAGAACCCAAGGGAGAACCCCGGGGGAGAACCCTAGACCTGGACCCCAGGTGTCTTTGTGCAAAAGGTCCAATCTCCTCTCTCTTCCCCCCCGCTCAGGTAGCAAGGTGAACTCCCAGGCCTGTAACGGGGAGAGTGTCCTGCTGGAGGCGGCCGGATCCGGACACACCGCCTGCATCCGGCTGCTGCTGGACAACGGAGCCGACCCCAACCTGGCCGGCGTCACCGGACACCTGCCCATCCACAAGGCGGCGCACGGCGGACATTACGAGTGAGCTCGGGAGGCATGTGTAGGAAAGATGTCTGCAAACCAGTCCTCTTTTTGTGGAGAAGTTTGTACTTAAATGAAAGTACAAGGGGAAAAACAGCTGATTAACTAAGATTGCTTTCATAGGTTTTGGACTCTCTCGCTCTCGGACAACACTATAGAGTGGCGAAATCCCGCCCCTTTCGGTAGATCACAATGGGATAAAAAATATGAAAGGGTAGTCAATGGCACGAGACAAATATTTTATTGATACCATTAGGATTCAATAAATGAACATCATGCTGTATTGAAGAAGACTTGAAACTAGAGATTGAGACATAAACTCATGTTTACAATGTTTACTGAGGGAATAAATCAAGAGAGAAGTAGAGTCATTTTCTATAGACTTCTATACAACCAGAGGAGTCGCCCCCTGGTGGTCAGGAGAGAGAATGTAGCTTTAACACATGAAGCTTTGACTTCTATACAACCAGAGGAGTCGCCCCCTGGTGGTCAGGAGAGAGAATGCAGTTTTAACACATGAAGCTTGGATTTCACTTTTCAGAACCGGAGGTTGGCGTCTGGTTTTTAGGTAGAAACTTAAATCTCCTTCCAACCTCTCCTGGTAACAAGTATCACTGTTACACAACGTTTAACCACGACGAGCTCCAGAGCCACTAAACCAGCCTGAAAATAAAGAACATCTGAACCCATTGATGAGAGTCTACGGAGCCGAGACGGCTATGGTCTGCGTTTGAGGGGCGGGACTTGAGTGTAGGGTCAAATGATTGAACTGTTGTTTTCTTTTCCCACAGTGCCTTGAAGATGCTCATACCGCTGTCCACCAAGAAGGCCATCAAAGAGGCGGGTCAGAGCCCGGTCCACTCGGCGGCGGAGGGAGGCCAGTGCCGCTGCCTGAGGCTCCTGTTGGCCTGCGGCTTCGACGTCAACTACCGCATGAACACCAGACACTCCGAAAACTACCGGGACATGAGGAGGAGCGCCTTGTACTTCGCCGTCTCCAACGGGGACGTGGACTGCACCGAGATCCTGCTGGCGGCCGGGGCGAAGACGGACCTGGACCCGCTGCGCTGCCTCCTGGTGGCGGTCAGGTCGGGGCGCTACGAGATCGTGAAGCTGCTGCTGGCGGCCCAGGCGGACGTGAACTGTTACTTCACGGTGGTGAACGACACGGCGTTCCCCACGGCGCTGCAGTACTGCCTGAAGGACGAGGTGATGATGAGGCTGCTGCTCAACAGCGGCTACAAAGTGGAGAGGTGCTTTCACTGTCACCACGACAACGCCTTCGACGCTCCGAACGAGGCGGAGGGGAAAATTCCAGTGAGCGAATGCTGTCACTTCCTTTTCTTTCTTTTCTTTAGAGCTTGATATTTTGTGAAATACGGTTATCTGCTTTCTGGTGGAGAGTTAAGAAATATATCACTCTGATATCTGTTAATTCAAAGGCTACAGCTGGCAGACGGTTAGCTTAACTTAGCTTAGCACAAACGCAGAACACAGGTAGAAACAGCTCGCCTGGCCCTGTCCAATGGTAATGAAGTCCACCTACCAACACTTTCATTCATTAGGTACCATTTTATATATAGTTGGTTTAATTTGTACAAAAACTGAACTTATATTACAAGGTTTTTTTATGTTATGTTGACTGGATAGGCTCCAAAATGGACACATACAGGGGACCCTGTGGGGTTCTGGCGTGTGTTTGTTGCAAGCGGCAACCTCCAGTTCTGTCGAGTTAAGCCAAAGCTTCATGTCTTAAAGCTGCATTCTCTCTCCTGACCACCAGGGGGCGACTCCTCTGGTTGTATAGAAGTCAAAGCTTCATGTGTTAAAGCTGCATTCTCTCTCCTGACCACCAGGGGGCGACTCCTCTGGTTGTACAGAAGTCAAAGCTTCATGTGTTAAAGCTGCATTCTCTCTCCTGACCACCAGGGGGCGACTCCTCTGGTTGTATAGAAGTCTATAGAAAATGACTCTACTTCTCTCTTGATTTATTCCCTCAGTAAACATTGTAAACATGAGTTTATGTCTCAATCTCTAGTTTCAAGTCTTCTTCAATACAGCACGATGTTCATTTAGTAAATTATGGTCCATTTAGAGTCAAACAGACCATAAAGCAAGGGATGCTTTAGGGGCGGGGCTACAGGGTGATTGACTCTACCACGGTGTTGTTCAGTCTGAGAGTTTTTCGATACAGTGTCCCTTCGTCCTCCTCAGACCAAATATGATCACTTCCTGTTAAATGGTTGCAAAAAAACAAGATGGCGACAGACGTAATCCAAGATGGCGACGGTGAAATCGCCAAATTCAAGGCTTCGAAACATCAGTTCACAAACCAACGGGTGACATCACGACGACTACGTCCACTTCTCATACACAGTCTGTGGTTTGTTGCTGCGATGCATCCAATTCGCAGACATAAGCAGATGAGTACAGTTATGTCATGCAGACTCAGGCACAAACGATGATTTCGCTTTCATGTGTTCACAAGATTCTTTTTTCAGATCCATGTGGACACAGAAATCCAATTTTTTCAATCCAATCTTTCAGATGTGGTCTTGAGTTTGATACATATCCGATCACTGGTCATGTGACCGCCGTCATTTCGGAAGCCATGTGCGTTGATCAGACCAAATTTAGCAGAAGAACTCAGTAATACAGTAACGGTCTGTTTTGTCATCAAACAAACGGAAATCAGATTTATTGAATGAAGGCAGATGAGCGTCACCTTGGAGACGTCACGTTTATTCACATCACATGGAGCTAAAATTATTATCAATGTTGAATCATGTTCACCGAATGAGTTAGTGTCTTTAGAAAACATAAATTATCTTTTAGGAGTAGATGCTTCCCCGTAAGCTCGGTTAACAGAGGTTTTCCTTTGACAGTATAAACAATTAAAGACTTTTTTTTTTTTTGCCTCCTCGGTCACTTAAAATGTAAATTAACTTATCAAACTGACTTTTCACAATTCAATCCGTTATGTCTCACAAAGACATAATGAAATCTTAAGAAATTAAAACTCTTTCCTTTAGAGTCACGCAAAGTCATACGTTATTATTCAGGAGTATCATACGTGTTACAGGAATCCCGGATCGGTTATTAAATTTAGCAGTTATTGAATGGAGTCTGGCAGGCGGGTCAATCTCACCTGAACCAGTTGATCTGCCGAACCCACGATGGGACATTTTACCAGAATCATCAAATATCAACGTTCTCGTTTGGAAATAATGGAGTCATTTTCCAGCAGAACTCATTAAAACACACTCGCAGTTACCGGCGACAACCACAGGTGTCGCCAAATCAACCGGGAGTGACATCGAAGTGATTACAATTGTAACGTAACCTTTACAATAATCAGTCAGTTTGGTTCCAAACTGCACGCACCATGATTAAGGACATTTTAAAATCATTTCAGACAAACTCCTCAGCAGAAAAAAAGATAAGGAGTGATGTCCATTGATCCATCAGTGGGAATCAATCTGACTTTAACACATCTAAGATGCTGTTTAGCTCCGGTACAGTTGCAGAATCTGTAAATTCTGTAAATGCACATTTATCATCGAGGAAGAAGGACAAAAAGTGATTAGGTTGGAGGTTTATCCGGCCGGAGGTTTACGTGTTTTCATTATGAATGTGTTTACTTTTTCATGCACACGTATGAAGGCGTTAACGTCGATGACCCGCTGAACTCTCCGTCCTCTCTCCAGTTCTGCGAGTTCATGAGCCTCTGCTGCGTCAGGCATCTGTCCGGGAGCGTGGTCCGGACTCTGCTGGACTACGTCGGCCACGTCTGCATCTGCTCCAAACTCAGACTCCTCCTGGAGAGACAGAGAGAGTGGCCCGAAATACGCGACATCCTCAGTGAGTTTGTATTCGCGGTTCACGAGAGAGAACCCACTAAACACGTTGTTATCATAGAAATATTGGTTACAGTTGATATGAATGATCGTTTCTTGCTGGTCAGTCCCAACGACTGGGTCGGGACCCACAGGGGATTTTATTAGGGCCGCCGAACACATTTTATTTATATCTGCAGGTCACCTCTGAGCCACATTGTGGCCTACTTATTGAATCTAATGTGAAAGGCAAGTGTGCATTAATTTGTTTAACTGATGAGAGGAAATGAAAAGAATGACATAGGTTGTAAACTTTATTTAATTTCTTTGGTTGCAGTATTTAACATTTGTATATGTTTTCAATAACACATGCATGAAGCTGGATCACCTGTATTCCAGATAATATAAAGTGATGTGGAAGTAAAAATGGACAGGAACGTGTAATTAACCCGCAAATTCACTCTTTTTATGATTTAGAGATAAAAAATTAAAAGTGGGTCCCCAGAAAAAAAAAGGTTTGGGAAACACTGCTCTTGTACACGTAAAATAACAAAATCTATCTGCCATTTTTTGTCATTTAATGCCCTCGTAACGCCACCATTGTGGCTGTAATGAACACTGCAGCCTCAAGGGGGCACTAGCAGCACCGTAGGCCTTTTAGTTACGTCTCTATCCTGCACAAAGTCTGTAATCCCCCCTTACCCCTCCCCCCTCTATATATTTGTGTTTAATCCTCTCGGCTCTGTGTTTTTATTACAGTATCAATTCATAAAGTAAAATATTTTTCTGGACCTTGCTCTCCAGACAGTCCTCGCTCCCTCAGGCACCTCTGCAGACTGGAGATCCGGAGGCGTCTGACCCTGAAGAGACTCAACAACCCCGAAATCATGAACTCGCAGGTTTTCCCCGTCCGACTGAAGAGCTTCCTGCTGTACCAGGAGCTCGACCTCTACAGCCGGGACCCTGAACGCATCACATGAACATATTGTGGATTTTCTCAGCAAGACTCCCGCTCGTTTTTTAATCTGTGCATTATTTGGTTTTTAGAAGTAGAATGCTGGACAAACAAACTTTATTGTTGTATTAATTTAGTATTTTTATCAGTTTTTTTCACATTTTGGCTTATTTATTGCTTCTTAAATGTACTTTCCTTACTTTTTTTTCACATTTTGGGGCCTAAGAGTGGTGTTAACGATCATTCTGCAAGATGTCTCGACTTGACACAGACTTTAATGAAATTCATAACATGTTGGCCACACACTTTTGATTGTTTCTGTTGGCAGAAGGAGAAAGGAAGGAAAAACTGATGAGTAAATCATTTCCAACATGTTTATTTTTTGTTTGTGAGGGGAAAGGGCAGAAAGCAACAGGGAATGTGGGGAATGGGAAATGTAACAAGCAATTAAAGGGTAACTTTGGTATTTTTCAACCTGGACCTTATATTTGCATGTTTTTGTATGGGGACAATAATGTCCAGTATTGAAGGAGAAGGCTGCAGGTTGTAATGTAATCGCTCAGCGTCAATGTACTTAAAGTGCTTGTTTCTGCCACCGACAGCCTCACATTGTTATTATAAGTGTCTGACAACATTATGGAAAGAACCCTACAGGGAAATAAAACATTTTTCTTTCCCTTTTATTTTTTTATTGTGTCATGTGACTTGTTGCCGAAAGACAAACACGGAAACAAGTGAGTGAGAGTTGGAGAGACGAGAACTGGTGCTTTCAAAAGGTTTGTTGTGTTGGAGGACAGAAAGTGTTGCCGTGTGTTATCTCAACGACTTTCAACTGACGGGGCTGAATATTTTAGATGAGTTCAACAATGCGGATGCAACGTGAAATTTCGGAACGAGACTTCTCAGAGCGATAACACAATATCAAACAGACGGGGGAGAGAAATTTGTTTTTATTTCTCTGTAGGGTTCTTTCCATAATGTTGTCAGACACTTATAATAACAATGTGAGCCTGTCAGTGGCAGAAACAAGCACTTTATTACAAGTACATTATAAGTACATTGACGCTGAGCGATTACATTACAACCTGCAGCCTTCTCCTTCAATACTGGACATTACTGTCCCCATTCGTCACTTGAATACAAAAACATGCAAATATAAGGTCTAGGTTGAAAAATACCAAAGTTACCCTTTAATTCAATTAAAAAAACGGTTGTGGACATAAAAATAGGTTTAAAAATACCAAAGTTACCCCTTTATGAACGACCACTGGTGTGAGACAGCGATAGAAATGATCCTGATTCGAGATTTTACTAAAACAAAAACAAAAAAGTGAGTAAGAACTTCATTCTGCAGGTGACACGTTGGCTGGTCGTCATTTTGGTTGTTGATCCCCCTAACTTATTAATGATGGACGTTCAATACTACGACAACTTCATCTTTAATAATCTGGGTTTTTGAAAGATAATTCAATATTCAGTCACATGTTCTGTAATGTTATTTCCACACAGTAAAAGAAAGAAAAATAAATGCGTTTCCTGCAGCACTAATTAAATTAGTAAGATGATAAGGTACGTTATCGAGCGCTAGTGTTCTGCATTAAAGAGACAAAAACATGCAAAACTATTTGGATTGAAAGCCGACAGTAAAGTCTCAGTCTGACCATCAACATGCTAAGCAAAGGGGTCAAAGGTCAGCAGCAGATGGGAGAAAAAGGTCAAGATTCATTTCACCCTTGAAGCCTCCACATTATTGCTGCGGGTCCTCATCGACACGGCAGGTTTTGTAATGACGCGATAAATATTCATACAACAGACCGCTTCATTATTGTTCGTCATTAGCTGTGGAAAATGTGCTCGGAGTCACATTACACTCCATTAGGTGCTGTGCAACGGCCTGCATGTTAAATACACAGGAACAGGTGACGCCTATAAATAGCCTGGTGGAGTGAGTGTGTGTGTGTGTGTGTGTGTGTGTGTGTGTGTGTGTGTGTGTGTGTGTGTGTGAGAGACGGTTCCGCCATGAAACAAACGCTGTGCCGCTGCTTCGTCCTTTGACTCCAACACTGACACATTTTATCAGGTGAGAATCCATGTGTAGGTTTTATTATGTCACAGGTGTATTTTGTAGGTTTTCCTGCACAGATTAATGTGAAGTTTATACGATTGTGTACTTGCTGAGGTGCCTGGATCACCGACATTATGTCCGATCAACCGTACGGAGGTCAGGGGTCAAAGTGCACCTAAAGTAGAAAGAGACAGCATGTTGATTTAAATGTAAAGTGAACGCCTCCCTACTGAGACTGGAGAGCTGGGTCCCGTTAGAGCAGCATTTATAAACAGGTCAAGATCAGTTCATTCTAGTGGAATCACTGCTGGATGCAGAGGCAAAGGGAATCCATGTCCAGTCTCTTGACCTGAACAAAGTGTGTGAAGTTAGTTCACACACCTCTTCTACATAAGAGCAGGACAACAGACTATATGTGATTTATGTTATAGTTGTTCAGCATCTTTTGGTTGTTGTTTTGCGTTTCTTTGTAGTCGTTACGCATCTCTCTTTGTCATCATTTTGAGTCTCTTTGTAGTCATTTTGTGTCTCTTTGCACTTACTTTGTAATTCTTTGTAGTTACTTTGTGTCTCTTTGTGGTTGTTTTGTATCTCTGTGGTTGTTTTGTGTCACTTTGTGGTTCTTTTGTATCTCTTTGTAGTCATTTTGAGTCTCCTTGTGGTTGTTTTCTATCTCTTTGTGGTTGTTTTGTGTCTCTTTGTAGTAACTTTGTATCTCTTTTTAGTAATTTTGTATCTCTTTGTGGTCATCTTGAGTCTCTTTGTAGTTAATTTATGTCCCGTTATAGTCACTTTGTGTCTCTTTGTGGTTGTTTTTAATCAAATTATGTTTTTTGTCATTTTATTAAGCAAACAGTCCCAGATTTCAGGTTCTTAGATGGGACAATTTTGTGTTTTTCTTTGTCTTTTATCACAGTAAATTGAATATATTTGAGTTTTGGACCTTTAGTTGAACAGAAAAAGACATTTAATTTAAGAACTGAAGTCATGTGAAGTTGTGACTTTGTGTGTCTGAACCTGTATGATGTCAGAAGGATGGATGCAGCTGAAGACCTGGATGAAGACCAACTTCTGCACTACGACGTTCAGATGAGCATCCAGGAGTCGTGTCAGCGGGAAGAACTAATGGGATCAGGGAGGTACAGCAACATCAAACAATTTCACCGAAATATAAAGTTTGACATGTTGCATATTTCTAAAAATGTGCCTTCATCTCCCTTTTGTTTGTTTAGGAGTGAAGCTCTGAAGCTCATGGGGGCCATCAAAAAAGGTAAAAAGGTCAAATTCTGGTGTCGGTAGCAATCTGAACTGGCTACAGTGTTACCATCAATAAACTCTGTAAGTGGATCCGTATACAAATAAATGTAGAAAAACACAGACACTTCCTTATGACTCTTATGTGTATAGAATAGAATAGAAATTACTTTGTTCTTGGTTTGTATGTGCAAAATCTGCTATTAAAAAGGGTATATCAAAACACATAATATCCCATACAGACAAGAAAACACATTTACATAATTAAATTGTCTTTTTCTGTGGTAGTTCTGCCCTTTTTTGAAGTTGTTTTTCTTTACTTTGTACTCCTACTACTACTTTGTGCCTCTGTTTAGTCATTGTGAGTGTCTTTGTGGTTGTTCTTTGTCTCTTTAATGGTCATTTTGTATCTCTTTGTAGTTTATTTGTGTCTCTTTGCAGTTGTTTGAATCTCTTTGTAGTTGGTTTAGCCTCTTTGTAGTCTATTTTTCTCTTCGTGGTCATTTTGAGTCTCTTTGCAGTTGTTTGAATCTCTTTGTAGTTGGTTTAGCCTCTTTGTAGTTATTTTTCTCTTCGTGGTCATTTTGAGTCTCTTTGTAGTTGTTTTGTGTCTCTTTGTAGTTAATTTGTATCTCTTTGTAGTCATGTTGTGTCTCTCTGTGGTTGTTTTGTATCTCTTTGAAGTAATTTTGTGTCTCTTTGTGGTCACGTTGAGTCTTTTTGTAGTTACTTTGTATCTGTTTATATTCATTTTGTAGGTGGAAGCTGGAGGGGCCCCTGTCATTTAGGGCCCTTTGCCTGTGCCCTGTAGGCCCATTCAGTAATCCACCATACGACCTCCACAGTAACAAGATCTCAACTTAAATAAAAACACTGATGGTAGATTTTTGAGTGACGTATTAGACAGCGTTCTCTACCACCATCATCAAAACACCAAATGAGGGAATATCTTTGGGAGGAAAGATGTAAATCCATCAGAGTTCAACAGACAAAGAGCACCAGAGGTGTGCTGGTGTCTCGGGGAACAACAACACCTCAGTGTTTGGTCCCATTTCAGGGAACAGGATTACTTTTCACAATAATAGAGGAATAACTCAACTGAAACTGTCCCTGCAGGTGACATGTTGGCACTGAAGAAGCTCTGTGATTTCCCAGCAGCCTTCAGTCAGGTGGATGAGCGTGGCTGGTATCCTCTGCACAGAGCGGTGGTCCAACCTCTGGCCCTGGTCCTGGAGACGGTGCTGTACGGTGGGTAAGAGGTCCGCATTTTTATTTCCCATGACGTGAAGAGAACAGAGCAGCTGATGGTGACGCAGGTTTTAACCTTAAAATGTTTCAGTCTAGTGACATGAGAGCTATTATATAACTATTAAAAGTTTACTGATGACTTCTAATTTATCTTTAAGAAATAAACAAATGACAAAGTAAAAATAAATGTAAGTAGTTCTTCACTATTTATTTAAAATACTTTTTGTGATAACACTTTATAATCATCATAATAAATGATAAATTGCAAGTTAATTAAACTTAAGTACAATTTTGGTTAATATCAACAAACAATGAAATTATGTTTAATCATGTTTAATAATTATTTCCCATGTTATCATTTATGTTATTCTAATTGTTATTATTGTTGCACTCAACATTTTATGTGCAACTAATGATTGTAATACTTTGTTAAATTGTTAATAAATATACTGTAAAGCATCTTCAAACATTATTTAGATAGTTAATACTTTATTCGTGGTTAATAATTGGTTAACCTTTTTAAACATTATGTTCATAGATGTTATGAATGTTATAATGTGTGCAACAATAAACTGTTAATAAAAATGTTTTGATTGTAATCAGAATGTAATTGTTATCACCTCTTATCAGCTATAAATATATAAAGTATAGACTCCATATAACACAAACTCATGATAAAATAAGATTAATTATAGTATTACTAATAATTCTAAAAACTTCATTATCATTTAATTGTTAACAATAAAATAACAATTATCTAAAGTTTACTTAACTATAAATTTACCATTAAATTAATGATGGTTATTGTTAAGTGCCGGCATTGTTGCCTTAACTTTGGACTCAAACCAGTCGGGTGTGACGACATCGTCAGTAAACACCCGTCGTTTCTCCGTGTGCTTCAGCGTCGTTCCGTCTGAGTCTGGAGGAACGGACTTCGGAGGGCGAGAGCTTCCTGACGTTAGCGGCGAGGGCTGGTTTTGTGGAAAACGTGAAGATGCTGTTGGACCACGGAGCGTCTCCTCACACGACCAACAGCAAGAACGAATCCCCTCTGCTCTTAGGTCAGTAGAGGAGTCGCCCCCTGCTGGTCAGTGGAGAGAATGCAAGTCTGAAGACACTCGGTTGAACCGGAGGTTGCCGCGTGGTCAGAACACGGTGTCCCTTTACATGCTGTCCTTCACACCGTCCTCACAATCAGTTCCTCCTCTCTGCAGCAGTCCGAGCCGGATCTTACCAGATGGTGTCCGGTCTAATAGCCGGAGGAGCTCGGGTGGAGCAGGTGTGTCTGAAGAAGTGGACGGCCATGCACGAGGCCTCCAGGGCCGGCTGTGCTCGTGTGATGGAGCTCCTGTTGCAGAACGGAGGTCAGGTCTCAGAGACAGACCAGTATGGAGTGACTCCTCTGGGCATCGCTGCGGAGTACAGCCACTCTGAAGTCCTGGAGCTCCTCATCAAACATGGTGAACCAACAACCCCCAATCCCTCCCTCTGATTTCATTCCAGTTTTAAAAGTCGTGCTCCGAAATGATTTAGTTTCTGTTTTCACATTTAAAAAAGGTGCTGATGTAAACGCCCAGGCGCCGAATGGCGACAGCGTCCTGTACGACGCTGCGGGTTCGGGGAATCCAGACTGCGTGGACATCCTTCTGCAGCACGGGGCGAACCCCAACATCCGCAACCTGAGCTCCCAGCTGCCCATCCACCACGCCGCTTACGAAGGACACGACCTGTGAGTGAGCTCGAGTGTTGAGGAACCGCTGACGCAGCGATCGGCGAGACAAAAGAGCCGAGCTCCAAAGCCGAGACGAGTTGTTGTAAACTGAACCAAACGCAGGGAAGATGGTGGAAACATTTTCAATAATCTGAGGGGGTCACATTAGCCTTTGCTAAAGCCAGAAGGAGATTATGGATTCAGGCCATTAAAAGGATGAATTTGGGTCCCGATTGAAGTAGCTAGCTTCAAGCAGCGATGATGAGCGGGCTACAGAGGTCTCACTTCTTCACACCAGATTATTTTTCGTTTTTAAACTAGTATTCAAACCAAACCAACAACAGTTCATCAGATTTCACACGGCTCCCTCTGGAGCCAAAAGGTTGTATACAGCGTTTATCACGTGTGCAATAGTACTCCCCCACACCTGGAAACGGACTTGCAATGATAGGTTTCTTACATTGCTGAAGGACATGGGTCAATTCTTCAAGTTCAACCTGTGACATCTGAGATATTTCGTATCATAAATGGGCCGAGAGGTCGGGTTTGATCCGTAGCTTTGCCTCAAAGAAAAGTATTGGAAGTAAAATGTCCGTGTAGGTTAGTTTCTGATGCTTTAGTTCTTCCAGAATGATCTACTCTTCTTCTCCATCAGAGCTTTGAGGATTCTGGTCCCGATCACCACCAGACGAGCCCTGCGTGTGTCCGGCCACAGCCCCGTGCACTCGGCCGCTGACGGAGGCCACGCCCGCTGCCTGGAGCTGCTGCTGCAGAAGGGCTTCGACGTCAACTCGCAGTTGGCCCCTCACGTCTCCGACAATTACGGAGACATGAGGCGGAGCCCGCTCTATTTCGCCGTCTCCAACGGGGACGCGACCTGCACCGAGCTCCTGTTGAAGTCGGGAGCCAAACCCGACCTGGACCCGCTGCGCTGCCTCCTGGTGGCGGTCAGGTCGGGGCGCTACGAGATCGTGAAGCTGCTGCTGGCGGCCCAGGCGGATGTGAACTGTTACTTCACGGTGGTGAACGACACGGCGTTCCCCTCGGCGCTGCAGTACTGCCTGAAGGACGAGGTGATGATGAGGCTGCTGCTCAACAGCGGCTACGATGGCGAGAAGTGTTTCCGGTGTAACCACGGCGACGACTGGGACGAACTCAGCGAGTCTGATTACTCACAAGATCAGGAGGAAAAAGTTGCAGTGAGTTCCTGTCTTTGCTGTAAAAAGTTAAAAGTACGACACGTTGAAGCGCGATGGGTTGGTACGATCGATTTTGACTTTACAACCCACCCTTCGCTAAGCCCCTCCCCCCCTCGGTTACTGTTTCTAGGCCTGACAAGTTTTCACACCCGGCATGTCAACGTGGCATTTTTCAACGATATCATTCTTGTCTTTTAAAACAGCAGCTGAGACAAAATAGTCGTATCTGAGGGTCCGCTTAATTTATTTTCGTCTTCATGATCGAAAGATATTTCTTCAAAATAAATGTTTTTTCCAATATGTACAAAAAAATCTTCATGCTGATATTAAAGTGCACATATCCATCATTTTTGGGATATATTTTTTAAATAGATGCAAATTATTTGTATCTATTTAATTAATTATAAATTGAATATCTACCTGAGTCCAATAAATGTTGTTTTTGTCGTCCAGTTCTGTGACTTCGTCGCCGTCTCCTGGCTGGTGAACCTGGCGGGCCGAGTCGTGTCGATCCTCCTCGAATACGTCGGTCAGGTTTCCCTCTGCGGCAAACTGACAAAGATCCTGGAGAAACACCAGGACTGGCCTCACATTCACCGGACCACGCGTGAGTTAACGGTGTAAAGACAGAGGCGAAGTCCCGCCCCCTTTCCGTTGGACCGGCACGGGACTTTATTTTGGAAAAATCATGTTTGTGTTACACGTAGGATGTTTGTCAATTTAAAAGCTAATTTTGCAAATCAAGAAAGTCGTAAAACTTCAGACGCGCCCAAAAGGGTCGAATGTGACGTCTCTCTGAAGCTACGCCGCTTCGATGTTTCGTACCAGGATGTAGTCGCACCAACAACAACGGGGCTCACCTCTTCTTTTCTCTTCAACACTGATAAAAAGAGTCACTTGATAAAACAAATCTGGGAGGATAACGTTACATTTGTGCAAGGATATAGCTAAGCTAGCTAGCGCGCAAAAGTAACGACGTGTTGGTGACGTAAGTTTCGTGAGACGAAACTTCCCACGAAACTAAATTGTACTACGACAAAGGTATTTGAAACAGAAGTAGATCAGAGAGGTTAGTGAGTAAGTATACTTGCTAAACATGTGAAATTAGAAATAAAGGCATGTGTCTAATATAAGCCTGCTTTAAATAAATGTCCCGGCAACTATTTAAGACTTTTCAGTGTTGAGAATTAAACTTCTACTGTCACATTTATAACAGACGTAAATACAGACTTTTGAATTGAAAAAACGTCAACAATTTTCTGATGGTTCATATTTGAGTCCAAATTTTTTCCCAAATGAGGTCCCATGGGGGACACGGGAAGGGGACGGACTTCGTCTCTCCATAAAGATACGCATCAAACCCAGGACACGTGGCGCCTCTTATTGCTTCATCTCTCCGAACCGCTGCTCTCCGTGACTTCCGGGTAACCCTCGCTCTCCGTGACTTCCGGGTAACCCTCGCTCTCCGTGACTTCCGGGTAACCCTCGCTCTCCGTGACCTCCGGGTAACCCTCGCTCTCCGTGACTTCCGGGTAACCCTCGCTCTCCGTGACCTCCGGGTAACCCTCGCTCTCCGTGACCTCCGGGTAACCCTTGCTCTCCGTGACTTCCGGGTAACCCTCGCTCTCCGTGACCTCCGGGTAACCCTCGCTCTCCGTGACCTCCAGGTAACCCTCGCTCTCTGTGACCTCCAGGTAACCCCCGCTCTCTGTCCCACCTGAGCAGAGTGCTGATCAGGAAGCACCTGAGCTGCAGCGGCCTGGCGTCCGTCCGACTGCCCAACCGGCTGAAGGACTACCTGCAGTTCAAAGAGAACCACCTGTAGGCCGACATCATCCTCAGGGACGACTGAGGGGACGAGGACTTCTGTCTCATCTACCGAGTCTTACATGTCAGTCGTGACGTGTGGTTTATGGAACAGAGCAGTTTATCAAAGCTACTTACTCCCCTTAAAAGACCCAGATCTGTATGAATGACTGTGCTTTTGTTTATTATTATTATTATTATTATTACAATAAACCCTTAAATAGCTGCAGTTAATTATTGATCAGTCACTTCATCATTATGTGAGGTGACTCAGATTTCAGGGACTCGAGTATTGGATATATGCAATACAACAGGCGATGATGTTCAGACCATTACGTAACCATAAGCAAGCCGGGCACTTAAATACGGTAAATTCTCAAATAAAAGTCGGAATCTTAATAATGTCACAGGATCAAAAAACAATCTTCTACGGTTGCTACTACTATGCAGTTTTTTTGTTTTTGTTCGTGTCAGTGAACTTTCTTTTCAGATGTTCCACATTAAAAGCCTTCCAGTGGCTCAAAAACTGTATATCAGTAGTAGATTTTTACATCTTAGTGTTTGGCTGTCGCAATGTTAGTTTTTTGCAACCAGAAGTGACACAAGAGGGTGGAGTTAAGTACAACCGATCGCTGAATAAGATATTTTTAAGCTATGATGTTACAAAAGCTGTGCCAATCACCTTCTAGCCCCGCCCTAAAGCATCCCCTGTTTATGGTCTGTTTGACCATAATTTACTAAATGAACATCATGCTGTATTGAACAAGACTTGAAACTAGAGATTGAGACATAAACTCATGTTTCCAATGTTTACTGAGGGAATAAATCAAGAGAGAAGTAGAGTCATTTTCCATAGACTTCTATACAACCAGAGGAATCGCCCTCTGGTGGTCAGGAGAGAGAATGCAGCTTTAACACATGAAGCTTTGACTTCTATACAACCAGAGGAGTCGCCCCCTGGTGGTCAGGAGAGAGAATGCAGCTTTAACATGAAGCTTTGACTTCTATACAACCAGAGGAGTCGCCCCCTGGTGGTCAGGAGAGAGAATGTAGCTTTAACACATGAAGCTTTGACTTCTATACAACCAGAGGAGTCGCCCCCTGGTGGTCAGGAGAGAGAATGCAGGTTTAAGACACTTCAACATTCCAACCCTCTCGTCCAAATATGGTCAAGAAAAAAACAACAACAACAAGATGGTCAACTCATGGTGTCCCCTTTCAAGACCAATCCACGTTTTAATAGTGAAAATAGTTCACTGGATAAATCCAATAGTTTAACCCGCTGTGATCAACCAACCTCATTAACATTCATACTTACATACATACATGAATGTTCAAACCAAATAATAAGGCAAGTAGTTGCACTATAGTTATTATCTTTCCAGAGAAGAACACTGGGTCCCATCTAGTGGCCATTAGAGGAACTACAACTGAACAAACCTCCAGCTGTAGCGCTGAACATCAACACACACACACTGAAAGTGACCACATTGAGGACGTGTGAGCTGCTTCCTCTGGCTGACAGACAGCGAAAGCAGATCGACTCTAAATTTAACCCCCCCTGACCTGCAGGACCAACAACAACAACAACAGCGTGGCTCCACATTCTGGCGGGTCACCCAAGAACCCGATAACAGACGAGAGGTTTTGAACGACCTCCAAACGGTCGACACCAGCTGCAAGTCGGGGCAGCTCTGAGGCAGCTGTAAAAGAAC
Organism: Ophiodon elongatus; assembly: GCA_016806645.1. Taxonomy (NCBI): domain Eukaryota; kingdom Metazoa; phylum Chordata; class Actinopteri; order Perciformes; family Hexagrammidae; genus Ophiodon; species Ophiodon elongatus. The sequence continues at coordinate 23,700 of JACSYO010002171.1, forward strand.
CACAGCAGGTGTGTTAATGTGCTAAAACAAAGTAAAGCACGTACAGATTAAAGTGAGACAATGAAACAAGAGGTGTGTAACACAGCACGGGATTCTCAGGTGACATAGCACTCCGTTCAGTAGCCATGCTGCAGGACATCTGACTGCTCCTGTCTGTTTGGATCAAATTGAACTAAAGTTAAAGCATTAATTACCTTTTTTTGCCCACTTGGGGGCAGCAGAACGAGCTGGAAACCCAACATGGGCCATATTTATTATTATTGTTGTGATACTACGGCAACGGCCAGTAGCTCCATTGAAGTTCGCTACATTTCTGTCTTTATTTATAGTTTTTTTTATTCGTGTTTATTATTGGAGCAGTAATGAAATATGAATGTATTCATCAACATCGGAAAAGGAAGCGGACTTTGAGACGACCGACCAGCCAGACCCGCCGGACCAAACTGCCCCGGAGAGGAGAGCCTAGCCCAGCTAGGACCTCAGGCGACTCCACTACCCAGCATGCACCTGGCTGTCTGATAACAGTAAGATGGAAGAAAGCTGTCGTGATGTTGGTGCTTGTTGAATTTTGAATGTGAAGGTGTCGGCCATTTTATCTGAACAGAGAATTGTTTTTGTTGCTGCTGTTTACATTCCTGATAATAAAAAAACAGGAATGTTCTCCTGACTGTGTTTTGTTGGTCACGTCTTTGTTGTTTCACAAACGGGCAACAACTGCATTTCGTTGTGCGTCCCTGTGTTGCATGATGACAATAAATGATCCTTGAATCCTTGAATCGTTAACCTGTAAAGTAGGTGAGGAGTGTCTCGGAGTAAAAATGAATAAATATATTTTTTTTAAACGTGTAATAAATGCTTTTGTGGTTTGTGACGTGTGCCAAAGAATCACTGATAAATATAATAAATAAATAAATGAATAAAGTCACTGACTGTGACGGGTTATTCCGGTAGAAAGTATTTGAGACCATCAGCTGCCCGGAGGTCAGGTAATTACTTTTTTTTTTTTAAATTGATGGATGATTTTGGAAAATATTCAGCCGAAGAGGAAATTGAGTTTTGTATATTTAATGGGGTTAAACATGAAGAATCCAACCGTCTTGGTTCCTTGTTAAGTCGCTGGTCGTGTCTACGGGCCGCACAGCTGGATGACGGATGCTAATCGGCAATAATCCAGGTCAAAGGTCACATTTACAGCCGCTCTGGGACGAGAGCGGTGTCGTGTCACTGTGTGTCTTTTCACCTCGGACGCGTAACACGAGTCGACTTCCAAAGCAGCTTGTTAAACACGAACCAGTGATGGATGCACGTCGGTGCTGAGCTCTGTTGGTTGTCGCGGAAACCAAACAACAAGCCACCATCCTTCCAAAAAAAAAAAAAAAAAAGAAAAAAGAACAACAACTCAAAACTGAAGGTCAGTCCTACACTTCATGTGACAAAGCACAGGGGTGGACACAATAATGACAACACCTTTGCTCCGACGAGTACAATGTTTAGTTTGTTCACGCTTGGATTTAACCAGCGACCTCCGGGTCGGGAAAGTGAAGCAAATGTTGAAGTGCCGGGCCACAGTGTCTCGTTATTGATTCATATTTTTATTTAATTTGACCCGATACTTTGTTTCAAATTAAAAGCCCTGTGGCTTTTATTCTGAAATATTTGCAATTTACACGGCTCCATAAATTAACAGAATATTGTCTTTTAAATGTTGATTATTATAATTATTGGCATTAACATTTTTCTGTCTGAAATTGATTAAAAAATATATATATATATTTAAAATTAAATTAAATAAAAATCTGGCCGATGCGAAAGGCTAACTGTATTTGTAAAATAAGGGCTGCAACGGAGTGTGGACAACACATGCATGAGAGATGCAGCAGTTCCATGAGAAACCCTGCATTCTCTCTCCTGACCACCAGGGGGCGACTCTTCTGGTTGTATAGAAGTCAAAGCTTCGTATGTTAAAGCTGCATTCTCTCTCCTGACCATCAGGGGGCGACTCCTCTGGTTGTATAGAAGTCAAAGCTTCATGTGTTAAAGCTGCATTCTCTCTCCTGACCACCAGGGGGCGACTCCTCTGGTTGTATAGAAGTCAAAGCTTCATGTGTTAAAGCTGCATTCTCTCTCCTGACCACCAAGGGGCGACTCCTCTGGTTGTATAGAAGTCTATAGAAAATGACTCTACTTCTCTTGATTTATTCCCTCAGTAAACATTGTAAACATGAGTTTATGTCTCAATCTCTAGTTTCAAGTCTTCTTCAATACAGCATGATGTTCATTTAGTAAATTATGGTCCATTTAGAGTCAAACATAAAGCAGGGGATGGTTTAGGGGCGGGGCTACAGGGTGATTGACAGGTCTCTACCACGGTGTTGTTCAGTCCGAGAGTTTTCCGTGTTTTCCTTACAACTTCAACCCCTTTTGTTTTCAGTTCATTGTCACATTTTGGTCCTAAAAATATCTTATTCAGCTTTCAGTTACACTTTGCTCCTCCTCTCGAGTCACTTCTGGTTGCAAAAACAACAAGATTGCGAACTTCTTATCGACAGCCTCATTCTCGGGAAGGAAAAATAACCCTGCATGCAGCTATTAGATCCTTTTACAACTCTTATGGCCTAATTATTGAAATAAGGACTATTCATATACTTTCCCAATGTAAGTCTATGGGTAAAGTATTTTTGGGCTCCATGGCGTCACATGTAAGTTGCAGTTCCACCGTTTGGCCACTATGTCAAACCTTCTTCAAACCTCTTCCTGGAGATCGGTGTTTAAGTGTTCTTGAGTTATTTTGAAGTTACGTTTGTGACCTTTGGGACATGTTTTCCGTTCTTGTGTTACGTTGTCTGCGTATTATTTAGTTTACTTATTTCCCAACGTGTTTTTTTTTTGTTGCCTCGACTTAACTGCTGTCGCTTCACGCCAGCCAAGTGGTGTAAAATAGCTCGAAATAGCCAGAAATGTGTCATCATGACGCGCAGAATGCTCTTAAAATATCGTGCTCTTTATGCGTCTTCCCATGAGATCAGGCTGACCGATCACCGCTTTGTTTTTATTTCTAAGAAACTTTAAGGAATGTCACTTTGATAGAGTCCGACGACTCGTCGTGTTCTGGTGTAAACAGCGTCAGGCGTTCGCCATCGGCCTCAACTGCACATAATCCCGCCGTCCTCGGGGAGAACAAGTGTTTCCCTGACAACAGCAACACAACCACGACGTGTTTCGCGCGTTGCGTAACGATCTCCGATGTCTCCCCACGGCGTCTTGTTCCCTCCTCCATTCTTTTTTCGAGGCACGAGTCGCTGGTGAGGCCACTCAGAGGGCTCGCATTCCTGCGGTAAGCCTATCTCATTGAACCCCCCCCACAGCCCAACACCCTAAAAAAAGACAAGGCGATCAGCCCCCTCCCTCCCTGCCCGCCCCCCCCCCCTCCATCAGGCCCCTCTGGCAGCTGGGACCAGCAGATGAACGAGGACTCTCCGACTCGCCAACAGACCTGAAGGGACCTGATGGAGGACAAGAGGACAAGTCAACGAGGAGACTCAAGCAGCACGACAACTTAGGGAAGATTTAAATTAAGATTTAATCAAGTGCACAAGGAGAAGAGAGAAGCAGAAGAGAGTCCAGAGCCATGAGTACCTTCGGGTACCGCCGGGAGCCGAAGAAGCACGAGGAGGTGGACGAGGACGAGCTGCTGGCCTCGCTGTCCTCCGAGGAGCTGCAGGAGCTGGAGAGGGAGCTGGCCGACCTGGACGACAACGTGCCCATCGGCCTGAGGCAGAAGGACCAGACCGCCAAGACCCCCACCGGGAACTTCGACCGCGACGCCCTGCTGAGGTACTGGGAGGACGAGAACAAGAAGCTGGTGGAGGGCGAGAGGACGGAGACCCACGGGGGACAGGTGAGAGGGGGGCATCGGTGCTCCGGCGTTCATCTGAGATTAGTTCTAATCTGAGTTTAGCAAAACCACTTTTAAAACGAGTAAACCAGGATTTAAAATAACTAACCATAACCCTGTTGCACAAATAAAAACAAATCTCTTTCAGTAAATCCAAGTTTAAAGCTAAATTAAATGATAATCAATGTGGAGATGCTTGTTTACCCAAATTATATGAAGTAAATAAATACTTAACCTTGTATGTAGGCTATAAAATGTATATTATAAAGTTCATATCATAGTTGAAATTGGTTGTTTTGGTGCAACAGAATTCATTTGAATCTAGGTTTGAAGTAGAAAACTAAACAGATGTTTAAAAAGAGGTTTAAACTTTATCTTTCTTAATTATAAGTCAGTTTTTTAGTTTATTACAACATGATTCAAACCATCGGGTTTAAAAATGAATCTTTGTTGGTGTAAACCGAACTTAAAATGAATAAACTGCCTGTTTTAACAAAGGATTACACTTTGTGTTCCTGATGATCAAATGATCCTTTTCACAACATCCATGTTTGTTTATTATCTTCTGGGTTTGATTTATAAAAAATTTAAAAAAAACTCATCTGCAGCAGCAAAACTGGTCCATGTTTGCACCTTCATCCCCAAACGATGATCCATAACTGTTACAAGAGAAACAGATGACTAAATGTTGCATGCGATGCATTATTATATCATTCTTCGCTTCAGTCGATTATACACCGCTGAAAACATAGTTATGAATATTATATTCAATTTCTGCTCATAAATACCCCTAAAACACTGGACCTTTAATTAAGTAAAGCACAACAGTATTAAATATACATAAAGTAAAAGTACTCATCATACACAATGATATATATATTATTATATTATTGGTTTATAATAATCGGTCACTTTAATGTTGCAGCTAGTAAAGGTGGAGCTAATTTTACCTCCTTTTATATTATTTCACAGTCGTTGATATACTTACATTAAATACTGCCGGCTGTCTTAATTCCTAAAAATATGGTATAATTTATAAATTAACTATATTTTGAGTTTATATTCTAAAACCTGCAAATTAGTTAATTTACTCCATTAAATGGAAATACTAAGTAAATATACTGCAACGCATCACTGAAAGAATCTAACAGAGAACACATGTTGTTTTGTTGCTATATTATAATCTTTATTTATTTTCTAATTATCTGGATTCCCAGACAACATGTGCAGTATTTTAAAAAAAATGCTAGATTTGAGTGACAAGACTAAAAAGTCTCACTCGATTCAAATCAACACTTTCTGGAAAAAAATAAAATAAATGAGAAAACAGATTCAGTTTCAGTTTGGGATTAAAGGAGCAGTCCAACAATTTTTCTCATGAAGATCAGTTTACTCTTCATAGTTCGTCATATTTAGCCTGTTGTTTCGTCTCAGCTTGGAGACTATGAATCTAAATGCAGATGTGAGTTCAGTTCAGTCCAGTTGCATTGTGGGAAACGTAGGAATCAGCTTTTTTGGGCGCTTGGTCCATACTCAGGGGCTAAAAGTCAGAATATATAAGCCTCAATTCTTTTTTTAAATTTTTATTATTTTGTATTTGTCTCTCACAAGTCATCCAGATTTATGCAAGAGCACTGGCGTACACATTCAATGCTAGAAATTAAGTATTTCTGATTCACATCACGTGCAAATTAATGTAATACTCGTGCATATTTGGCCAAAGAATCTATTGTGTTTTTGACATGAAGCCTTTTGAAGTGTCCTCAGATGTTTGTGTTGTCCTTTTTTAAATTTTGCATGAATGTTTATCGTGTTTGCGAACATAAACCCACTGGTATGACATGTATAATTATGTAGAAGTGTCGCATGTATCGAGTTGGTGGAAAGAAGTCTAAAAATACAGACTGTCGGAGAAATGCCAGCTTTAATGACCGTCTGCCAGCGTCGGAGACGGCTCCTAATTAAAAGCCGGAGTCTGGAGAATGTCAAGGTTCGAGCTAATTTTCTGTCCTGTTATCGTGTGCAGGAGGGACGCCCAGATAATAGCAGAGGGGAACGAGCGACAGTGACCGCCGGCGACCCCGGCAAGCCTTTGGACAGCGACAGGAAGAAGATTTCCCAAAAGGCGAAGAAAGCGAGTGTCCCAGCGAAGGAGGACGAGGCGGAAAAGAAAGACGAGTGTAAGAAGGAAGCTCCGATGAGGAGTAAATGTCCTCAGAAGAAAAGTCTGTCGAAGGGCTCGGAGAGCGAATCGAGGAGGACCGAAACCACAGACGAGAACCTGAACGCAACCTCCGACACGACGAGCGGGAACCCGACCGCCGTCGCCGAAACTCTGGAGCGCATCCAGTGCGACGACCCCGCCGTGAGCGAAGTCAACCTCAACAACATCGAGGACATTTCCCAGGAGACCTTGCTGAGATTCGCCGAGGCCCTGCGCGCCAACACCCACGTCCACGTCTTCAGCCTCGCTAACACTCACGCCGACGACCGCGTGGCCCTCGCCGTGTCCAGGATGCTCCGCGAGAACCGCTTCGTCAGGAACCTGAACATCGAGTCCAACTTCGTGTCCGGTCAGGGCCTCCTGGCGCTGGTGGCGGCGCTGCAGCACAACAGGACGCTGGTGGAGCTGCGCTTCCACAACCAGAGGCACATGTGCGGCGGGAAGGTGGAGATGGAGATGGTCCAGCTGCTGAGGGAAAACTCCACCCTGCTCAAGCTCGGCTACCAGTTCGACCTCCCGGGCCCGAGGATGACGGCGACCAGCATCCTGACGCGCAACCTGGACCAACAGCGACAGCGGAGGCTCCGACAGATGAAGGAGCAGAGTCCTCCAGAGGTGTCGGGACAAGGTCCTGGTGCATCTGCAGTAAACAGACCCCCAAAGAAGACGTCACAATCTTCTAAGACTGTTGAAAACCAGAAGAGAAACCCTCCCCTTCCTCCTCCTCCTCCTCCATCTTTAGACCCGCCAACGAGGAAGATCTCCGAAATGGTCAAACAGCACGAGGGCTCGAACACGACGAAGACTCAGTCGAACCAAAGGAAGACAAAGTCAAAGAAGCTCAAGAACGGCGCCAACGAGAAGGAGAGCGCAGATATCCTCAAAGACCTGAAGAACGCCTTGAAGCCGTCGCTGCAGAAGAGACAAGACGAACCGTCGCGCCTGCTGCCGCCACCGCCGCAGACGCAGACGTCGAGCCGCGACGATCTGATGGCGGCGATCCGCGAGAGCAGCATCGGGTCCTTAAAAAGGGTAAGACTTCCTGTGAGGCTGTCACTGACTCATCTTTGTTAGAAGGAAGTTTTGTTTTGCCTGAGTGAAAGACATAACACTCTTCTGCGTGAAGTGTCTTAAAACCTGCATTCTCTCTCCTGACCACCAGGGGGCGACTCCTCTGGTTGTATAGAAGTCAAAGCTTCATGTGTTAAAGCTGCATTCTCTCTCCTGACCACCAGGGGGCGACTCCTCTGGTTGTATAGAAGTCAAAGCTTCATGTGTTAAAGCTGCATTCTCTCTCCTGACCACCAGGGGCGACTCCTCTGGTTGTATAGAAGTCTATAGAAAATGACTCTACTTCTCTCTTGATTTATTCCCTCAGTAAACATTGTAAACATGAGTTTATGTCTCAATCTCTAGTTTCAAGTCTTCTTCAATACAGCATGATGTTCATTTAGTAAATTATGGTCCATTTAGAGTCAAACAGACCATAAAGAGGGGATGCTTTAGGGCGGGGCTACAGGGTGATTGACAGGATGCTGCCAGAGACGTATACAGCGTCTCTACATCCCTCCTCCTCAGACCAAATAAACAAATAGTCCAAATGGCGACGGCGAAATCGCCGAACTTGAGACTTCAAAACATCGGTCCACAAACCAACGGGTGACGTCACGATGACCACGTCCACTTCTTATATACGGTCGATGGTGTGGACGCTGTCGTCAGGCGACGGTCTGTCATTCCTCGACTCTCTCTCGGGTTATAAATAGTTTTGACTCCTTCCTTTGATAAGACTGATGGCTGCTGGGAAGAGAGCAGAGTGTTGTTCAGATTCCCACAAGGTTTACAGAGCCTTCAACACGACGTGTCCGCGGTGGTTTAAAGGACAGTGAGAGACAAATAGGGCCGGGCAATGTGGTTAAAATAAGTTTTAATGATATTGCTGACATGATTAGTTTCATGAGTACAACAGAACTCAAATAGCATATGTTCGTGAAAACAAACCCAGATGAAGTCAAGACGTTCAAGAGCAACCAGATCCACTATTTTTTAACTCTTTAAGGCCTTCAGTGGAGACAGAAAGTCCCCGATCTACCCACGTCTCGATTTCCTGTTTCCCCGTTCTTCCGGGTTCTCACCAGGAAATCTATCTCAGCCTGACATCTTGAAGGACGTCCCAATTCCTAAAATGCATTTTTAGGAGTGAGGATGCTGGCGTGAGGAGCAATGAGCCGGTGTGTCCTTTGTCTGGTTGTATAGAAGTCTATATACTTCTCTCTTGATTTATTCCCTCAGTAAACATTGTAAACATGAGTTTATGTCTCAATCTCTAGTTTCAAGTCTTCTTCAATACAGCATGATGTTCATTTAGTAAATTATGGTCCATTTAGAGTCAAACAGACCATAAAGCAGGGGATGCTTTAGGGGCGGGGCTACAAGGTGATTGACAGGTCTCTATGTCCTCCTCAGTCCATATATGGTCACTTCCTGTTCACTGGTTGCAAAAAAAACAAGATGGCGACGGCTAAAATGTCAAACTCAAGGCTTCACAACGGCAGTCCAGAAGCCAACGGGTGACGTCACCATGACTACGTCCACTTCTTATATACAGTCTGTGTGGAAAACGCACAAAAAAACGAGGAGTAATTTCATGAATTTCACGCAGAAAGCGTCAATGTTTTTTTACTTTTCTGAGTTTTTCGCGCCGCGAAACAAAAACCATCAACCAATCGCGTTGCACCGAACTCGTTGAGTTGTTTACAAAACAACAAAACAGAGGCTCCGAAGTCCAAAGACGGCAAACTTTATTGTTCCTTTCAACCTCGAACCAGATCCACTCCTTCCTTTCTTACCTTTCACAATAAAAGCCCTAGACATATAATATTCGCTGGAGAGTATTTGAATAGAGAGTATATGAATTTAAAGTATGTCTCCGGCATAACTGTGTTTTTTTTTTTTAAACATGATGTCTTCAGTTATTTTTGTGTTTGTAACTTCAACCGGTGTGTGATGTTCTGTCGTTTCAGGTGGATCTGTCCCACGCCTGAACTCACCTGCTCACCTCACCTGAACTCTTCTCACTTTGTATTGAAACACTTCATTTTTATTTCACACTAAAATGTCACTTTTTAAAACAGCATCTTATTTAAGGCGCAGCAGCAGACCGCGTCTTTGTCCGTTTCGGACGTTGTTGTTGTGTTTTGTTACCGCGTGAAACCGAGCGTGAATACTGATGTGTAGAGAAATAAAGTTTATGTTCCGACTCAGAAAAATCTGTTTAATTTCTTTTCTTCAGTTCTTTCTGACTCAGAATAATGTTCTTTAAGATGTTTTCAGTATTAAATTAAAGCTACAATAGGTTATTGTGGCTTTCAAGTCCTCCTGGGACATTTGTATGTTTTGCCCTTTTTTATTTTCCGTCCGGTTTCTTCAAAACTACTGGCTAGCTTTATTTATTGTTTTTTGTTGTTGTTGTTGAAGCATGCCACAACTCGCAAAGTTTGGTTGGTAATTATGTCGTGTTGTTTTTAACTTTGCTTTGCTTTTAACTGCTTTCTTGGGCTTCTCTTTTTTATTTTGTACTATACATATTTGTCTCGGTAAAAAGATTCTCTGCTGTCTCTGTTTCATAGATTCAAGACAAAAACATTAATTTATTTTAAAAAGATCAGACTTCAAAGCTGAAGGTTGATGGAAAAGCTGCAGCTTCTTAATTTAAATGAGCTGCAGGATGGAGGCTTTCAAAGGGGAATATATTTATGAGCTGAACTCTCAGCTTCCAGAGAGTGTTTTTCAAATATATATATATATATATATATATATATATATATATATATATATATATTTTATATTTTATATTTTCCTTTTCTTTGACAGTGACAGCAGAGATACAGACAGGAAGCTAGGAGGAAGCCTACGACATGTGGTGTTTCTCCTGCTGCCCATCACCTCAAAAGGTTTCTTACCTACGAAACCCTAAATCTTTGCTTTGGCTCAAAGCGACTGGTCTCGTGACACGCGACTCCCCTCAGCAGACTTCATTACAGTTGGGCGGCTTCACGTGTCGCTGACCTGAGACGAGGATCAGCTCCGTGTGTTCGGTAATAAAAGACAGCTCACTGAGGGATTAGACTTCACGACAGACAGACAGCGGGAGCTGCGACGTGAGCCGACTGCAGCAGCTGCAGCCGACTGTCCATCGACACACACACACACACACACACACACACACACACACACACACACACACACACACGGTACAGTAAGCGACATATTATTTTAAACTACTGAGCAAACTGAAGTTTTCATGAAATCAAAAGTGTCCGACTCCTCTGCAACAACAGGATACCTCTGAAACTAATGAGCTAAATATCCGTGCATTAAATGTATGCTAGCACAAGCTGCATGCGCGTTATCATGCCAACAAGTTAGCGTGCTAAGTGTCACCAAACGCTGGCTGCTGGTCCGAGCCTCAAATGGGTTTCAGCTCAGTCCGACACAGAGCAATGGAATCGGACCAGAGCGGGTGTTGGGCGGTTTCCCGTGGTCACCTGACCAGTACGATGGCGAAAGATGGCGATCGTTGCAAGCTGCTGTTGTGACAGCGGACGCAGCTTTGGAGACGGCTATCTGGTTGATTAGCTCGGTAGCTTGTCCGGGTAGTGAGGCGGAGTTGGACCCGCCCGCTGTTGAGCTCATTTTCTGTCCCGACGTAGCATTAAAACATGGTGGAATTAGCAAGCTTGCTAGCTCGCCGCCTGTCCGCTACCTAGCTAACTAGCTTGCTGATTCCACCATATTTAAATGCGACACCGGTGACGGAAAACCAGCCATCTGGCGAGAGCAATGTTCTTTCATGCGCCGCGACGAGAGAGAGAGAGTGTGTTTGAAGCATTGAGTTGTTAACGTTACGCTTCGTAATGTTTCTACTCGTCTAACGGAAGTTATCCCGCTAGTTACGCTACACGTAAAAATGGCCGCCGCTCTGACCGTTCAGCTACACTGATTTCAAAAGGAACGTCCATTATTCTCCTGAGGATAAACACAGAGGTTTTTATTCATCTATGTTATGTGTGTAAATGCTATGAAGCCTCTGGTGTTGGTGGACTATGTGGTTTGTATTATACTTTTTATCGTATATAATATGGTATAACTGTACCACAACCACAGCTCTACATAAAACCATAGAATGGTGGAATGTAACCAAGTACATTCACTTAAGTACACTTTCTAGGTACTTTGAGTATTTCCATTTTATGCCACTTTACACAACATTTATCTGACAGCTTTAGTTAAAATGCAGTTTTAGATTATTAATACAAAAAATATGATGTAAAATTACAGATTAAACTATCCAGCAGTATATAAAGAAATAAAAAAGGTAATTAATGCATCAATAATTATAATCCAATAACAAATATACAGATTATTCTGAAACAGGCCGTTCTGCATAATGAGTACTTTTAATTTTGGTACTTTTAATTTGATGGTAATACTTAAGTGCATATAATGAAGTAACACTTAAGGATCTGCTTTCTTCCTCCACCACTGATAAGATCTGTACATAAAGTAAGTTCACAGTCTTTAAATACTACAAACGGGGATCAGCACAGTGTGATTTGATCTGATATCAGCGGGCAGAGAAATCCATCCGTCTGCATATGAATCAGTTTCTAATCCAGCAAGACACACACACACACACACACACACACACACACACATTAAACAGCTGTTCAAAGTAAATATGGCCCCCCTCCCCCCCGGGAGCCCGGTGTGACTGTGTGACCTCCTCATTACGTCGCTTCGCAGCTTCACTACAACGTAAATGTTAAGACTCAAGTTTAATTGGAGGGAAATGAAACGCTCCACTTGTGAAGTGCTGAGAGACGACTGCAGCCCTGTGCTGAGGGCAAGGTCCCGCTGAGAGGCTCTGCACTCACAATGAGAGAGAGAGATGGGCGGGGGGGGGTTATATCAATAAAACTGTGAGTGGTCAGAATCCTTCATAAAGACCGGGCCCCTTCTCATTTCTCAGTTTGCACATCCTCCCTTCCTTTCCTCGTCTCCTTAACGGGTCAAAGGTCAAGGCACAATGTGCGTGCCGAAGCAGTGCGACCCATTTGAATGTACAACAATACGTACGTCGTAAGGGCAGCCGCGGTACGTAACGAAGGTAAAAAAAAAGGGAAAGTAAGCGATTTGGAACGCGGCCATGTTTCCTATTAGCTTAGAGCGTGTTAGCATGCTAGCATTCGCTAATTAGCACTGAAAGTACAGCTGAAGTATTCTTGGTTTTACCGATGCTCCGCCTTTCACATATATGTACATTAAAATCATCACGCTCATTATTATAAGTTATTCTTTATACGTTTTGTGTCCCACTCTACCTATATATATATATATATATAAATGTATGTATATATATATATATATAAATATATATATGCATATATATATATATATATATACATAAACACACAGACATATATATATACACACACACATACCTACATACACATATATACATATACACATACATATGTGTATATATACACACATATATATACATATATATATACACACATATATACATATATATATACACACACATATATATATATATATATATACATATATATACATATATATACACATATATACACATGTATATATATATATATATATACATATATATATGCACACATATATACATATACATATATACACACACATATATATATATATACATATATATACACATATATATACATATATATATGTATATATATACATACACACACACATATACACCTATATATACACATGTATACACACATACATAATCCAATGGTTTTATTGGCCTGAGTTTCATGAAACCATTGTTGCCAAAGCATAAAGTACAGTATTATTAATATGAGTATTAACATAACTGCTATAACATATATTTTTATTAATATAGTTACATTTTGACTTGCTGGTGAAGCTATGAGAAACATATTGTTTACGTAACGTTAAAGGAAAAGTTAAAGAGTACCAACGTCACTGAGCTTCATCCTCAGGGGACCACGAACGTCTGTAAAAACCCAACTAGAAGAAAAATACTCTACTTTTTAAATTCTAGAACCTTCCACGTAATAAACAAGAATACCTGTCGTTGTTTTTACCTGACTGCAGCGTTCAAAAGTCCAGAACCAGCTTTTCTTCTCTCCCTCAATAATAAATGTCTGAACCGAGATCAAAAGACACAGTGAATGTTGTGAAGAATCAAACTTGTTGAATCAGTTTAATTATTGATCTGTAAATATTGAGTTAGTGTCTCTGAAGGTTTAAACTGAGATTATCTCAGCTGATAGTCGAGAACTCCAGACTCACCATCTGTTTCTATGGTGAAGCTTGAAGAAGAGCTTTGATGAAGCAACACGTTGCTTCTTAATTTCAGTTTATTCCAGGCTGCTTTTATTGTGAAACTCTTGACACGGAAACAGGAAGCTGTTCCCGTTTTTAAATCCGAGCTTCTCTTCTCATTCGACTGTTGCTCGGACGAAGTCTCTTTCTGTCGTCAGTCTCCATCTCCTTTGCTCTCTCCATCTTCTAAAACCAAATAACATCTGTTGTTTTAAAAAAAAAAAAAAAAAAAAAAGTCAACAAAATAAAAGCATGTGACAAACAAATCAAGATCTTGAGGCAGCAGATTACAAAGCAGCAGCTTTGACAAAGAACGAGACACAAATTTCTCTGTAAATATTAACATTTATTTAAGTATACAATTTAGTATTCTCACTCCCTCCCCCCCCCCACCCCTCCCCTTTTCACAGGTTCAGTATCTCGGCTTCTCGATGCAGCATTAAAGCCTCGCTCGCTGGAGGACGGTTTAAAAACTCTGAACACGAACAGTTAAAACGAGCGTCGGGTTATTTCTCTTCACAGCCGAACCCTCAAGCTGCTTGCAAATGCCACATTTGGTTTATTATTATTATTATTATTATAATTATTATTTGCTCTTTTTTAAAAAAATGAATTATTCTCCACGACGAGGCATTTACAGTCGCGTTGCATAAAAATTATAGTTTGTTAACTGGAAGAGGATGAATTATGTTTTTATCTTTTTTTTTTTTTTTTTTTTTTAAGTTCTTTTGCGTGATGTGTGACGTTTGTTTTTGAAATACCGACCGGAGCGCTTGGTGTTTCCCCTCCTGCAGGAAAATAACGGAATGATGTCACAACAAAAAACAACCAACCAGACATCAAGAACAAAACTTCTATCATATCACAAATGCCACAGTGTGTCTGTGTGTGTGTGTGTGTGTGTGTGTGTGTGTGTGTGTGTGTGTGTGTGTGTCTGTGTGTCTCTGTGTGTGTCTGTGTCTGTGTGTCTGTGCCTCTGTGTGTGTGTCTCTGTGTGTGTGTGTGTGTGTGTGTGTCTGTGTCTGCCTCTGTGTGTGCCTGTGTGTGTGTGTGTGTGTGTGTGTCTGTGTGTGTGCGTGAGTCAACGTGCGGAGACGTGTTTTAATACGAAGCCGAAGAGGGTGAAACGTCCTCAGTCGTGTTTTTTTTTTTTTTTTTTTTTTAAAAGGTCCAAATATTGCGAAACCTTTAGCTTTTAAAAAGCGTCCCGTCGTCACGGTAACCTGCTTGTAACGAAATGACTGGACAAACGCACGCCTGAAAAACACAAAACGTAACTATCATATAAACTGTGTGCAAATAAACAGCTTTTTAACTTCATAAAAAAAACAAAAAAAACAACATAAAGTTGAAAAGTTTGGTCCAAAATGAAAAAAAAGAAAAACAAGTAGAGTTCATGAAATAATAACACGACTAAAACTACAATTTATTGGGAAACTCGGAGGTACGAAAAGAAGCACGGTAAGAAAACTAGTGTCGTCTCGCGTTTCCAACACAAAGAGGATCCTGCCTGTTTGCTCGCACGTTCCCGTCTCTCTTCAGTTGCCATGGCGACGAACGAAAAACAAGAAAAATGAACATGAAATAAAAAAAAAGATAACTCCCCCCCCTCCCCCCAAGGTTCAGACTCCTTAGTGTTTCTGTATTATCGAGGGTGAAATGTAGCCTGCGTCTCCGCGTTTAAGTGCTTTCTGATGAAACGAGTCTGTAACGGTGTGACGGAACTTTACAGATTTAACAGATGAGGTATTGCACGGATTAATTATAATAAATCGTAAAAAAAAAAAAATAAAAAAAAAAAGCTAAAATAAATATACAGCCAATTCATACAACATTTACATTGCGATGTTAGTCGGATGCTGGAAGATTTTTAAGAGGATATTTTAGTGTCAGCGGTAGGTGCAGAAGGGGGGAGGGGGAGGGGGAGGGGGGGGTCTTCACTAGTCGTCCCACTCGTCATCGTCTTCGAAGTCTTCGTCTTCGTCGTCATCCTCGTCTTCGTCTGGGAAAAGGAAACAAAGGTCACATTTAAAGAGCGCGGAAATACACAGAATTAAAAAAAGTTACTAAAAAAGGAACTTTCATGATGCGTTGGTTGTGGCGCCCCCTGTGGACTAAAGAGGTAGTGTCTCTGAGCACCAGGTGGTGGTTCTGGCGCCCCCTGTGGACTAAAGAGGTAGTGTCTCTGAGCACCAGGTGGTGGTTCTGGTCCCTTTAGAGAACCTCTCATTGTACTGCAGCAGGGTCTGACAGTCTGGACTTCCTGGAGCTAGCAGTTTCCCCCCGTTTCCAGTCTTTGTGCTAAGCTAAGCTAACCAGCTGCTTGCTCGTGGTCTCGTTACCTGAGGAATGGATGGCTTTGCTCCTCTTCTGCATCACTTCCATGAGCGCGCCGACGATGCCCGCCGTGGGCGAGGAGCCCGGCGGTCCGGACTCCGGCTGGTCCGGCACCTGGAGACACACAAACAGATCCAGTCCGGTTCGTCACCAGAAACACAACCGGGCGTTTCTCTGAGCGATCGGAGCGCCGCCTTACGTTCTTGAGCTGGATCCCCTGTCGGATCTGGTCCAGCAGGGCGTCCCGCCCCACGCCGGAGGCCGGCGCTCGGTTGTTCTGCTCCACCTTCTTCAGCTGGGTTCCTCCTCTGATCTGCTCCAGCAGCGCCGACGTCCCGCCGGTGCTCGGCGACTGAGGAGAGTCTCCGCCCCCGTCCAGCTCCGGAGGGGGAGGCGGGCCGGGGGGGGGAGGCGGAGGAGGCGGCGGAGGAGGCGGAGCGGGGG
>JACSYO010002171.1:45000-148608 GCA_016806645.1 Ophiodon elongatus
TGTGTGTGTGTGTGTGTGTGTGTGTGTACTCACATCAAAACCTGTGTTTGGATCCCAGCCCACGTGACCGATGTGCCTGAAGAATACGGGACAGACATCTGGTGAGATCACACACATTAATATACAGAGGCATGTTCAGCGTGTGCACGTGGGCGGACACATAGCGAGCCCACACACACACACACACACACACACACACACACACACACACACAGAGAGAGACACACACAGACACACACATCAGTGAGTGACATCAGTCAGAGAGACAGAGTGGTCATTGAACGCTCTCAGACTGCAACGCAACATGTTTACTGTTTCCATGAAGAAGAATGAGTGT
This sequence comes from Ophiodon elongatus, assembly GCA_016806645.1. Classification (NCBI taxonomy): domain Eukaryota; kingdom Metazoa; phylum Chordata; class Actinopteri; order Perciformes; family Hexagrammidae; genus Ophiodon; species Ophiodon elongatus. Next base: position 45,338 of record JACSYO010002171.1, read on the forward strand.
TACTGCGGCGTCTCTCTCACACACACACACACACACACACACACACACACACACACACACACACACACACACACACACACACACACACACACACACACACACACACACACCGATAAGCTTCTCTCCAGATTCCAAACCGTTTAGAGACTTGATAATATTCGATAAGTATTGCGATTTGATATTAAGATTTCTTGCCATTTTCTTTACAGTTTAAATCCCACACGTCTAGAGGCTTTTATTTTGGAAGGTCAGAGATGTCCTGAAGTCAAATATATCAGTCGGTCTGGATTTATCTATTTATTTTTCTTCCAGCGACCTAAAAATCTATGGGTTAGGGTTAAATTTATTTATTTATTTATTTTCACTGCCACAGTTCCGGATATATATATATATATATAAAAATAAATAAAATATATATATATATATATATATAAATAAATAAATATATATAAAATAAATATCTATATATATATATATATAAATAAATAATCAATATATATAAAATAAATATATATATATATATATATATTATATATTTTATTTATACGGGATGAAATTGTTTTATGATTTAATATTAATTCAGCCTGAATTCATCAACACAGACGCCGTCATGGCGTTCGGTCTGCGGTTCTCGTGAACGTGAGGAACCCGAAGTATTCCAGACGTACTTCGGTATGCGTGGTGTTTACCGTACTCTGGGTTTAAAATGTCAGGGTCGAATAACCCCGACATTTTAAAAAGATCCTGAAACCTCTCGAAGCTTTTTTCTGTTGTTTTGTTCTTGAAACGTTGAAGAAGTCACGTTACACGACTACTGAGATAAAAGAGAACTTAGAACAATTCTTTCATTGTTTCAAATGTTATCGTTTCTATTCTTTCAGTTTTTACCGTGTAAAAGTACCATGAGTACCTTTTAATAAATAATAAAATGTAATATTATTATAATAAATATTTATCTAAAAAAAATAAAAATAAATCACTATTTAATCTCAGATTACATTTTTAAATAAAAAAAATAATTTTCACAGACAGTTTTCGCTTTACTGATTTCTTTTATTACTGACATTATTATATTATTGATATTTATTTAAATGTATTTTATTTCTTAGTTCTTTATCTACAGTTCCATTTCATCAGCGTTTCTCTCGCTTCGTTGAGCTCTTTGTAAACTCTGTTTTTAAATAAATAAAGTCATTATTAATCTAATTGACTAATTAAAAAACAAAACAGAAATCCTGTGCTGCAAGAGAGCGAGGGTCTAATGAAACAAACCGGTGAGTTGCATTCTGGGAAATGTAGGCTGCAGTAATTCTGGACGTTTGGTCCGACCAAAGAGAAACGCGACTCACTGGAAGTTGCTCGGCGTGCCGATGTCGGCTTTGGTGAGCTTCTTCTTCTTGCCTTTGGGCTTCTTGTCCTTCCTGTTCAGCGCGCTGTGGCTCCGCACGTTGTTGAGGTGGTACGGAGGCTGCTGCTGCTGGTGGTGGTGGTGGTGCTGCTGGTGGTGCTGGTGGCTGTGGTGGGAGTTGTGGAACCGAACGTTGTTGATCTCCGGGTTCTTGATGTCCACCGTGGCCATGTGCAGAGCTGGACCTGCACACAGGGGGGGGGGGGGCGTGGTCCATCAGAGACAACAACACTGCCACACCTTAAATATTATAACAAGTCCAAACTGTGCTGCACTATTTTATTTAGATTAGTCCATTAAGCTTAAAAACCAAATTAAACAAAAAAAAACCCAAAAAAAAAATTTTTTTTTTAAAATTCGATTTGTCAAAATTAGAACGAAAAACCACACACTTACTGGATACTTTAAACAAAAGTCTGGATGTTAATCTATTTAACGTTACTGTTTGAACACAGTACTTCTGCAGGCTACACTAATAATATTAGTGTTACACAAGTTTACAATCCAAACATTCAAAAACACCTTCAGGACCTCGTGGAGTCCAAAAATAGGTCATTTTATTCATGTTGACGAAACTTACAAATTATTGAAGAGAGTTAATTTAATAAAAAACAGATTCTCAATCACGTTCTTCAAACTGAGGATTTTGTTTGCAGATTTTTACTTAAAATTTTTACTTTAAAAAGAAAAGAAAAAGTAAGAGGCTTCAAGGAAAGAAGGTTCGGAACCATCGCTGGAGGAGATACCGGCATCGTTATCCAGTGATCTCCGGTACCCGATGCCCCTCCCCCTCTCCCCCGTCGGCCCGGGAACCGTTCAGTCCATCGAATTCCTCGTAATCTCCACAAAACCGCGGCAGCGTTGGACATAAACCGCCTAATCCACCGCTAATCCCCGGGACTCCCCATGAGCGCTGGACGTCTGCGACCAGGACCCCAAAAGAAAAAAGGGGCTCGCCTCAAAGTCTGACGCTTCGATGTCTTTGTGTTGAAAACGGCCGAAGATCATCATTTTTTTCTGACTATTTTTTTTTTCGGGGACAAAGTATTTGTTTTGTGTTTAACATTTGATCACTTTGGCTATTTTTGTTCAATAAACAAATATTTTGAACAGACGCCAACCTCCTGTTCTAAAGAGTGAAGTCACAGCTTCATGTGTTAAAGCTGCATTCTCTCTCCTGACCACTAGGGGGCGACTCCTCTGGTTGTATAGAAGTCAAAGCTTCATGTGTTAAAGCTGCATTCTCTCTCCTGACCACCAGGGGGCGACTCCTCTGGTTGTATAGAAGTCTATAGAAAATGACTCTACTTCTCTCTTGATTTATTCCCTCAGTAAACATTGTAAACATGAGTTTATGTCTCAATCTCTAGTTTCAAGTCTTCTTCAATACAGCATGATGTTCATTTAGTAAATTATGGTCCATTTAGAGTCAAACAGACCATAAAGCAGGGGATGCTTCAGGGGCGGGGCTACAAGGTGATTGACAGGTCGACACCAGAGACGTACGTTACTCCTCCTCAGTCCACATATGGTCACTTCCGGTTCGCAAAAAAAAAAAAAAAAAAAAATGTCGAACTCGAGGCTTCAAAACATCAGTCCACAAACCAACGAGTGACGACTACGCCCGCTTCTTATATACGGTCTGCGGTTTTGTAGTAATGTATCAAAAATATTGGCATCAGTACTTAAACTTTCACAAAATGCTGATCTACTTGTGTTCATGCCAAAAACACGAGGAAGCAGAAACTCCAAATTGCCGGACTCGACTGCAGAAAGCTTCTGGAGCCAAAACAAACCTCGCTTCACTCGTTAGCGAGCAGCATGCGGAGGAAGAGTTCACACCAGGTCACAAGGAGCGGATCACGGATTTTACGAGACTGCATTTGAACACAACGTGATCACGAGCATTATAATTAACCTTCATTTTTACTGAGCAGCGCTTGAACGCATCATGACGCAAGTTAATGCAACCTGTGTTGTTGTTGTTGTTTCCTCAGAACGTCTTGAAAAGGCTGCAATCAAATCACTGTTTTAGAGTTTGATTGTTGTTAATAATAATAATAAATAAATAAATAAATAAATATATATATATATATATATATATATATATAAAATAAAGTTTTTGGTGTTCAACCAGCTTCACGCTGACATCTTTTACCCTTTAACCCCGATTCACGAGCACTTTCCTCCCATAAAAACAAACAAACAAACAAACAAACGTTAATCGAGTAAACGAACAAAACTAAAATGTCCAGCAGCAGTGAGCGAGGAGATTACAGGATTAAGAACCTGACGTGGTTTAAAGGGAGCGACTACAGAGACCATGTGGTCTACATATGGCACAGATTGGGGGGGGGGAGGGAGAAGGGAGGGGGGTAGGGGGGTAGGGGGGGTGGGGGGGTAGGGAGGGGATTAACCTGACGGACAGACTCCGCTCGGTGTCGACGCAGGAGTCACAACAACGGACAGATAACGTGTCAGGAAGCAAAGGTTTTGTAGTCCAGTCGGACATCTGAGAGGACTACAAACATGTCTGTAGGGTCCTTCATGCTTTTATTTTGTAGAACGGTCTCTTTACTAACAGATGTTATGATTTAAAACCGGAACAGCTTCCTGTTTCAGTGTCAAGAGTTTCACAATAAAAGCAAAACATTTATATAGAAGTTTTGTTTAAATATTTCTTTTTTAATAAATCAAGGAGCTTCTCGCTGATTATTTGTTGAAGACGAGATCCAAAGTTTTATTTCAGACTGAATTTCTTCTCACTTCGACGTTAAGTCTGTTTTCTCCGTTTGGAAGGAAACGAAATTCAGGGAATTTACAAAAAAGGTGGAAACTTTCCACTGGGAATTAATGTGAAGAATTCAGGGAATATTCTAAAAACAGGGTTTATTTACTGCGGCTGTATTTACCGGATCATAAGCAGACGTGAGAAAAGATGGAAATAATCAAAGCCCTTAAAAATAGAGAACTCCAGACTCACCATCGGTTTCTATGGTGAGTCTGGAGTCCTCTAGCTTTACCGTCACGTGACCCTGTGGGGACGTTTGAGTCCCTTCATTCTTCTTTTGGGGCCAAAACTATTTCACATTGTTGTTTTTCCTGTTTAAATATTTATTATTGAAGCTTTAAAAACACCAACGTATTGTTTTCCTTTGTTTCAGCCGCGAGTCCAAAGACCAAAGTCACAGCAGAACCTGCATCATCAATATCATCAGCATCAGCATCAACGTACCATTTTTAGGGTCACCTCTCTTCTCTGCAAAAAGGGAAAAATAAATAAAAGAAATCATAGTTTCAGAGCAAAATTAACACGTAATAAGTGAGTTTTTGTTTTGTTTTGAAGAGGCGAGAGGAGAGGGGGAGCTCGTTAGAGAAGAGGTTTCAAAGACGAGGAAACATGGAGGAACACGGCAGAGAGAAGAGGTCTTCCTCACGAGGACAGGAAGAGGAGGAAAAGCTTCACAGTTTGAGGGGTGCACCTCTCAAACTGGGGGGGAGGGGGGTGAGACAAGTGGGGGGGGAGACAGCGAACTCACTGCAGCAGAGAAAAGAAGGAAGAAAGTCCCAAAGCTCTGGTCCTCATCTGGGGAGGGGGGGCTGGGGGGCTGGGGGGGGGGGGGGGATGTGGGTCTTCTGCAAGGCCATCGCCTTTTCCAAAAAGTCTAAATTCATTTGAACGCAAATTGAGGGCGGGGCGATGAAACAATCTCTAAAAATGTTCACCATCAAATTTATTTTTGATTCACTATTTATTTATTTTTATGATTGTAATTACTTTGAACGCAAATTGGGGCCATTCAACTTTTTTTTAATTGACGTAAAACACCAGACGAATCCTCCTCCTCTAAATAGTTCCGATCGTCACAACCTCGGGCAAAAAACAAAAAAATCTGAATTTGATCCATAAAATCCTTCACGATTTGAGCGAGGCCGACCACAGGTTTGGGACCGAGGTGGTTTTTGTTTGTTAGCAGAAGAAGAGACACACACACACACACACACACACACACACACACACACACACACACACACACACACACACACACACACACACACACACACACACACACACACCGTACCGGTCTTGCGTTGCCGTCGGTTCAGCAGGTCGTTGATGGCGGCTCTGAATCTTTTGGCCTCTTCTTCACTGGCGAAGTTCAGACCGATCTGACAGGTCTGGGAGGAGGAAGAGGAAGAAGAGGAGAAAGAGGAAGAGGAGGAGGAAGAGGAGGAGGAAGAGCAATGGATGATTTGTTATGTTTAAAGAAAGACGTGAACAGTGGAGTGATGGGAGGCGAGCTGCAGACTCACGTCTCCTGTGAACGAGACGAAGTAGGACCTGGAGCTGCTGATGGAGAAGTTGTGGTACAGCTCCTGCTCGAACATGGTTTTACCTTCCTGCAAAACAAAACACAAACACGACAGAAATATCAGAGCGGATTCTCCTTGTTTAGAGGAGACTCACATTTAATCTCATTAAAGTCTAAAAAACAAACAACGGGTCACAACTTTATCATTTCTATGAAGATTGTCTGACATCTGTCAGCAGAAACACCACCACCACCAACATCATCACCACCACCACCGTCGTCGTCATCATCATCATCACCACCATCACCATCACCGTCTCCTCACTTTTCCTCTGGTCTCATATACCCCCCCCCACACACACTCCCCCACACTCAAGCTCGCTGCTGTCACCCCCGTGCTGAAAAAACCTGGTCTTGACCCCGACATCCTCGACAACTACCGGCCCATCTCCAGCCTCCCCTTCCTGTCCAAAGTCCTTGAGAGAGCTGTTGCATCTCAACTCAAGTCCCACCTTAATCTCCATGATCTCTACGAACCCTTCCAACCCGGCTTCCGCTCAAAACACAGCACAGAAACCGCCTGACTGAAAATCACAAATGACATACTTCTCTCTGCTGACTCCGGCTTCCTCACCATCCTCATCCTCCTTGACCTCAGCACCGCCTTCGACACCATCGACCACTCCATCCTCCTCTCACGTCTCCAGTACTCCCTTGGCATAACTGGCACTGCCCTCTCCTGGTTCACCTCATATCTCTCAGATATTTCATAATTCATTGCCATAAACATCTGTAACTCCTCCACCTCCCCAGTTACCCACGGTGTCCCCCAGGGTTCCGTGCTTGGTCCCCTCCTCTTCATCATTTACATCCTTCCCCTTGGAGAAATCATCCGTCGTCATGGTCTCGATTTCCACTGCTACGCTGACGACACCCAACTCTACTTCTCCTCCAAGACCATGACCTCAGTCCTCCACTCCACTCTCACTGATAGTGGGTGCATCCCAAGTCTCTTAACTGCAGCCCCGTTTCCCTCACTTGCGTCTTTTCCTTGCGTCCTAGTCCCGCCCACCAGGGATGCATGGAGAGACGCAAGGAAACCATGCAGGGACAGAGGAAACAAGGAAATATGTTTTAAGAGAAATGAGACGTCCTTTCCTCGAAAGCGTCACGTGAAGCGACATCTGTTTCTGATGACGGCGGATCAGCTGATCACATCTGGATCAGCTGTTAGTCGCTTTAACAGCTGGAGAGACTTTTAACGGAGTTCGTGTCTGAACACATGATCAGTCTCATGGACAGTTTTTAGCTCACATTCCAATAACAAGCTACTTAAAATATTAATAAAAATAATCGTATGATGTTTTCAGTTAATTTAATGGTGTTAAACTACTACGTATACTAATAAAGACACCGTTATTACCACTAACAGAGTGGAGATGTTTTCTCTCTGTAGTCTGTTACCTGTTTAACAAACGGCATTGAGTATTTATACACAGTGTGTGGTATTTATACACAGTGTGTGGTATTTATACTGTGTTCTGTGTCCTGCTTATACGCGCACGGCCGATTTCTACCGGCGAAATGCGTTTGTTTTATTTATGAATTATTTGCGTCTATATTTTGCAATTATGGCGATTATGGTTTCTCTTGAACACTGGAATTAATTTATTAGCCTCAATGTTTCAGGTTAAACTTAAATGATATAACTCATAAAACCCAACACTCAGAAAACAAATCAAATATATAGAGTTTAATCTGTGATCCGTCTTCACTCTGGTATGAAACTCCAGCGATCAGTCCGACCAATCAGATAACTGATGAACAGTGAGGGGGCGTGTCCAACGTTAAAACACTTCCTGGAAGCCTGTTCTCTCGCTTCCTCGCTCATGGCTCCTCCGAGATGCCTCCTCGATCCTCGCTCCTCAGACAGAAATAAGAGCTTTGGGACGTCCTTCAATATGGCGGCGCAGAACAACTTCCGGTTCAGGTGAGGAGCAAGGAGCGAGGAGACGACAATTAAGAGACTTGGGATGTACCCATAGAATCATGGATGCTACAGAACTTTCTCAAACTCAACTGCAATAAATCTGAAATACTCATCATCGGCCCGAACTCCCTCACCCGCTCAGCCCAGACCTTCTCTCTCAACATTTATGGCTCCATCATCAACCCCTCCACCCATGTCCGCAACCTCGGCATCATCCTCGCCCCCACCCTCTCTTTCCTACCCCACGCCAACCACATCACCAAAACTGCCTTCTTTCACCACAGGAACATTGCACGCCTCCGGCCCTCCCTGTCCCCTGCCACCACCCAAATTCTCATCCATGCCCTCATAACCTCCAGACTTGATACTACTACAACAGCATCCTCTATGGCTCTCCCAACAAAATCATCAATAAACTCCAATATGTTCAGAACTCTGCCGCTCGACTACTCACCTCCACCCGCCGCTTTGAACACATCACCCCGGTCCTACGCAACCTCCACTGGCTCCCGGTCAAATACAGGATAGACTTTAAAATGTTACTCACCACCTACAAAGCCCTAAACAACCAGGCCCCTCCCTACCTTTCAGACCTCCTCCCCCTCCACGCCCCAACCCGTTGCCTCAGGTCCGCCGGTGCAATTACTCTGATGACCATCAGGACCAAGTGCCGGACCTGGGGTGACAGGGCCTTCTCAGCTGCTGCACCCCCCCTCTGGAATGCCCTCCCCATCCACATCCGTCAGGCTCCCACCCTATCATCATTCAAGCTAGCCCTCAAAACCCACCTCTTCAAACTGGCCTTCTCCTGCTTACCCTGCATCCTACCCTCCACTACATGACTCTTCTCCTGCTAACCCTGCACCCTACCCTCCACTACATGACTCTTCTCCTGCTAACCCTGCACCCTACCCTCCACTACATGACTCTTCTCCTGCTAACCCTGCATCCTACCCTCCACTACATGACTCTTCTCCTGCTAACCCTGCTCCCTACCCTCCACTACATGACTCTTCTCCTGCTAACCCTGCATCCTACCCTCCACTACATGACTCTATCCACACAGCTTCTTGTTCTGTTTGTTTGTTTTGTTGCTCCTTTGTCTTTCTATTTTGTCTTTTTTTTTCTTTCTATTTGTCTCTGCCCTATGTAAAGCGTCTTTGTGTACTCAGAAAAGCACTATATAAAATTAAAGTATTATTATTATTATCGTCATCATCATCATCACCACCACCTCACACCTCACACCTCGTCACCCCCCTCGTCACACCTCTCGTCACACCCCTCGTCACACCCCTCGTCACACCCCTCGTCACACCCCCTCGTCACACCCTGGGTGTGCACCCTTCTCTGCAGGACGCTGTCGCTCACCTTGATGTCGAACACCCGGATGAAGTAGGACCTCTGCGGGTTGTCCTTCACCAGACAGGCCACTCCACAGCACCGCTTCACCCAGCAGCAGCTCCGGTCGGCACCGTACACCTGGACCACCGCCGAGCACAGAGTCTGAACACACGGGGACAAAAGAAACATGAGGTTACAAAGCAGGAAACAGAGCAGCTGACGAGGAGGAGGAGGAAGAGGAGGAGGAGGAGGAGGAGGAGGAGGAGGAGGAAATCCACACGATGCAAAACGTTGCACCAGGTGAGAAACAAAGAGCAGGTTGCTGGGGCAACATGGACACCATTTTTAAAAAATCAGATTACGAGTCACGCATGCAAATATCTTCTCAACACGCAGAACGAAATGAATAAATCGAGTGTGACATCACACCCGTACATTCATTTGTGCATTAAATCTGCCCCCCCCCCCACCCCCCAATAAAAATGGAGCTTTGACTTCTATACAACCAGAGGAGTCGCTCCCTGGTGGTCAGGAGAGAGAATGCAGCTTTAAGACATGAAGCTTTGGCTTCACTCGGCAGAAACACATTCAGAAGGATCGAGGTCATGTGACTGATTAGAGCAGACGTTCCTGCCTCGTGGTCCTAAAATTGGGGGAACCGTGTATTGAAACAAGTGGTTGTGAATGAACGCCCTCAAAGTGAAGCTCAACATCAGCTCCTTGACTTCCCACCGACTGCTTTACTTCAGATGTGACATTCCTCCACTGTGTTTGACCTTCACTTCCGCAGGACAGGAAACGGAGTCCAGCTGCTGTCCTCGGCTCCGTCCCGTCCTCCGACTGTTGTGGTTTTGTGGTTTTATGGGTTTTCTGCAGAAGCGTCAAATCCTCGGCCGAACAGAAAGTAACTCCAGCCGAGGGGGGAGGAAAGAGGAAAGAGGAAACGCCAGCGGGTTTCCTCCTCCCGTGATTTACGAGCGAAGGTCGTAAGAGCGTAACACTTTCCGCCGTGAAATCACCGCTCAGCATCACACAGGAAAAGGCCAAAGGTCGGCCAGATAAACGCCTCAATTAGGGAAAGTATGCGGCAACACTGCAGACTCTCTGCAGGTTACCACGAACCCAGAGGACGACCACGCCACTGAGCACCCTGCCCCAAATACTCAGCTTTCAGAGAGTCTTTCCTTCAAGACATCCTGAAACCAATCAGTCAAATCATCCATTATTCAATCGACAGTAGATTCATTTTGGTAACCACTAAACGGTTTAGGTCTTCAAACATCTTTTTAGTCATCTTGCTTGTTTTTCTCAGTTTTATATCGTTGCAAACTGAACATTTATGGTGATTATAGTCTGACTAAACGTCATCGGTGGAAACTTTTTAAAAAGACAAAACAACTAAATGAACCAAAGGATTACTTGAAGATGACGCGTCATTGGCTGCAACCCTTGTTTAAAGTAATTGCTAATAAAAAAACAACTTGTAGAGACTTAAACAGCTCAGAATAAAATATTAACCCATCAAAAGATTGATAATCCATCAAAATCAACATGAAGTCAGCTGGTAGTTTTAGTTTAATGCTTCGCAGGACTGGCGGTGCATTCAAGTACAAGGACAGCCGATCCGGGGTTTGAGACTTTGGTGTCCGAACAGCCGACGCTCGGACCGACACGGTCCGTGGAACCAGAGATGGAACCGGAGACGTTTTATAATAATTCACATCCACGCGTCTCGTGGCGAGATCGTTTCGTTCTCTGCCGTTTTCCCCCAAAAAGGTCAAGAACGGACTTTCAAACTCACCAGCGAGAGGAAAAGTTTTCAAAAACAGCGTCTGCTTTAAAGAACGTTACGACTGATCAAACTGACGGAAAGTGAATCGGCGACTATTGTGATAATTCTGACGTGTTAAAGATTATGGCGTCCTCCTTGAGACGAATCAAAACCCCTTTGAGACCTCGAACAACAACAACAACAACAACAACAACAACAACCCACTCCATCGTTCCTAAAGTCTCCTTCTTAGCAAACATACCAACAAGTCGTTGAATAAACCACCAAACAAACAAACAGTCTTAGGTCCGGTTGGATGTGCTCTTCACTCGGGCACGTCGGGCTTCTACCGACTCAAATAGCCGGATCGGCCGACCTCATCGATTAAATTCTATGTTTTTGAATGACTTTGAAGTCCTGTTTAAGTGAAAAGGTTTCCCCTTGAATTCCTTTTTTTTTTTTTGAAGATTCAAAAAAAAAAGATTGAACCACAAGTAAAACTCCAGTAAACATCCATCATTCACGACATTCTCCATGTAACCTGCCTCCAGATAAATCCCCCCCCCGGCTCTGTTCAAAGAGCAGAGGGGGCTCTCCGCAAAGCCGGATTAGCTAATTAGCCGCATCATTTAAGAAAGCTTGGACCTACAATTTACAGAAATTGTGCGGTTTTTTTTTCTTCAAAAGAAAACCCCTCTTACCAAATGTTACATCCCAGATTTAGCTCTACTCGCAGATATCTAAGTTTTTAAAAGGTAAATTTGTGGAAATGTTGTTAGAGATATATATATAAAAAAAAATAAAGGAAATTACAGTAAATACCTGTGATTTTAACGCTGGATTTTATTGGTTGCATGGTTTACTTTAAGTTAATGTATGAGAGACACGGTCGTAGTGGTAATTGTCTCATGCATTGGATAGCAAGGAAACATTGGGAACTTGTCGAGATAAAAAATACAGTCTAAAACTGTAAAAGATAAAACGACAGACTCACAATTTATGAGTTTTTGTTCTGATCTGAGAGGAGCTGGTTACGATCCAGTGTTTTTTAACGGATGACGTAACATTTTGGGCATCTCTAGCTGGAAACCTCATAATGTTTCACATCAAAATCCAGTCAAAGAACCTGGACCCCGTTTAGGAAGATTAACGAGGTTTGGCTGAACAACTAAGTTCAAGTTTGCAGGTAAGGTTTAAAAATTGTTACACACAAACGAATATTAGAACTTTGGTCTATACAATTACAGAAAAATAGTGTGGAAAAGATTGGCGCTCCACAATTTCCTTCAGCCCACAAACCAAAAAGGTTGTTTACTTTCATATAAGGCTTAGAAATCGAGCAAATATTTACATTAAAAAAAAAAAAGAAGAGCAAAAACCAGTCGATTTAACCATTAATGCCCCAAAAATTACTTAGGCTATGTTATCAAAATGTTGTAAACAAAATAGATAAATTACCAGTGTAAAAAAAGAAACATACTCCTAGACACATACTTATTATATATATATTTATATAAGTGTTGATATTATTATTGTTTGGATTTAGCTGAATTAGAGTGTAAAGTTTAGTCTCTTTGAAGGGGGGAGATGACACATTGCTTGTATTATTGTGATTTAAAATTCAGGCTGAACAACTGAAGCTGAAGGACAAACCAAATACAGATACAAGTGTGTGGAGGGGGGCCATATTTATTTTATTTTATTATTTTAACGTGCAGGTGGTAAACAAACAAGGGGGGGGGTCGTCATATTTATTATTTTTTATTTTATATTTTATTATTTTAACATGCAGGTGGTAAACAAACAAGGGGGGGGGGGTCGCCATATTTATAATGTTTTATTTTATATTTATTTGTTTTATTATTTTAACGTGCAGGTGGTAAACAAACAAGAGGGGGGGACTTACGGCGCATTTCCTGCCGAGGTACCCGAACAGGCACTCGTTCTCCTGCGGGGTCAGGAGGATGGAGCCCACGTTGGTCGCCCTGCGGGGCTGCGGGTGGTTGTTCATGGCCCCTGGATTCTTCTAGGTTAACGCACCCCCCCGCCCTCCACCCTCCCACACAAAAAAAACGCAGTTATCCCCGCGACGGACTCAGCAAAACACTGCAAATTAGAAGCAATCCATGCGGGCTCCGGTTGCTGTGGCCTGCAGCCGGTTCATCTCCGCCGAGTCCCGGTTCTCGGAGGGGCGGCGGAGGGGGGGTGGACCAGGCGCCGGTCGGGCCGGTTTCCAGGCGTGCTCCTCTCGATTTAGGGAAAGCAACTTTAAATTGTTCTCCGTTTGGGAGTTAACTGCAACAATGCGGACTTTGCGGCGTGTCCGTGCGCGGAGAAACGCTCAACTTTCATTCGGAAACTCCTGCAGACGCTGCAGCGATGCGTACATCCAACATGGCAGCCATGCGGCGCAGACCACTTTAAAGAGGGAGGAGAGGGGGGTGAGTGTGTGGGGGGGTTCGGTCAAACTCCATAACTTTTCGCCGTAATGTTAAAAACACGGTAATGTCGGCGAACACACACGCGTAAATATGCGATTCGACGTTTATGTTCATGTGAAACTACGTAGGGAGTGTGTTTTTTGGTGAATTGTGACGGTTAACTGCCGCCACTTCGGAGCACAATGGTTCGGTCCGATGTGGCAGCAGGAATGCAGCTCTGCGGAGGGAAGGGGCGGGGCGATGGGGTGTGACGTAGAGAGGGGAGGAGCCAGATGGTGGACTTTAAAAAAAAAAAGTAAATAAGACGTTCTTCTTCATAAATAACTTATAAACTGTTGAAAAATAATCATATTGTATTAAATGCATACATAAAAATAAATAAATAAAATAATAATAACCGTATTCGTTATCAGCAAAAATTAAATTATAAAATGTGTTGGCCAGCACTGTTAGTGGGAAGAAACCTGCAAATTATCTGTATAATTGTGAAGCCCACCCTATATAGCTTGCATCTCTTCTGCAGTTTACAGTTTATTAAAACCTATTGCTTTATATATATATATATATATATATATATATGTACATATGTTTATATATATATATACATACACATATATATGTCTATATATATATGTGTATATATATATATATATATGTATATATGTACATATATATATATATATATGTATATATGTATATATATATTTATATATGTACATATATATATATATATGTATATATGTACGTATATACTTATACTATCTTGTTCTGAAGTGTCAAAATTTAAAACAGAAGACAAAAAAGAGAGTAAAAAAGCTTTAACACACTTTTATTTATCCACTATTTGTTTCTGTGTTTGAGGTGCCATGTTCTTGGGTCAACAAATAAACTTAACCGTGAGGGCAGATCTTTAAGTATAGTTCAACAAGGCCTTATAGCCCAAATTGACAGTCGTATATGCTTAGTTTTAATTTCTTGCTGCATCTATTGTACCACCTCTTCTGTTTTTGTGAATGAATGAATATTAATGGGGATGTCAATCTGTTGCTGCAACCGTCACTTTGATACAGAGCAAGATCAACAACTACAGGTCAGATCCCCGACATTCCTGCACATTCCAACTGCCCTTCTCTCCCTGAAGAAAACCCCATTGGTTTACACTCTGGAAGCAGGAGGAGGGTTGTGAAGGCGGCGCTGGCAGATGGATGTCGGCGGAGGTTGGCGTCCTGCGGGTCTCTGCAGGGTTAAAGCCCGTCAGCAGCATTAACACCAGCACTAATCCGCAGACCAGCTGCTTCTACGCTCCGCTTTGTAAAACGCTGAGCGGAGGCCAAACAAGAGGAGTTAAAGGAACCATTCACAACTATTTATTCTCAGAACCTGACCGGTGGTGAAGATACGAATGGAGGGATTGTCTCCAGTGTGGTTCTGAAGGAAAGGTGATGGAGTCTTTAAATTATAAAGGGTTCATCTTCTGGAGAGCAAGTTTAGAATCAAGGCATGTCATGACAATGTGATCAGTAGGCATTGAGATTATCTTCAGCCGTGCTACTGGCTGGTCCAGACTGTATACAATAAGATATTTCAGTCTGGACGAAACATTCATGGTCCCCAGTGGATGAATTCTAATGGTTTAGCTGCTCCATCAGGTCAAAGTTTTCACCTATCCTGTGAGATATCCGGACATCTACTGGATGGATGAGGTGAACATTTGTTGCACTAATCCTGATGACTTTGAGGACCCTTCATCTAGCGCCACCATGAGGTTCACATTTGTTTGGTTTTGAGTAAAATGTCACAACACCTATTGGATGGATTGCCATGAAATGAGGTACAGATATTTATGTTGCCTATAGATGGATTCCTGAACGAGCCTACTGTGCACAGACCCAGGGGCCCAAAGTCTTACAAATAACAAAGAGACACAAACAACCACCAAGAAACACAAATTAACTACAAAGAGACAACGTAACTACAAAGAGACAACGTAACTACAAAGAGACAACGTAACTACAAAGAGACAACGTAACTACAAAGAGACAACATAACTACAAAGAGACAACGTAACTACAAAGAGACAACATAACTACAAAGAGACACATTGTAACTACAAAGAGACAACATAACTACAAAGAGACACATTGTAACTACAAAGAGACACATTGTAACTACAAAGAGACACATTGTAACTACAAAGAGACACATTGTAAATGGACCTGTACTTGTATCGCGCTTTTCTAGTCTTCTGACCACTCAAAGTGCTTTAACACTACATGAAATCATTCACCCATTCATACACTGATGGGAGAGGCTAAGGTGCCACCTGGCCATCAGGAGTAGCTAACATTCACACACCGTAGGCACAGCTACGGGAGCAATTTGGGATTAAGTGTCTTGCCCAAGGACACATTGACATGGGCTAGAGGAGTGAACCGCCCATCCTCTGATGGAAGGACGACCCTGCTCACCACTAAGCCACAGTCACCCCTACATTGTAACTACAAAGAGACACAAAGTAACTACAAAGAGACACAAATGAATTACAAAGAGACACAAAGTAACTACAAAGAGACACAAATGAATTACAAAGAGACACAAAGTAACTACAAAGAGACAAAAACTACCACAAATGGACACAAATTACCTACAAAGACTTGAAAACAAAAAGGGCGAAACAACCAGAGACAAAACCTATAGTTTGTGCTTATTGCTCAGTAGCAAATGTAAGCATGCTGAAATGTGTCTCTGAGCTTTGTGAACTTGCTGTGAATCAGATGTTTTATTAAAACCGAGGAAAGCTGGTCCTCCTCAATCAGATTTGACCATTTCTCCCTTCTACTTTCCTTCAGTCTCTCTCAACTGCTGCATTTGTTTCAACTTGTGAATTTCTGCATTTTCCAGAACTCCTTTCAGCAACCTCAAAAGAAAGTCCAGTTGTTTTTGGACATAGTTAAAGAGTAACATTACATAATAACAGGATAGTTTCCCCTTCCACAGAACCTAACTGTCACATTCTGGTCTTTTTCTTCTGCTCCTGTTGCTGCAGATTCGATCATAATCCATCCTGATCCTGTTTTTGTGATTTGTTTGCAATTTTAAAAGGAAGCACCTCAGTTATTTCGACTGAAATAGAGTGAACATGTTTGTTAAGTTGTTGAAGAGGCCAGTGTCTCTGACGAGATGGCCCCACTAGATGGTGGTAGACACCCTGTCCACAGAGCAGGAACACAGAATATTCCCATTTGTTACATACATGACATTAAAAAAAGACAAAAAGTAGAATGTGAAATTTGCATAACTTTCCAGTATGAATACATCTGAACATTGGATGATGCCAGGTTCATAATCAGAAAATACTGTCAACAGCCATATAAAAAACAACAATTTTCACTGTATTTCTGGTATTAAAATGTAGTATAAATGAGGCTCTGAGTGCCGTGTGAACAAACCCCTCTGTAGAAAGCTCCAGAATCTCTTCCAGAAGTAAAGAGTAAAGTTTGGTGATGTAAGAGCTACTGAAGTGGAGATTTCTGGATCAGAGTCTGAGAACAAACTCATTTATTAAAGAGATGTTTAGTTAAATTACAGACATGAAGAAGACTCTACAGGTGAAGAGGGTCAAAACATTAATGAGTAGATATCACCATGAAACTTCACCAATATACATTTTAATAATTGTGTGCATGCTTGTGTGTAATGTAGGATATATATATATATATATATACGTACATATACATATATATACGTATATATATGTATATGTATATATATATACATATATATACGTATATATATGTATATATATATATATATATATGTATATATATATCCTACATTACACACAAGCATGCACACAATTATTAAAATGTATATTTGTTTATTAAAAAAACAATATTTTCTATAATTATATTTTAAATAAAAAAAATTTGAAGAGAATATTCACATCAGATTTATTGATGATGAAGTATAGGACTTTTGCATCTTCTTGACATTTTTAGTTCAATAAAGGATTTCTTGACTTCTTCTACATCACCACAATTGAAATGCGTCAATTGGACAAAAAAAGGTTCAAACAAATGTGAAGAGCATCTGTAACGACGCCCTCTTCCCAGAATGCTCCTCTGCGGCCCAGACGTAACCTGGGCTCTCGGCTCTCAGTCCGCCAGTGAAATCTAATCAAAATGCTGCAGAGCGGCACGATGGGAGTCATCAAGTCTGTCTGTGTTGTTTCCTGTCCAAGTTCAATCACGGATCAGACAATCACGGCCACTTTACGCTGTGATTGGTCAGTAAGCGGGGCATCCTACGAGCACGTGTTGTTGCTCTCTGTGATTACAAATGACACTTTGAACGTCCTCAAGGAGTAACAGTCTGTAAATGTGCCTCCATTATCCCCGTAATTAAACAATATCATGTCTCCCTCCTCTATGGCGTCTGGCTTCTCATCCTGCCTCCCAGTCAAATGTGTATTGGTCTCCAGCAGATTCATCCTCCAAGGATTGTCAATATACGGAAAATAAACGTTATTTCAATCTGGACCAAAGAAAAAGAAAAGAAAAGATAAACATTGACGTTTCTAAAGCCCAAAAACGTGGCTCGAAACACTGAACACCCACAAAAGTTACCGGTGACTTTAAAGGGCATACAGACTCCAGACAAAAGCAGATCAATACATACAAAATATTACATTAGTGGAGCTCTTATGTGTTTTATTTCAGGCTCATTTACAGCGTTTTAGTGTGTTTGGATCGAAACGGTCAGATCACATTGATTCTCATCTGAATTCGTATGTGTCAAAGTGCCGATCGCGGGTGTTGAAGTCTGAAAAGCTCGTTCAATGTAAATACTTTGGACCGATGACAAAGCTGGATGGAAACCACATTTCTCCTTCTTCCTCCAGTGCTAACATCCAGCCGCTCTGCTCAGCGTTTACAATATTTCTGCCGCTGATAGGAGCTGCTTTACCTCCACAGCCGTCTGCATGAGGTCCTAAAACCCCGTAAATGAGTCAGCATTTTTGCACTTCCAGTTCCCTCGTCTTAAACTCATTGGGCTTTTGGTTTGATGCCTTCACAGCCTTGGTGTTGTCACACTCTTGCAATATTTTGTGGCTGAACAATTGTGTAAGTATCATAAAAGTTTGTTTGCTAAAGAGCTTATTTTCTGCAATAATCCAAAAGCCAATGGAAAATAATCCCATCGGCTTTTAGTCGAGGCAACCAGTGCATTGCTAATTTACTGTTGTCCTCAGGCAGCAACTTCCAGTTCTGCTGAAGGAAGTCAAAGCTTCATGTGTTAAAGCTGCATTCTCTCTCCTGGCCACCAGGGGGCGACTCCTCTGGTTGTATAGAAGTCAAAGCTTCATGTGTTAAACCTGCATTATCTCTCCTGACCACCAGGGGCGACTCCTCTGGTTGTATAGAAGTCAAAGCTTCATGTGTTAAAGCTGCATTCTCTCTCCTGACCACCAGGGGCGACTCCTCTGGTTGTATAGAAGTCTATAGAAAATGACTCTACTTCTCTCTTGATTTATTCCCTCAGTAAACATTGTAAACATGAGTTTATGTCTCAATCTCTAGTTTCAAGTCTTCTTCAATACAGCATGATGTTCATTTAGTAAATTATGGTCCATTTAGAGTCAAACAGACCATAAAGCAGGGGATGCTTTAGGGCGGGGCTACAGGGTGATTGACAGGTCTCTACCAGTAACATATACGCGTCTCTACGTCCTCCTCAGTCCAAATATGGTCACTTCCGTTCACTGGTTGCAAAAAGCCAAGATGGCGACGACCCAAACCGCCGACCTTGAGGGTTCAAAACGGCATTCCACAAACAAATGGGTGACGTCCCTGCAGCGTTCAGTTATGAAACGGAGCTGATGCTGCCGTTTGCCTGTGTGTGATAGCGCTGTCCGCTGTAGCACCATCACTAAAGAGCCAAAGTCTAATAATGACTGTTGCTTAAACCAGACAGTCCCTCAGTCTGAAGTCCTGCTGAGGTCCAATCAGCAACAGTTTCTAACCCCTGAACCACGGAAACTTTGCTACCAGGCTCCAAAGAAGCAAAGTGTTTTCGACAAAAACATAACTTTCCAGGCTTCCATCTGTGTGGTAATTACCTTGGAGATTGTCTGTGTTGCATCTTTCTTCATCACTCCTCGTCACACACTCGGAACATAACATTATGTGCAAGAACAACTTGCATGTACAGATTCTTCTCAACTACGAGTCATTTAAAAGAGAATTTGTGGTAACCACCAATTTTCTAGCATTCATAATTGTTTCTCTCAGGCCAGTTCAAAAAAGCAATTTACAGTAAATTGTTGCCGTTAAAAGAGGGAATGGTGAGTCTGACTTGGAAGCAGATAATATCCAAACTCTTAATCGTGTCAGAGCCTTTATTTTGCAGACTCAAGACTCAGGTTCAGGTGATAAAGTCAACTTTGTCAAGTTTGTGCAGCCATAAACTGATGATTCTGGACATTTCTGCTGATCCAGAGGAGAAGCTGTACTGAGTGTACTCTTTGTAATAATAATGTTTTCTCAGCTGAGGAGACAGACGGGTGGAGCACAACACCTTTCCCAGGGTCATCAGGGCCGGGTCGGGAATCAGGGCCGTAGATACAACTAAAGTCACTGACGCTGTCGTGTCCTCTGGAGATTATCTGGGAAATTAGGGAGTTATATATTTTATTATTTATTTAACAGATGATTTTTGATTTTTGATTATTTGACTGTGGCCAACGTTTAAAGAGTAAAAACATTTTTACTGATCCTGGCAGAAAATATATTTTTTCCTGGCAATGTGGTGGTGCAGCAGTTTGAGGTTCATATTTACAATATAATTTAATGGATAAATATAGATAAATTATGAAGAATCCAGATAATTAAACATGTTAAGAGCCTACTTTTGGTGCCTGGTTAAAAGTCTCTGGAATGTGGTAGTTGGCTCAAGTATGATCTTTGGGAGTCTAATTAAATCTTTAAAATCCAATTTTTGGGGAGTCCCAAAATTGGCCCAAACTTTTGTGCAGATGTTTATATTTCCAAGAGAGTAGTAAATGCTAGCATTCTAACACATTAAACTAAGATAGTGAACATAGTAAACATTATATCTAGGCTACTTAACATCCCCATGTCATTGTGAGAAGGCTACGTTGCCATGCTATCATTAGCATTTGACTCATAGCATTGCTGGGGCTCATCCCTATGTTCCCAGGGTCACTGGAAGAGGTTGGTAGGGAGATGGGCGTTTCAAAAGCAGTTTGAATGGAAAATCCATTCTGGAGATATCAAAGTCTCGAGTCAAGAAAACTGTCTGGCCACAAATTTAAGCACCTTGGTTTCAAAGCGTATAACATAAGCCATAAACTGAAGTGGATTTAGTTGTATTGATGTCACCCATTGGCTTGTATAATGTCGTTTTAAAGGCCTCCAGTCTGATGTTTTGTCCGTCACCATCTTGATTTTTTGCAACCAATGAAAGGAAGTGACCATATTTGGACTGTGAAGGAGTGACGGAGAGGTGGCGTATACGTCTTTGGTCGTGACCTTTCAATCAGCTTGTAGCCCCGCCCTAAAGCATACTTAAAATGTTCTCCGTTTTGGAAGTAAAGCACATGGCACATCCTTGTTGCTGTCAAGGTTCACCACAGATAGGGCTTTCAGCGATTTAGTACAGTTATTCAAGCCTGTACATTTCAGGAAAATTACTTGTTTTCCGTCAAATAATCTTCCTCCATTAAATATATTTCTAAATGATACCTAGGTGATTGTAGTCCACAGTAGGTCTAGACCCCAGAATGTGCTCCAGTATGTTTACCGTCCAGAAATTCATCTGCTGTTTGGTCCAGTAAATGAGAGTCCTGTTGGGCACAGATGAGGAGGGGCCAATCCAACAATAGTGGGTCATCTCTGCCCCGAGAGCAGCCAGGGGACCCGAGAGAGGGACGACAGGGGGACAGAGACCATTCAACAGCTCATTAGATGAACAACTTCTGTGTCTGAGGTTTTTAAAGAAAAGAGACGAAGAAATCATCCAACAGGAGGCCTTGATCCTCGGCACAGTCGGCACGGACGGGAAGGTACGTTATCTTAAAACCATAAAACCATCTTTTCTCTTACTGAAACCATTGGAGGCAGATCTGGTTACAGTTAATTTCACAGGGTCATCAGAATAAGCTAATGCTGACTTTAACACCCAGTGAGTTGGTTAAAAACGCTGCTGACTTTTTCATGTTTCCAGCTAATCCTTTTAAAATTAGAACTCTGTACAATAGTCTCAATTATGCACACAAAAGGTACATATAGTATATGATATATGCTATAGCGTATCTGCATCCTCAGTTAATGATCCATGCAGAAGATATGGTTCATGTAATACGGGGGAGAACTAGTTAACCTGTACACTATAATACAGTGTCATGAATGACAAAAATGTCATTCAAATATCGTAAAGTAAAATGATGAAATATCCTTGTTGAAGCCCTGTAGAAAATGTTTCAGCCAACCCAGTCGGCAGAAAAATTGTTGCATTGTACGTTTCTGTAAACCACAGGATACGTTAAATGTTGAGGTTTCGGAACCAAAAATATGTTTCATCTGAGCCTAGTATTACACTGCCATGTGGTTAACACTGTGAAAACCCTGGTTAGTTTTAAGCAACAAAACTACTTATTCTGGAGAAAAAAGATCGTGGTGTTGAAATAATGAATGAACAATGTAACGTAACAACTAACATAAAGGAACATAACAGCATAACATAACAACGTAACAGCGCAAGGTAACAACGTAACAGCGCAACGTAACAACGTAACAGCGCAACAACGTAACAGCGCAACAACGTAACAGCGCAACAGTGCAACGTAACAGTGCAACGTAAAGTAACAACTTAACGTAACAACTTAAAGTAACAACTTAAAGTAACAACGTAAAGTAACAGCGTAAAGTCACAGTGTAACGTTGCAACGTAAAGTAACAATGTAAAGTAAGTGTAAACTCACAGTGTAACGCAACAACGCAACGCAACAACGCAACGCAACAACGCAACGCAACAACGTAACGCAACAACGCAACGCAACAACGCAACGCAACAACGTAACGCAACAACGTAACGCAACAACGTAACGCAACAACGTAGGTGAAATCATTTACTTTTGCTTTATGTGATGTTTAAAAACTTTATTGACTTTGTATTTGTAGAGAGAAGTTCAGGGTATTCCCATTCACTTCAATACAGGTTTTGTCAATAAACTGAACAGTAACGTTCGAGACACGTGTCTTCCAGAAAGAGACGGGATGGGTGGACAGACGGGACTGACTAATCTGTGAAAGTAAAATGTGAAATGCAGCTTGTCGTTATTGCAGCAGTGAGGTGTCTGAGCGCTGGTGTTAATAAAACCATAAAATCACATCTGGAAACAGCAGCAGAGCGACCGCAGCCTGAAAACCACACGTGAACATAATCAAGACTCCACCGAAATCTGGAAGTGAACCAGATGTAATCAGTGTGTGTGAGAGTTATAAAGGTTTCAAATAAACTAGTTTGTTCAACGTGTCGACGAGCCAACGAGCACTTCGTTTGAAGCAGACTGAAGTCTTAGGTCTGGTTGCAATAATGCATATTATCTGTATTTGTGAATGTATGTGAGTGACACAAACTCTCATTCTGAATAATGTACAGGTCACCTCAGGTTCTCAGCTAGTGTTTAAGTGTCAAGGATCCACCAAGACCCCATAGTCTTGTTTGTGTGTCTAATCAAAGCAGTCTTCCTATCAACTCTGATCACATAGTGCGTCTTCATCGTCATTTGAGGAGAAAAATATGTTTTCCACCGCTAACGCTCTTTAATTGGTGGAGCTTCATGTTGCTGTTCTCAATGTTTTGGTCTGTTCAGCGCCATCTCAAGTTTGAATAGCTTCGGATTATTTGTTAATGGATCGGGTCAATGAAGACCTCTAGGCTGCAGAATATATCTTTAATCTGACCTTAATGCACACCCATCTCTTTTACAAACACACGTGCACGCACACTTGTCTTGTCGACACATTTGTAACCCCACACATACATAATGAAAAAATGCACATGTTGGGAGTCGAATCAGCAGTCTGACTCAGACTTTCTGTGGTTTTAAAGTCCCTTTACACACACACACACACACACACACACACACACACACACACACACACACACACACACACACACACACACACACACACACACAATGATGTGTGGTGTTTCTGAATAACTCTGTCTCTGGTTGTTAGTCGTTAACGCTGGATCATTAAATGGTAATTCAAGGCTGGCTTCATATTTTCCAGACTACACTGTACAAGCTGGTCCTGAATCAAACACACTCGCTCAGACCCATCCAGACCAACCTAAGACCCCCGAATACAACATCTCCACATCTGCACACACCGCTGCCAAATCGACACACAACAATCCAGCTAACACAAGCTCGCTAGCTCTGAGAAGGGTTTTCCCCTCTTCAGCATGAATGAAAATGAAATAAAGGAGTAAACAACCCAGTGTAGAGAAAATAGAAAGAAACCCAGAAAGCTACGTTGACTGACTAGCTTGCACATTTCCCCACTGGCTAGCTGGTGCCATGCCATTATTCCAAAACCCCAAATGTCTAAAAAATGTCCTATTAGACCAAGAAGACCATTTTCCGACAACCCGTTATCCAACATTTTTCCTAAGGCCCATTAATCCAAAAATACAAACTTTAATGCAACAGAAGCACGTGGCTAATTATTATACAGAATGATACTATAGCGAAGGCATGACCCGCCCTATTCCAGTGCCTTTAGTGGGCTTATCCTTATTTTCTTACCCTAAACTTAACCTCAAAATCTCACGCCTCACGCCTAGAACTAACCAACCCAACCAACGAAAGCAACAAATAATAGGCGGAGTGGTGGGTCACGCCTTTGCCAGTAGGAAAATTTTAGCATTTTGGCAAGGGGCCAATTTCAGCATGCTAACATGAGCTTATCGGCGCCAAAGTACATCTGAAGCTGTTGGGAATGTCATTAGTTTTGCAGGTATTGCAATATAAAAAATTATAAATGTTCCCCTGATGTTGGTGCTGGATGAAAAGTTCAGACCATTGCTGTCCAAACTAAATATCATGGCAATCCATCCAGTAGTTATGAGTCCAGTCAGGACCAAAGTGGTGGACCGGCCGACTGACATCGCCATCTCCGGAGCCATGCCAGCAGCGTGGTTAACAATCATGAGGGTTAGATCCCGCTGACGGTTTACCCCGTTTTCCTCATCTGGAGCCCATTAGTTGAGTTCAGCTGCTTTTTGCCGTTTCGTTATGTCAGTCTGAGACAAAACATCAAACTGGATCTCCTGTGTCAGTTTGGACTCTGCATTTGGGGGGTCTTTCTTGTGGTCTGGAGCTGCCGTGTTTCCAGGGCTTTTGGTGGTTTGGAGGACAGCCTGAGTGGCTTCACCGCACTCTGTTTGTCTTGGATCGGCATCATCAGAAAACCCATCCAGCCCGGAGGATTATGAAACTGGTTGCGAGACACACAGCCTGTCGAAATACTTTCCCAAGCTGAGCCGGACATGAGGAAACTTTTGGACAAATTACAGCTTTCTTAAAATGTTTTGGAAGGAAACATTTTTGACAATTTATTTGCGACTATAACTCTCCGTCTTCCACCGTCTTCTCCTCCATCTCTGAGCTCACTGATCCGCATCCAAGATTAACGCGTTCATAAAGTTCTCGTGCCATTAAACTCAGCAGAGAACATCAGCTCCAGGCCAGCGCCTGCTCAGATGAAGGAAAAGTTGAAATGATCGGAGAAGCCTCAGCCCACCGGTGGTTTCCTGCTCTGCTGCTCTGGTTACAAAGAGAATGATGGGAGATTTTCCGTGGCGTCCTTGGAGGCAACCTCAGTGGCCATGTTTCCCAAGAGTGGGGTCACGATGTCTCTCCCCCCCGCCCCCTCCTGTCTTGGGAAAAACTGAAATATGAATTACTTGCATATGAGGGGGCGCCATCAGCAATTAAATGGGACTCTTACATAAAGAGCTGGAAGGAGCAGTTTCAGAGGAATGACAGAGAAGAAAATAAAAAGCAAAGCCACAAAGAGACTAACCAAGATCTTCTGAATGTGTAAACAGAATGGGTTCTTAAGCTTCGTAGTTCTTAAATAAAAGTACAATTAATTAAGAAATATCTGCTTGATTCTGAAACTAGTCAAAGGTACTGTTGTCAAATGTAACTTTTTAAAGAACGTATATTTTTCAAATGTCTATAAACCTTATCCTGACATTTTATCTTGCCTTCAAATACACAAATAGATTTTTTGTTTTTAGGTTTGAAGAACTGCTGCAAACAATTACCCGATAATCAGACAGACATTGGGATAATTGCGATCTGACTGCAGTTGTTAGGAGCAGTTAACGTTTTCTCATGTAAATTTAAGACATATGTTGATTTAAAAGTTATTTATGTAAGTTGACCAACAACAGCCTGTGCTGCAGCAAACACCTTATCTATGTTCGTCAACATTTTCATGGCTGTATTTCTGTCTAAAATGTCGTCCACAGTCTGAATTTCTCCCAGAAAACCTCATCAGCTGCAATAGATCGGTTCTCTGATATTTTCAACGAATTAAATCAGTAAGAGTCTATGAAGTTAGTCCTGCAGAAGGACCTTCTGACTGTGGAGAAAGCGCCCCTCAGTTACTGGTTAATGGGTGTTAAGAGGGGAAAGCTTATCCTGATTACTTTCCCGATCCACACAGTCTTTGCTGCTTTGGGATTTGAACCAGCATCCTTTTCATCACAGTGCTGCTCCCTCTGAGAACAGGGAAGCTTTTGTGTTTTGTTGTGTGGTGGAATTTGGAGCATTCACTTCACTGATCATCACTCATGTGTCCTCTCGCAGGCCTGGCTGATTATCTCTGCTCACTGATGCTCGAAATGTGTTTAATTTCTCTCCAAACATGTCGATTATCTCCTTTTCCGTAGGACCACTAATTGCTCCATGAGGAATCAGGGGCCATGGCGCTGATGGGGCTCCGTCTCCTGGCACTGGCTTTGTGGGTTGGCGTCGGAGAAAAGCTGCAAGTTCTGGGCGATCAGATGAAGCCGGCCCGGGCACCTCTGATCCCTCACCGGCCTTTTGTTGTGGTGTGGAATGCTCCCACTGAGTCCTGCCGCCTTCGATTCAAAGTGGACTTGGACCTCAGTGTTTTTGACATCGTAGCGAACCTCAACGAATCCCTAAGTGGACCAAACGTCACCATATTCTACCATAGCCACTTGGGATACTACCCATACTACTCCAACTCCGGGGTCCCCATCAACGGTGGACTGCCACAGAACCAGAGCATCTCCAAACACCTGAGCAAGGCCCGGGCAGACATCGACAAGCTAATCCCCCACAAGGATTTCCGAGGCCTGGGCGTCATTGACTGGGAGAACTGGAGGCCTCAGTGGGTCCGAAACTGGGGCGCCAAGGACATCTACCGCAACAAGTCCAAGGAACAGATTCGTAAACTTCACCCGAACTGGCCGGAGAGCAAAGTGGAGAAGGAAGCAAAGGAAGGTTTCGAGAGGGCTGGGCAGACCTTCATGAATCTGACCTTGGCCCTGGCTGAAGGTCGCAGGCCGGACGGGTTGTGGGGGTTTTACCTGTTCCCAGACTGTTACAACTACGGGTACAAGCAGCACCCGCAACGGTACACAGGTGAATGCCCCAATGTTGAGCATGTGCGCAACGACCATCTGATGTGGCTTTGGAAGGAGAGCACGGCCCTCTTCCCGTCCATCTACCTGGACTACGAACTCAAGTCCTCCTCCAACACTGTAAAGTTTGTCCACTACCGGGTCAAGGAAGCCATGAGGATCGCGTCCATCGCCCGCACAGACTTCACACTGCCGGTGTTTGTCTACTCCAGACCTTTCTACGCCTACACCTTTGTGGTTCTTTCTGAGGTGAGTTTTTCAGTTCTTAGTTTACGGTTTTATTTTTATTTTTAAATAAGCAAAAAAGCACTTTGCTGAGTCGACCGCCTGGAAAAACAAAAACACTCGCAATTCTTTACGATTCAACCTTTAACTTGATCTTTCTGTCGTGATGGTTGCTTGTTGCTTGTGTGAATATTGTAATCAAGCAGTCAGTCAGTGTAGTGAAGCATATACCTTAAAGATGCCTTCCCATAGCACTCAGTACGTTTGTAGCCCCAAGAGCATTTGTAGATTATTAGTATTAGAAGTAAAGCTTTTGGATTGTTGCATGTGCCATGAAAGGCAATTATTACCAGACAATTATAGTTAGATTCAGGTGTTTTACTTGGACACAAAGGCCCCTCTAATTCTGTTTTCTTTTAGAGCGATCTGGTTCACACCATCGGGGAGAGCGCCGTCTTGGGAGCGTCAGGCGTCGTCCTCTGGGGATCTTCAGAGTATGCACGATCACAGGTAACGGTAAACTATAAAACTGATAAAAGTGGTGGAAACTTGGTGTTTCTATAAACTACAGAGGTTTAAGAATAAGTTTCAATACTAAATTCAAAACCTAAAGCTTTTAATTCACTTAAAATCAGATCAAAGTAACAGCCGTTAACTGAATACATATTATTATATCGCATTACCCCTACATTATAGCATGCATTACATAAAACAAGCCACAAAGCCTTCGGGAACAATAAATGATAATGACAGAAATTCCATGCAGTCACTGTGCAGAAAACCAAGCAAACTGGCTTTTTCTAAAAATAGTGATTTTGTTTCTGACCAGACTCCAAAATCCGGGAGACAAAGCATCTGATTTATGTGTGAAAGTGGTTCAGGATTTCTGTTGGTGTCTGTGGATTGCTTTACATCCTGTTTACAGCAGCTGTAAATCTAGAAGAAGGAGAATCTGTCATGTAATTGAAGAGAAGAAGAGAATAATTCAAACATACTAAGACACAACTGAAGCAGTGGAAATTAGCTCATTCTCATTGGAGTTGAACATTTCCGTTGTCGGTCATCAGGCTCTTGAAACCTTTTCCAGGCTGGTCTCATCCAGCATCCGTAGCTATACCTACAAAAAATAACGTCCCGTACTTCATATATATCCCACAAATACATTTGTATTCATGCATGGAAAAATGAATGAGGAAGTCTAAAAGACTGTAACGATCTTTTCCTAAACATAACTAAGTATTTCACAATATTTTCCAAAACATAACTAAATATTTCACGATCCTTCCCTAATCTTAACTAAGTCGTTTTGTTGCCTAGACCTAACTGTTGTTTCCTGTGAAAAAGCTCATTTTGAAAAGACTGTATTAATGTAACAAGCATAAATTGACATGTTACTGGCTTTTCCACGAAAAAACGAGGTGTACCTTTTCACAAGATATCATACAAACCGTTGTTTGAGGATACGTTGCCTTTTCCCTCAATTGGACCGAGTTTGTTTTGAACGTTTTCGTGTTCTTTAATCTTTACTACTGATGACGTTTGTCTCCTGCCTCCTATATATATATAGCACCTTTGTTTGTTTGTTGGCTACATCTTGCACTACTGTTTCGTTTTGTTAGTTAATTTAATTTAATATTATTATTCTATTTGTTGTATATATTGTGCATTTTTCTTATTTTCTTCTTCTTCTTCTATACTATTTTTGGTATATATTGTTCTTTTCTTAGCTGTATGTAAAAATGCTGCTGTAGCGAAAAAATGTCCCCTTGAGGGATTAATAAAGTATCTATCTATCTATCTATCTATCTATCTATCTATCTATCTATCTATCTATCTATCTATCTATCCATCCATCTATCTATCTTTCTCCTCCAGAGGAACTGCCTGACAGTGAAGAAGTACATCGACGGCCCGCTGGGACATTACGTCATCAACGTCACCTCCGCCGCCAAGCTGTGCAGCAAGGCGCTCTGCAAGAAGAACGGCAGGTGTGTCCGCAAGAGCCTGGACTCGGGTGCGTACCTGCACCTGAACCCACGCTTCTTCCACATCCACCGCAACCCGGCGCCCAGGGGCCCCCGCTTCCACGTCAGCGGCCACCTGAACAACCACGACATCCTGGACATGAAGCACAAGTTCACCTGCCAGTGCTACCAGGGCTGGGCGGGCGTCTACTGCGAGATGCCCCAGGCTCCTCCTCCTACCCCGCCCCACCCCGGGGAGAACAGCCTGCTGGGAGATATCCTGCTGCTCCTTTCCCTCCATTTCTCCTGCCTCTGTATCATCATGTTCCTGGGACTCTGTCTGGTTATCAAGTGTCTGATACTGTAGACGCCAAGACTTAAGCTTCAGCATGTTAGCATGACCTGAAGTGCGATCAGCTGCAGTTTCTCTTATGTCCACACGAAAACTGCATTTAAATAAATGGGAAAACCTCCAAATTCTCTGTACAAACATTAACAAATACATCAGTTTCAGTGGCTGGATTTACTTCAACTAACGTGTGTCTTAGTGGTGATTCTGAAAATGATTCTTTTAATTGAAGGAGTGTGTGATGGGAAAATATGTGTATTACTAATAGAAACTATACAATAAGATGTGTGTGAGTAACTGTTAAACCTAGAAACTAAAATCCTGTGCTCCGGTGAGTTTCCGGAATGTGAGACAACACAGTGCCCTCCATAAAACTTCTTCTCCTGATTAACGTAAAAATCTTTCACAACAAGTGTTTCACTGTGAGTACTTGAGTATCAAAAATGTCGAAAATCAATCAATAAATCAAACTTTGTACGTCTAGCACCTTTCAAACAGGTTGGTGCAGCTCAAAGTGCTTCACAGATCCACGACAAGCCAGAAAGAAGACAGAAGGGTGGACTGTCAATACAACAAATAAAGTAAAAAAAAAGAAAAAAACAATTTGAGACCAATGCACACAAGACAAAACAATTATGAAATGTAATAAAATAGAATTAAAATCTCTAATTAAAGTTTGCCAGTGAACAAACCTTAATCTCTTCCCATCAATCTTCCATTTTCTGCCACTTGTACTGATCCACGTCCTCCACCTCCTTGTACAGTTGTTTTTAGGGATACAACAACAACAACAACAACAACAACAACAACAACAACAACAGTACAGTCATTCAGCAAAAACACAAAGCAGGCAACTGTTTACCGTGATGGAAACCTCTCAATTACACCTCTCGTCTTGTGTTGCAACTCAGATCATATGTTTGCGTGTTCGAGCTATTTTCTACCAAATAAGTGTATCCAGAGCTGCTGTAACTCAATCTTGTCAACCTTTACTTACTAATGGGGGAAATGTTATCTACCCTCGGATACGATCTTAAAACGGGGGCCAGACCACATCAAGTGGCTCCGTTTCACACAAAGGATCAGCACCGTGAGCTCCTCCCACTCCGACGACGTACAACGGGAACCATCGCAGCTCACTCGACAGCAACTCCAGGGTCCAGTGTTAATCTGTACGCTCAGACATGTGTTGGTCCAAACATATCTTTGACAAGATACGACAAAATACACAACCTTGTTTGTTGCAAATGAAAAAAATTTCCATGGATGTTTTGAGAAAAAATTATTTAGCTGTGAAAGTCGGTTTCCATGTGAAACTGCAAGCTACAAACCATTCTAAATACTAATGATGCTTTTGGGTTTTCACAACTTCAATAAAAGCAAAAACACGTGAACATTAACTCATGACATGTTTACGTGCAACAAAACTGTCTCCAGCAAAAGGGTCCTGCACCTGGAGTTTGCGTGGTCTCCCCGTGTCAGCGTGGGCTTCCTCCAAGGTCCAAAGACAACGTTAGATTAACGCGTTGACCATAAACTGCTCGTAGGTGTCGTCTGTCTCTGTGTCGGTCCCGTGATCGGCTCTCAAGAAAACCGAGACAGATAAAGAAAGAATGGACGGATGGAAAAACTAAAGGCCCGTCATCCAGAATCATCTGCTGCAAACACTATTGCAGATCTTTGGCAACCAGCAACTAACTTACTTTAGAACCAGATTGTGGATCCTTTATGCTAACTGTAAGTTAACTGGTTTGCTGAAAAATAACTTTTGGAGGAAAACTAGAGAGAGAGAAAGTGATCTGGAGTTAATTTTCTCCAGAAGGAGGATAAAATAAACATTCCTCAGAAAACAATCAATAAATCAACGAAATGCCAGAAGACAGTGTTTACAGCCGTCTGTTTGATTTGATATAATGACTGTGATGAATATAATGAATATAGTCCAGTCAAATGAGTCACAGCGAGCTGCGGCGGGACGTGTCACATGACCGAGACAGCTCAACAATAGCCTCTGTTTGCCCCGCGGGAGAGGGAGGGACGGCCGGGCGTCACACTACTGTTTGGAGAAGCTTCTGGTTCGTGATTCAAGAAGCAGCAGCTGTCAAAACACAGTAAACTGAGGATTACGGAAAGTGTTGAAGTCAGCTGATTGTAAATGAAGGTCTTTACCGACTCAACGCTGAACAGCAGCTTCAGAGTCTCGTCACTAATCTGCTGCAGGAGCATCAGCACAGAGGCTTGTTGTCCACGTTTATGCTCATAAATAAATATCTTTATTATCTGTAGGTGATGGCTGCAAGATGTACAGCTCTGTAATCACTGACCTCATGCAACCAGAGAGCAGATTAGCAGCTTTGAAGGAATGGTTCAACATTCGGGGAGACACGTTGAATATCTTTCTGAGAGTTAGAGTTAAGAACAGAGCTGAGGTCAGTGTGTGGTTAGCAAAGCTTCACTTAAGAAATGGAAGTATGGAAACAAAGTTCAAACATGCAGAGGCTGGTCTCATCCTGCACTCTATGTGGAAAAGAATGCGCTGTAAATCGTAGATAGACCACGAAATATATTTCTTATGTCATCCACGTAATCACGAACGAGGAAGTATGAAGATCATAAAAGAGAAAAGAGGTGGAGGGGTCCAACAGACATGATCTCCTAACTACCTAACTAAGTATTTAAAGATATTTTCCTAAACCTAACTAAGTATTTAAAGATCTTTTATTAAACCTAACTAAGTATTTAAAGATCTTTTCCTAAACCTAACTTAGTATTTTACATTCTTATACTAGTATATTTTGAAGAGCGTGTATGCATGTACCAAGAAAAGAACACGATTTGCTGGCTTTTGTAGTAAAATTCACGAAAACTGATGAGTAACATTTCATATGATTTCATACGAACGGATGTATGAGGATACGTTGATAAACATAAAGCTCATGAAGTAACACGTCGTATCTGGTTTGTTTAACCGGCACACCAACAGAAACGTAGGAATCCCAGTCAGTGGTTTCATGGACTCAGAGCATCGAGAAGAGAGGAAGCTGCATCGTCTCTTCCTGTAGAGACACCGGAGCTGTAGAGTCCTCAGAACAATCTTCAGCATCCACACCAACGCATCCACACCAACGCATCCACACCAACACATCCACACCAACGCATCCACACCAACGCATCCACACCAACGCATCCACACCAACACATCCACACCAACACATCCACACCAACACATCCACACCAACACCAACGCATCCACACCAACGCATCCACACCAACACATCCACACCAACACCAACACATCCACACCAACGCATCCACACCAACGCATCCACACCAACGCATCCACACCAACGCATCCACACCAACGCATCCACACCAACGCATCCACACCAACACCAACACATCCACACCAACACATCCACACCAACACATCCACACCACATCCACACCAACACATCCACACCAACGCATCCACACCAACACATCCACACCAACACCAACACATCCACACCAACACATCCACACCAACACATCCACACCACATCCACACCAACACATCCACACCAACGCATCCACACCAACACATCCACACCAACACCAACACATCCACACCAACACATCCACACCAACACATCCACACCACATCCACACCAACACATCCACACCAACGCATCCACACCAACACATCCACACCACATCCACACCAACGCATCCACACCAACGCATCCACACCAACGCGTCCACACCAACACGTCCACACCAACACGTCCACACCAACACATCCACACCAACACATCCACACCAACACATCCACACCAACGCGTCCACACCAACACGTCCACACCAACGCGTCCACACCAACACATCCACACCAACACATCCACACCACAGGCTGATGTGTGGCCTCTGATGGACGTGGTACTGTCGGAATGTACTTTATACTGACCTGACAACACATTTCAGATATTTCTTTGAACAGACCAGTGCCATGTATTATTTTTGATGGCTGATATTAGATTAATACATGTGCAGAACATAATATCAATGCAATTTTCCACAGAAAACTATGCAGTATTTTTTGGGGCAAAACACCAATATCAATAAATTTTGCTTTTACTCCAACAAGCAAAGGACGGCCTCTACTTTGCTGTTCTGTAAATCACCTTCTGATGGCACATACAACACTGTGACTCAGATTATGTTTAAAATGAATACAAACAGTAGAGTTTTTCCAGGAAAAACACAATTAAGCAACTTTCTAGTGGTTCTCAGCTCCTCAGAGTGGAAACTGTCAGATCCAATCAGGAGCAACATTCATCCACTTTTTGGCTTTGTAGTTTTTAAAATAATATAAAATAAGAACACCCACACCTTGCTCCTCCCTCCCAAAAACATCAGTTTTTAGATTAATTTCCTTCCCGGCAGTCATTTGTTATTTCTATGAAAATCAACAGATGCACAATATTTTTTAATCTATCACATTTAACTTGCTGTTTTTCCACGGTTACTTTATATTTGTGTGGTAATACTGTTAAAAAAAATCCATCTGTAGAGTCTGACAAGTTCCTGGAGGCATATTATTTTTAAGCTCTGAGTTTGGGTTTTCCACTAGCCACCATCTTTTTCTGCAGCATGAAAACCCTAATTTGCAAAAGGAGTGGAGGTCAGGGGGATGAGACATGGGAGAGAGCGCCAATCACACCCGAGAGAGATAAACATCATTTATGAAAAGTGACATTGTCTCGTGACTTTGTATTCGCGGTCAGAAGTGGAAGAAATGCTTCTTAAAGCTCTGACCAAAGCACTCGGTGGTGGTGGTTCCTGATTAAATGAGCTATTTCCTTTTTTTTTACCATAATCATAAAAATATGGCACTACGATCTACGATCTTTGAGAAAATTGAGAACTTTTCTAAGAAACCTGCTCGACCGGAAAGTTTACAATCTGAGGAAAAAGCAAAGACTTTCCATCATGACTTCAAAGCACCGAATGTATAGAAATGTTGTGTGTATGCTGAAAAACTAATATTTTATTAGTTAAGTTTAGTAGTTTAGAGAATGGATGGAAATTGCCGGTTGGTCAATTACTTTGAGCTCGACCAAAATATCTCAACAGCTATTGGATGGGTTGCAATGCAATTTTAAACAAACACTCATGCTCCCAGGAGGATGAACCCTACTGACTTTAGTGATTTCTTGACTTTACCTATCTCAACACCAGGGGGTCAAGGTTTTCACCAATCTGGTGAAATATATCAACATCTACTCAATGGATCGGTACAAACTTTGGTACAAACATTCATGCTCCCAGGAGGATGAATCCTACTGACTTTGGTGATCCCCTTACGTTATCTATTGCATCAAAGTTTTCACTTATCTGGTGAAATATCTCAACATCGGTGACCCCCTGACCTCTAAAGCTACACAAGGTGGACTACTCTGGTTTTGAGTGAAATGTCTTGACAACTCGTAGATGGATTGGATGAAATCTGTTTCAGACATTCCATTCATGTCCCCCTTTGCAACTCCTAAACTTTTCATCCAACCCTTTACACTTTAAATAAATTATATTATATATACTTTTTTCAAATTGTTGTTTTTGTCATATATCACGCAACAAAAAAAAAACCGATGTCATTTATTTTCACCGCAAACAAAGGCAAGAACCAATCACGTTGTGCGTAACGGACGTATTCAAAACGTACACTATACAGTCCAAAAACACAGAGGCTCCGTCGTCTCAACCAAGACGACACACTTCATTACTTTTTTCGACCTTGACAATGGCGGCTCAGACCAGATGCGCTCCTTCCATTCTTACCTTTCACAATAAAAGCCCTAGACATATACACAGCCTAACTGTTTACCAGATGGAAATCAAATTCACTCAGAGCATTTCAGTAGAAGGAAACTCAATAAAATATCTGAGGCTATGCAACATCTTCCCTCAGACAGACCAGATGCTGCTCCGGGTCCACAGGATCCGGGTAGTTGGTCCTCTGCCTGCATTAATCTATCCAAACCTTTTTATTGAAAAGGTTCTGCAACTGTGACACATTTGCATCGCTGTCATGAATGAATAGTTAATATGTGAAATATTTACATGCAAGTATTTTTTCTAGTTGTTTATTTGTCATGCACTTGGTGTGTAAAGGCTTGAGTCTTATTTCCTGTTCGAGGGTGTTTTGGTGGAGGTTTTTTTTGGAAACTTTCTTTAAGATTTTCAACAACCTTGTTTTTTTTTTTAACCTTTTGGTGGCGCTAGATGAAAAGTCAGAGCATCAGCAGAGTCATTAAGATCCATCCTCTGTGGACAATGAATGTCTGAAGCAGATTAACAGCCTTCAAATCTCTTCAGGAGTAAATGTGACTTCGGCAGAGCTCAAGCAAACTCAGCTGAGTAATTCTGACAGCGTGACTGTCGGTGTTATTATTATCATTATTATCGTATTATGATGATTGACAGCCGAGGAAATAAACAGTTCTGCAATTCACGGTCTTCTCCCGTTTCCTGCGGCGGCCTTTTTCTTCTCCATATTGTAAACACAAACCGGAGAATGTGAGAAACAGAGAAACGTATGTTGTCATCGAAAGTCAGATCAGAAAGTAGTACGACTCTTTAAAGACACAGTTAGTTTCCTGCACATGTTTTTGCACGACCACATTAAAAGAGTTCCCATTCTCAAACACCGTATCCAATATCCTCCTTATAAAATAAACTCCCGAGGTTCATCATTCAATATGTCTTAAACACACAGAAACCAAACACCTGTCATTTAGCGAGCCACAGACATCAGTTAGCTCCTTTACTTTGAGCTAATAACCGTAATCAGCTTTGGTTCCGTGTCAGCAGTCACTCGACATGTTCAGCAAAGACGGAAAAATCGGTTCTGAGAACTTTTTCCTCTTACCTCGTGTTTACATTGTGCTATTTGTCGACAAATCCCATGAAACAAAACAAAATAAAAAATGTGCATCTTTTAATACTCTCTGACTTATGGCTGTGGCTCGGCTCCGAGCCCAATTGCTCCTACAGAAGACGTAAATCTTTAAAAACTGCTCATAAATACACAGTTTAATTTTAAGAAAATAATTAGCTTCATTCATTAACTTTCTAAAACAGCTGTTCACTGTATTTCTTTGTTGAGCAAATGTTACTCAAACAGTAGGAAATAATGTTTTTGTTGAGGACTATTTGCAGCTGCGGATTGATTTGCATTTGGTGGCAAAACAATCTGTCTACATAGGTACTGAATAAAAAAATAAATTGACCCAGAATTTGATAGTAAACTTAACATGCAGACAGTTGAAGGAGCTCAATACGAACGTCAGAGCATTTCTATCGCCTCCACGCAGCTCCCAACATCACGATTAGGGCCGTCGCCATGTTGGTTTTTTTGCAACCAGTGAACAGGGAGTCACCATATCTGGACTGAGGAGGACGTAGAGACGCCGTATACGTCTCTGGTGTCGACCTGTCAATCACCTTGTAGCCCCGCCCCTAAAGCATCCCCTGCTTTATGGTCTGTTTGACTCTAAATGGACCATAATTTACTAAATGAACATCATGCTGTATTGAAGAAGACTTGAAACTAGAGATTGAGACATAAACTCATGTTTACAATGTTTACTGAGGGAATAAATCAAGAGAGAAGTAGAGTCATTTTCTATAGACTTCTATACAACCAGAGGAGTCGCCCCCTGGTGGTCAGGAGAGAGAATGCAGCTTCAACACATGAAGCTTTGACTTCTATACAACCAGAGGAGTCGCCCCCTGGTGGTCAGGAGAGAATGCAGCTTTAACACATGAAGCTTTGACTTCTATACAACCAGAGGAGTCGCCCCCTGGTGGTCAGGAGAGAGAATGCAGCTTTAACACATGAAGCTTTGACTTCTTCCCGGATTTGCTCCCAATTTTATTCTTTTAAAAAACGCTAGTGCACGCACGCGCACACACACACACACACACACACACACACACACACACACACACACACACACACACACACAGAGTGTTTGTTTCATTGTCAGTGCAGGCGAAGGTGGAATCTGCAGCCAATGGGACGCTCCATCAGTTGTGACGGCCTGTGGGCGGTAATTACGCGCTCTCAATTTCTGTGTAGGCGGAACATGAGAGAGCGGTTTGTTGACGGCGACTGAGGAAACGTTGTCTGGTGACTTCATCGCGATGCTCGAGTGCACTCTTCACTGGTCGTGTGACTTTAAACAGAGCTCTGTGTTTCTAGTTGGGTTTTTTTTTTATCCAAAGAAAATGAACCTCCTGCTAACTTTCTCTAAATAACTAGAAGCTGTTTTCCATCAAACGAGCAAAAGAGTTCAAACCCTCCTCAGATTATTGAGGAGGAAGCAAATAAAAAGTTTGGTTTGAGACAACAACAACAACAACTACGACATCACAGCACACATGGAGCTGTTGTTTTGTTTAATTTGTTGCATTGAAGAATGTCATTTGTGATGAATGAGACTATAAAATAACAGATTAGTGTTCATAATTCCTATGTGTGATTAATTTATTTTCCTTTATGCATTAAATTATTTAGGTTGTGTTCTTTAACCAACACAAAATGTTGACGTTTAATAATAATAATAATAATACATTTTATTTCTATAGAGCTTAAAAAATAATAAAAAAGGTACTCAGAGGCACTTTTAATGATTAATAAATTAATCAATTTTAGAGAAGGGTTTTGAAGTTCACAAACCAACGGGTGACGTCATGACGACTACGTCCACTTCTTATATACAGTCTATGGTGCATAGCCCATACAAAACCGTCCCTCCTCAGAGCCTCGATTTGGATAGCAGAACCCCCCCCCTCTCCCACCCCCCCACCCCCCAACCCCCCCCCCCTCCTCCTCCAACAAAAACAACCCCCGTCCTTACTTCAAGAACAACGACTTAAAACCAAAGTACAAAGTTCAACTTGTTTAAATAAGTGCAAACTCACAGGAAACAGCCGTGTGTGTGTGTGTGTGTGTGTGTGTGTGTGTGTGTGTGTGTGTGTGTGTGTGTGTGTGTGTCTGTGTAAAAAGCCACATTCCCACAGTGGGTGGTATTGGATTCTGGCCTGCATTGTGATCCTGACTGAGATCCGTTCCCACCCCCTCCCTGGATGAAAGCACCCCCCCCCCCTCCTCCCCTCCCCTCCCCCCTCCCCCTTCCTTCCCCCTCCTCCCTTCCTCCCCCCTCCTCCCTCCCTCCCTCCCCCTCTTCTGCACGGAAACCTCAGCGTCTCCATCAGAGTCTCCTCACGAACATATGGACTGTGTTATGAAAACGTCTGGGCTCAGACCGCCGCTGTAATGGCCTCGGCTGTAACGAGGCATTGAGTTGCCCGGGGGGTGGGTGGGTGGGTGGGGGGGGGGGCGATGGCTCGGGGGCTCGGCCTCCGCCCAGTAGTTGTCGTGTAAATGAGCAGATTTCCCTCTGTGAGCGTGCTCCTGCAGGATGGTGGTCGACAGAAATTACATTTGTTCTTAGAAGGTGAAGATGAAGGTCGCGACCTCTTCGCCAACTCTGTGACTCCCGTCTCCTTTGAGGGCTGAGAGAATCAAACATGTTTTGCATGTTTAAACCAACACCTATATATACATATATATATATATATATAATATATGTATATATATATGTATATATATATACATATATATATGTATATATACATATATAAATATATATATATATACATATATATGTATATATACGTATATATACATATATATACATATATGTATATATACGTATATATACATATATATATATATGTATATATATACGTATATATACATATATATATATATATATATATATATATATATATATATATATATATATATATATATATATATATATATATATATACGTATATATATATATATACATATATGTATATATATATACATATATATATATACATATATACATATATATATATATATACATCCATCCATCCATCCATTATCCGAACCGCTTATCCTTTTTAGGGTCGCGGGATATATATACATATACATATATATATATATATATATATATATATATATATATATTTAAACTCCCTGCTGATCATTTTCCAAATCATTCCCGAAGTTTTTCGGTTTCTTTCCATGCAGCCTTTGGTTTTCTCCTAATTTCGAGGAAAATCTTCTTGCAGAGGCTTAAAATGTCCTTCTGATAAATAATCCATCACAGTGGGTGTTTATTTCACTTTATTTCCTTTTCTGGTGGAATAACTTTGCCTTTTTCCGCCTCGTTCAACCTTCTCCTGGATTGTATGCAAATCATGCTCGTTCATTCCAGTCCATCGGTTAGTGGTAAAGCAACCGAACGGCCAAAAGCACCAAAGGAAGAATAATTTCTGCACTTAAGTTACATCAAATAACAGTTTTGAGTCCGAGCCAACAGGCAGCAAAACTACTTGGTTCAGTTTAGTAAAAGGTTTTGGATTCAAATAAGTTTACTTAGAAGATTACTTCCTGGATGCATTTACTCTATATATTTCTTTAGATCTGGCCGAGACGCATCAAGTGACTGAATTTAAATGGGGTCTAAATCATTGCTCTTAAACCCTGATCTAATACATCTTTAGTTTTCCAGATGGAGCGGAAATACAAAGGGAAATGTGAGAAGTGTGATTTCAGCTTTTGAGTTCAGTTTCTGTGACTCTGCAAACTCTAACTACAGAGGTGATGTCATCCCTTTGGATTCGGGGCGTTGGGTCAACAAAACTCTCATTTGTTGTTCAGGAGGGCAGCGCTAACAAAACCATGTTAATCTGGATGACTTGTCCCGATGATATCCAACCACGCGGTCGGCTGGTGGGATTAAAAGATATCTCCTCTGCAGAGACGTACCTCAGTTTATAGAAGAGCAGAATCCTCATTTCCTGTTTAAAACTACGTCATCATACTTCTCTGATCTTTTTTTTTTCTCAGACCATCACACAGAAGGAAATGGACATAATTGTCTGTGTCTCTGACCTTTGACCTCCAGGAACTGGAGCTCAGCCTCCTGCCTGCCGTTGTTATGTTAAGCAATGATGTGGTTTCTCTCAAACGCACCAGAGGATTTTTCTTCTTCTTCTTCTATTATTGCAGCGTTGCCAGTTTTCCCCCAGCACTCATATTATTGTTTCCGATGCCATCTTCGCCCACCTAACTCTGCATTTTACGGCCCTCCGGGTGCTTCGACAGAGTCGTGCTCGTGTGGCGTCGGGATCTGAGAGGTCGACTGGATTCAGAATCAACAGCCTGACGCCCGACTGCTTGGACCGCGGCCGGGTTTTCATCTGAAGTGATTCTCTTCTTCCAATATGAAAACGCCTCCCGAGTGATTTAGTCTTTAGTTCGGTGACGTCTCGACTGATTGACATTTTAAAAAACTCTTCCACATGAATGAATGCTAATAACTTTATCTCCTAATAACCAACACTGTGGACGTTAACATATTGCAGAAGCTGCTGTCCAGGTTTGCCTGAAAGATGTGTTCTGTATAGATGTGTCAGTCCACTAATACTACTACTACTACTACTACTACTACTACTACTACTACTACTACTACACAACTGAAGCCAGGGTCGGACTGCAGGAGTTTTGGGCCATCGATCCAGCCTGGTCTCACTAAATGGCCATTTCTTGCTTTTTGCATGTCATTTTTACGCCATAGTAGTCTGCACTGTAAAAGTAGTACAAAACAACTTACGGTGGAAGGGAGGGGAGGTGAGCAAACACAGGA
The DNA here is from genome assembly GCA_016806645.1 of Ophiodon elongatus. Taxonomy (NCBI): domain Eukaryota; kingdom Metazoa; phylum Chordata; class Actinopteri; order Perciformes; family Hexagrammidae; genus Ophiodon; species Ophiodon elongatus. The sequence goes on from JACSYO010002171.1 coordinate 86,603, forward strand.
CTTTTAACCAGGAGACGGTTTGTAAGACATCTCACGAAAAGTCACTCCTCTTTTTTTCGAGTGTTTTTCCGAGAAAAGCCAGCAAAACGCGCCAATTTCCGCTCGTTACATGCATACGGTCTTTTTCAAGATAAACTCCCGTTAGGTTTAGGCAACAAAACGTCTAAGATAGCGTGACCCGTAACTACATGATGCAAACAATGGTCTCCTGTGTGAAAGATTGCTGTTTGTTGGACCCATCTGAGTTCCTCAGATCGACTGCTCTGTACTTTCATTTTTAAACCAAGGGGGGAATTATGTGTTTTCCAGAGGGGTAAGTCATCAGCCTTTGCTTACAGAGAGCAGGAAGTGAATTTTAGATGTTTTTTTTATATATGAGGTGGTTTTGGAGGTGAGACATATATCCATCTGGATCATCAGTCGTCAGAGTTTAGACCTTGTTAATTGTTTGTATACCAAGGTGGTAAATGTTTATCTGCTTCCCCCTCCCGGCCTGTAATCAAGCAGCAGCAGATGAAGCTGATGGAGAGGCGATGAGCAGCTGATAAACAGCCAATCAGAGCCGCAGACTGAAGCCGGGCCACAGGTCAGACTCGGACTCGACTATTATCCATGTGAAGACGTAGTGCAGTAACGTCTACCGGAGCAGAGACGTCACTCTCAGTGTACATGTGAGGGTACCCCACTGGTCAGCATTCTCTCTCCTGACCACCAGGGGGCGACTCCTCTGGTTGTATAGAAGTCAAAGCTTCATGTCCTAAAGCTGCATTCTCTCTCCTGACCACCAGGGGGCGACTCCTCTGGTTGTATAGAAGTCAAAGCTTCATGTCCTAAAGCTGCATTCTCTCTCCTGACCACCAGGGGGCGACTCCTCTGGTTGTATAGAAGTCAAAGCTTCATGTGTTAAAGCTGCATTCTCTCTCCTGACCACCAGGGGCGACTCCTCTGGTTGTATAGAAGTCAAAGCTTCATGTGTTAAAGCTGCATTCTCTCTCCTGACCACCAGGGGGCGACTCCTCTGGTTGTATAGAAGTCAAAGCTTTTTTATTTTATTCTCATAAGAATATTTGAATATTTGTTTATTATTCTGTGTGTGCAGCATATAGAGGGCTACGACTGCATCACATCGTGCATCGTTGCATAATGACAATAAAGCTGAACAATTGAAACAAAAGAAAATAAATGACCTCAGTAATGCGTCCGTTAGCCCAGCTAGCATCACTGTGTCGTCTCATCTAGTTGCAGACATGCAGTTATGAACGTCAACAGCCTCATGAGACGACCTGACGAGCGCCGGTTGGCTACGCTGAACTTTAATGGAAATGAGACTGAAAGAAAACATGGAGACGAGAGTTTTCAAAAGTCATAACTCAAGAGAAAACAGAACGCCTCCAGCTTTCAGATCCTCGCCACCAGAAGCTTCTCTGCATGAAATCACGCTCTCTGATGTTTTCGAAGCTCATAATGAATAAACACAGATGATCTAAGATGTTAATATTTTAATTATAGGTGAGAGCCAGAGTCGGGTTTCCCCCATAATAGCATAGTCGAACGTGATCGTGTACAATGAGAAAACACAAACTATGTTGTGTTTCTTCCCACATATGGGATGACACATTTACTCAGGATGGAAACCCGGAGGGACTCGAGTCCCTTTTGTCTTCGGGTTGTAAATATGTGCGGTTAACCCGCTGGAATCTGAGCTCAAAGCACCGAGTCCTCATGTCACGTCCTTCAATCAGACACTCTGCTGCTCGTTAAAGATGCCGCATGTTTGTTCTGGCAGGAAGATCAATGGAGTCGAGACCAGTTGAGACCCTGATGGCCTTTTGGAGTTTTCTTGTGGTTTCAACATATTAAACTGCTTTTGGAAACAGAAGACTGGAATGCAGCGAATGAGACTTCCCGTTCAAATCGTTCGGCGAAATGAGGGAGAAAATGTCGCACGCAAAGACGTCAGGTAAGATGCTTTTATAACGCACGAGCAACACAAATAAGATGATGAGTTTGAAGGACAAAACTAAAACAAAGGAAAAAAAGAGAAAAAAACAGGAATATATATATATATATATATATATATATATAGTAAATAAGAGGTATCAGGGAAAAAGATGAGAGAAGAGAGAATGCAGCTTTAACACATGAAGCTTTGACTTCTATACAACCAGAGGAGTCGCCCCCTGGTGGTCAGGAGAGAGAATGCAGCTTTAACACACTTCAGCATCGGCTTCACTCTTCAGAACCGGAGGTTGATGCCTGACTGATGGGCAGCTTAATTCCTAATAATCTATCGTAATTTATTGGCTGGATTTATATATATATTTTTTTAGCAATAATGCAAACTAACTAAAGCTGTTAGATTAATGTAGCTGAGTAAAAAATGTAATATGTTCCACCTGATATGTGCTGGAGTAGAAAAGAGCATTAAATGGAAATACTAATACCTCAAGATTGTACTTAAATGTGAGCAAACGACACACACACGCAAACACACACACACGGACAATAGTTGTTGACATCTTAGTATTTACGTCTCTCTCCTGGCTGATGCTGATTGAAGTGGATGAGTTGAGACTTTTTTTCTTGCAGAGGATCAGACCTCAGGGATTTAAACCTCTCTCTCTCTCGCTCTCTCTCTCTCTCTCTCTCTCTCTCTCTCTCTCTCTCTCTCTCTCTCTCTCTCTCTCTCTCTCTCTCTCTCTCTCTCTCTCTCTCTCTCTCTCTCTCTCTCTCTCGCCCCCCCTCTCCCTCCCTCCCTCTCTGCTCTCTAATCGCTGTGTTGTGGTGGTTTCTCCTCCCTCTCCTCGCCGTATATAAGTGCGGATGGCTGGCTTGTGTTTCAGACTCCACTTAGGGAACCGACGCGAGCGTGTCGGACGACGTACGGCGCAGAGGGCCACCATGACCCCTGTGGTGACCCCGAAGAAAAGACCCCCACCCCCCACCGGACTGCCAGTTATCGGTCGTGTGCCGCATCTACAGGTGAGCAGCTCGAGTTGCAGCTTTTGGTTTTGCTGCAAAAAGAAAAAGAAAGAGGACATTTGAGTGTATTTTTAACCCCGGAGGGAGGCGGGAGGCTCTGGGTGCTCCAGCGTGGCTTGAGCGTCTGTTTTGGGTGATGCAGGAAAGGAGGTGGAGGGGGGGGGGGCTGCCATGCCAGGAATGTTGGCTCACCCTTAACAATGCTCTGGCAGTGGAGAAAGTTTCTCTGATGTAGAAATCTGAAAATTTTTGAAGTGGTTTTTTTCTCTCTCTCTTTTTTTTTTCAGCATTCATTAACGTTGCTGCTCAAAAGCTGCACATCAGCTGTTATGGAGACATTAGAGGTCTCAGTTACGTGGAGTTTCAGACGCTCTGACTCATAAAGACTTACAGTAAAGACAAAAAAAAAAAAAGCTGCCAACGCGGGAGTTCATGTTTTTTTCAAAGAATGCCAGCGGGAGCATCTGGATTAAAGTTCATCACATAAATAAATAAAAAAAAAAAAGTTCTTTACGGGAGCATGTTGTTTGTTAGTCTCCGAGGGTTAAACACGTCTGTAGTTATTACCAACTGTGGCTATGTGGTATCTGGAGATGTACTAATCTTAAATGAAAATCTTTAAAAAAATGTAAATAAAAACAAGCTTGAAAATATTCACTTGAAAGCATCACAGATTTTTTTTTTATTAATAGAAAACATGAACGTCATAATATATCGTTTATCAACAGAATCCCATAGAGGCCAAGTGAGAAAAACTAATTCTGGTGATCCATTTTCTAAGACTGATCTAAATAGTTTTCCTCTACTGTGATTATGAATGAAAAACAGATAAAAACAATAGTTTTGCTAGGATAATCTAAGAATCTAAAAATTCTTTTAGTGGGGGATTTAATTTCTTTTATTGTTCCAGGTGAGTTTTAATTCCTCCAAACACAAGGTACATATATTAGTTGTGTTGTACATGAATGCTTTTGGTTGATAGTGATGAACGTTTTCAGCCTCTTGTGGCTAAAACTAGTATTCCAACAACAAACAAACCAACAAACAAAGATTCCCACCCGTTTCCCAGATAAAAAACAAAAAATGTAAGGAACTTTAAAAGATTATTGTGGCAAAAAAACTTTTTAATCACCTGTTCTTAAATTAAAACAATTAAGAATAAGAAAATTAATTGCCAGAATTTAATTTTTCTCAGTTACCTCTCAGGGCTTCCGTATTTAATCCCATACTAGACTGTATTGTACAGTTTTATACTATATTATATATTATACTGTCTTACTATATTATTAAACTTTATTTCTATTATGTTGCTATATTAATACAAATGTTTAATCATCACTTAATAACATATTTGTGTAGAATACGATGCATTTAACCACACCACTGTCACTTCACCTACTTTGTGTCTTCAGTTGCTCTTGTATAGTTTCTCTTTTACTTCTTCTACTTGTATTCTTGTACTTATTATCTGTACTTCCTTCTGTATTTGTGCAAAGACCATCAGAATAAATAAAGATCCACTTCAAGAAGCCCATCATTTAAAAAAAAAAATATATATATCAGATTGTTCTTACATCAATATTTTCACCTCCATTAGTTTTGTTCTCTCTCGTCCTCCGAAGGTCGTCCATCTGTTTTCTACATCTGACAAATCCTCCCCAATCCCAAAGTCACCAATCTGGTTTCTCGGCGCTCACCAGGCGCCGTGATTAGCGTTTTGGCTCAGCTGAGCGGAAATATCCCCACCCCACCGTCCTCCAGCTTTTGTTAGCAGGCTCTCGCGTGAGGAACATGAATCATGAACCAGACATATTTGTTGAAACACTCTCTCTTTGCTCCGGTTAACGTGTTCCAACCAGCTTCTTTTGTGTGTGTGTGAGTGATTCATGGAAAGTCCTGATTGCCGAGTCGTGTTGCTGAGCGATTGAAAGAGTCGAGTCCAAGTCTGGAGGGTTTTAAAGGTTCGGTTGAAGCATCACAGCGACTCCTCTGCTCTTCTTGTGTCTGTTGTATTCCCTCCGCCGTGTTACAGGCTTCTCTTTTGGTTTATCATGTCTCACGATGCTGAAATAAATGACCTGCTTGCAAGAAAATAGTTGGACAACAATTTTAATATAAACCAATGAACTGTTTATTTAACAAATCTTGGCATCACAGCGTTCTCCCCGCCCCTAAAGCATCCCCTACTTCATGGTCGAAATGGACCATAATTTAGAGTCAAAAAGTGCGATAGAGAGGGAAGTCCCTCCCCTTTGTGTCCCCCATGGGACCTTATTTCGGAAAAAATATGTTCGGTTATCAACGGCTGGAGACAAATACTTGTTTGATCCTGAATTGAGCCATTAATTACAAAAATGTTGTTTGTTGATTTAAAAAAACTATTTTGCACATCAAGAAGATCTCAGTTTGTAGTTGTGTGTGAAACCGCTCGGTGAACTATACGTTTCTCGTCACCAACACCAACATGGCTGTTGCCTTGCTACCTAGCTCGCTGGCTAACTTAGCTACGTTCCAAATGTAAAGCTAAGCTATTATCTTTTAATTCGACAAACATATGTGCAATCAATGGCACAATTCAAACATGATCAAGACAATTGACTACAGAACATATTTCTTTACGAAATAAGGTCTCAAGGTGGTCAACCGGAAGAGGCGGGACTTCTCTCTATTCATACGCCTTCCCATGAGATCGGGTTGAAAAGGAATTTTACGAGAGTTGGTTGGACTAAAACAAGACACTTGAAGACGTCCCCTCTAGGAACTAGAGACATGTTAAGGACTAAATTAATCAAATATTAAGTTTCATTGGTACTTGTTCCTGTCCATGTCCCAAATCCTCCATGGAACGTCCATGCAGCCAGAATCGGACTGAGTGAGTAGTAATGCGACTTGGTGGTGGAACATATCTACGTGACAGATGGCGCATGTGAGGGAATCTGTTATTTTTGGCTCCCCGCCCCCTCGGCCCTCCATCATGGGGGGGCTTCGGCTCGATTCCCGAAATCATCAAACTGGAGGACGTGCTTCTTCCTCTCCTGGCATCTCGACTTTCCATCCTCTTAGAGAATGCCTCCATCAAGCTGTCCGCTCTATTTACTCCCGAGTTCAAAATGCTTTCTTTGGGCTTGAAATCAACCCGGCGCTCTGGGAGTTTCCGCTGTGATCTGAGCTCCTTAGATGTCGCGCTCGTTGTGCGGCGGCACAACGAGCCCCACATCAAAGATGAAGAACTGGCTTCAGTCCTCCAGTAACAGATCCTGAACTGATCTGTGAGTTACGGAGAACTGCAAGGTGTTGTGCCGACATCGTATCTTCATCTTGACCTTTGCCCGGTGTCATCTTCTGGTCCTTGGACGCTGCCGAGAGAACCGTCCACACTACGGACGCAAATTCACCCCAGTTTTCCAAAAGAGACACTGAAACTAAGACAGCTTTTTCCCTTTGTCCTTTTTGTTGAATGAATGCAGCCATTCCACGAGAACCACAGACATCAACAAACTCTTATCTTGATCGACGCCAGACCGACCCGGCAGCTCCGAGCTCCCCTGGATCACTTTGACACTGAAACTTTTTTTAAAGACACAAACTCCAAAGCGCTTGATCGTCTTTAAGCGTGATAAGAACCATTTACTGGAGCGGTGGTTCCCAACCTTGAGTCCGGTTCACAAGGTTCACAGGGGGAGCACAGACTGTCTGTAAGAAGTGGACGTAGTAGTCGAGACGTCACCCGTTGTTTTGTGGACCGATGTTTTGAAGCCTCGGGTTCGGCAATTTCTTTTTGGAAGTGACCATATTTGGACTGTGGAGGAGTGACGTAGAGACGCAGAATCAGTTAACTATCAGTGAACGCTAGCTAGCTTGGTTTGCTGCTTTTGGAAAACAATAAGCAGGAATTAAACTTACTGGAAAAAAATGTTTCGCATTCTAAAAATAAAATTAAAATATAAAATCGGCAGAAAATTAATCAGCAGCTATTTTGACGATGGATTCGTTGTCTCAGTCCTTCTTTGTTTTTTGGCTTTTGGGAAAATAAATCAAGCAATTTGTAGACATCACTTTGGGTAGCGGCAAATCATCAGGGGACAAAACGATTAATCGAGAAAATGACGAAAAGAATGAATCAATAATGAAAATAAATCATTAATTGCAGCATTGTGGTACCGGTGTGGACGCATGAAAGATTAATTTAAAACTGAAATGCATCCAAAATCTGTCACACTTTGATGTCACTCAACCAGGATCAGCTGATAGAGCTCAGAGATCTCCAGCTCGAATAGAAAACCATCAAAGAGAATAATCATTCCTGTCATCAAACCACGTCCGCTCTGGAAGTGGTTCCAGCTCAAACCGAGAGCCCTCGTCCTCATCGACACGCTCGCTGTGACGCTGCAGTCGGCTTTGAAAAATTATCCGCTTCCACTGAGTGCAGCAAATCAAATTATTTCCAAACCTGCAGGGAAAAACTGGCAGAAACACAGAGAAAGGAAAAGACTTTGATTCCAAACCGACACAACTCAGACCGGAAAACCCCTCTAATAAAACTCACATAAACTTTATATTTGTTAAGAAACGGACATGAAAAAATGTCTTTCTGAAAATTAGACGAAGGATTTGGATATGCACTGCTGCTGAACTCCAGATTGTAAACTACTGCTGGCTTCAGATTGAACTGATGAAGTCGCCTTTTCAACGTTAGAAGTGTAAAACGCATTATGATCTTCATTTGAACAGTTTTAAGTTGTGAAGACAGCGTTACCAGGCAACTGAAAACAAAACAGCTTTGTCACCTTTAAAAAAAAAAAAAAAAAGATGAAATGTTCAGCGATCAATGGGCCCCAAGAAAGAACCAACCGGATCCCTTTGCATGAAATAAAAAAAAAGAGAAAGATAAGAATACCTAAAATATGTACGTTGCAAAAGGTTGACCTGAATCCCTAAACAGCCGATAGTTGAAAAGGATGTTCTTGTGAACAACGACATGAGGAATCTAGCCGTCCTTGGTTTATCGTGCACTTCGTTAGCTGACGTGTTCTCCGTGCTAATATGTTAGCTTATACGCAGTGAAGTGAGAGAGGAAGTGAAAACACTTTAACTAACTTTTACCTCATGCAAACGCTTTGAAACACACAATGTGAAAGGAGCCTCTAAAGCTTTGGCCTACATTTGGTTTATGTTAAGTTTTAGGCTCCCCGCTGACACAGTGGTGTAATTTTTCTTCTGTTTTAGTTTCAAATAGTGTGAATTATAGACATTATTCTGTTATTTTTTAGAATGTTACAATAAATAAACAAAAGCACACGGTACATTTATAAAAGTTAAGAGTTAAGAAACCGTAACAAGTTATCAAAGTCCAAATAATAAATAGTCATCTGTGTGAAAAGTCAACCAGTGAGAGCATGACAGAAGGAAACTGTAAACTAATTCAGGCGTCTGATTAGTCTCTCGGTTCGCTCTCCGGCTGGATGTTCGTCGGTTCAACGAGCTTCATGAACGGGACGCAGAGACTCACTGAGACATTTGGCAGGGAAGCCCGTCATTGTGGCCTGAGGCTTCGGCTCTGGTTGGGGAGGACGAGTTGTGGACAGGAAAGCAGCGGTCTATTTAGCTGAAGTCCTCTTTCCAATCCCTGGGTGTCAACCGACTTCCTCTCTGTGACCTCTGACTCCTGAGTGCCATGGAGATGAGCCAAGAACTATTCGTGTCTCAGAGGAGAAAAAAAAATCTGAGTATCAGTCTAAATTTTTGCCAACGCTGAGAAATGTACAAGTGGACTCAATAGAAATATTACGAATCATCATCTGGGCAACAAAAATATCAACAGCTGACATTGTTTAGGGCGGCAAGTAAGTATTTTCATTACCAATTTATCTGCCAAACACATTTTTGTTTAATTGAATTGTTTTGTCTATAAAATGTGAGAAAATAGTTTAAAAGGCCAAAATTAGACTTTTTAATGTCATGTTTTATTCGACAAACAGCCCCAAAGCCAAAGATATTCAGTTTACAGTCACGTGAAACAAAAATAAAGCAGCAAATCATCACAAATGAAAAGCTGAATCCAAAAAATAATCCTTGGTATTTTTGTTTGAAAAAAAAAAAAAAAAAGACTAAAACGAGTAATCTATGAAGAAATAAGTTAATCATAATAATCTAATCTATACAAGCTAAAGTACTGAGGAAAACATCCGAATCCATCAAGTAGAAATATCCCACATGGCTCGTGCACAGAAATTCATCAATCTGTCCATATATTCATTCATTGCTTTGTATCTCTGAAAACCTATCTCCAAGGAATTTTAAATAAAATGTCAACAGCTGGAACGCAAATGAGGATTTAACTTCTGCAGAATGTCAGCATGCCAGATGTTTTCACAGTTCCTCAACATGGAATAACTATTGGCTCATAAAATAACATGTAAAAGCAAACGCGAAAGCTTTTTATTGTGCTTTCAAACCCTCACAGTAAAACAGATGCCGTGGGTGAGCATTTCGGGGTTTGAGCTCATCCAGCTGCGACTTCCATAAATTCATCGAACAATATAAAAACAGTCAGAGGGTCAGATGAAGTTGACTCGTTGAAACACTTCACTCTGTCATTAAAAGGGTTAGGGTTAGTGTCAATGATGCAGGAGACGTGTCTTAAAGCCGGAGTCTGGACTTGTGGATTGTTTGGAGTATTCTCTAAAGAGCCGTACTGATCCCCTAAGATGCTGCAATGTTCATTACACAACAACGTACAAGCAGATTCTGGCAAATATGAAGCAAATTTTATGGAATTCTGTCCGTTGATATCTTTGGAGGGATCGTCTTTCCCTCTGATGGTGCCGTTGAGGAAATGTGTAACACTCTCGCTTTTGAGCACACCAAACAATGGATTTAAGGGCGCCATAAATGCGGCATGTGAACGGCCCCTTCAGCCTTCCCAAAAGAAGTTATGAAAAAATATTCACTGTTTCTGTTTTTTTCTCTCTTCAGGATGATTGACAGCTGCTTCTCCTGAAACCCCAGGATGCCTGTAGTGTCAGTGGGCGGGGCATCCTCCTCCCACCACGTCGTACCCGTCGCCCTCACCTGCACCCAGCTGCTCCTGCTCTTCCACGCCGCCTTCGGTCAGAAACCCGCCAAGCTGCCTCTGATTGGCCGGAAGCCCTTCATCGCCGCCTGGAACGCCCCTCTGGACATGTGCACCATCAAGTACAACGTCACCACCAATGCCAACCGCCTCTTCCACATCCACGGCAGCCCGCGCGCCGACTGGACGGGCCAGAACGTCACCATCTTCTACGCCAACCGGCTGGGTTACTACCCCCACTACACGCCGCAGGGCGCCGCCGTGCACGGCGGCCTGCCACAGAACAGCAGCCTGGACCTGCACCTGTTCAAGGCCTACCAGGACATCAACCACTTCATCCCCTCAGAGGACTTCCGCGGACTGGCCGTGATTGACTGGGAGTTCTGGCGGCCTCAATGGAGCCGTAACTGGCACAAAAAGGACATCTACCGACGCAAGTCCAGGGAGCTGACCGCCAAGGCGTACGTCAATGTGACGGCGGCGCAGGTGGAAGAGCTGGCACGGCGGCGGTTTGAGAAGAGCGCCAAGGCGTTCATGCAGAGGACTATCCAGCTGGGGACACGCCTTCGCCCCAACGGGCTCTGGGGTTTCTACCTCTACCCCGACTGCCACAACTACAACCTGCACGAGCAGAACTACACAGGCTTCTGCCCTCTGCTGGAGAGGCTGAGGAACGACGAGCTGCTGTGGCTGTGGAACAGCAGCACGGCGCTCTTCCCCTCCGTGGCGATCCGTAAGAGTCACACCAACAGCATCGGCAACCTGCACTTCTCCCAGCACAGGATCCGAGAGTCGCTCCGCATCGCCTCGCTGACCTCCAGGGAGTACGACCTCCCCACCTACGTGTACCTGAGGCTGGGCTACCGAGACGAGGCCCTGGCCTTTCTCACCATGGTGAGGACAACCGTTATCACAACAATGCACTTCTTCTTCTATTCAGTATGAAGCACTTTATTTACGTGCTCTGGTAGAGTAATTATTAACTTCTTGCCACTTTGCTGGAGCACTACGAAGTAGTTTGTTCCCAGAGTCATGTGTCAAAATAGCGACGATGGGAGTTTTTTCCCACCACATCCATCTGAAGAGCTTTTACATGTTGGAGCTAACAGCTCAGGTGCCAACAGTTCCAGCTCCATATACAGTTTAGAATAAATAAATGCCACATACACTGAGCCACACCCAGTCAAATCTAAAGGATCTGACTTAAAATATCTCTGTTCACCACTCGAATATACATTATCCCATTACTGAAGACATCCAGCATTCGTAGCAGTACCCACGAAGAATAATGTGCCGGAATTTGTAGATACCCCATGAAGTTATTTCATATGGTACATTTTCCTGAACGAGGAAGTATAGAGACCGCAAAGGGCCCCAACAGGTCGAGCGCGAGCTTTCAGCCATGAGACCGCTGTTTGTTCCCAATGTCGAGTCAACATCGATGCATTCGTCACGTGACTTCAGTGACGGCACTTCCGTGGTTATTTTAACCCAAAACGACGATTTTTTCCTAAACCTAACTAAGTAGTTTTGTTCCCTAAACCTAACCGAGTTTCCCGTGAAGACCGTGCTAGACTGGGGTATAACTTCACTGTTTAATTACAAACAACAATCTCTGGACTTCAGTTTACTAACATTTTGTCATGTCGTATTAAATATCAGCTCTTCTTCAGTATCCAGTGATGTGGAGTAAACAACTAAATATACATGGTGGTGCTGGTACTCATACCTTTTAATTAAGTAAAAGTATGGCAGTGTAGAAGAAGTACCAAAAGTAATATATGCCCATTTCAAATTATGTTTTATAAGCAATGAAAAAACTAATTCAACTTATACAAAGATGTTAATTAAAGACATTTCTAGTAACACAAATCTCTGCCATAAAGATGGATTTTGTTTGTTCACTGACTGAAGGTCAGAGTTTACTTTTTCATCACTGCCATCTGGTGGAAATCCACAGAAAAGCAGCTCAGAGTCACTAAATACAAACCTACGATGCTATGGTTTCCTGGTTGTCCCTGAACTTCAACACCAAAACCAGAAGGGTTTGATTTTGTGCTTACTGGTCTGCAGATTCATTGAGGACTTTCAGAAATAACCCTTTAAAATATCTGTCACACTGGTATAACATGTATAAAAAGACAAAAACACAAGTTCATTAGATTCAATGATATATAACAATTCAGAGAACTTGTAATACAAATAATAATCATCTTAATGTGAGTAATGAACTGGTGAAGTTTCATGGTGATATCTATTCATTAATGTTTTGACCCTCTTCACCTGTAGAGTCTTCTTCATGTCTGTAATTTAACTAAACATCTCTTTAAAGGCCGTTTTCTCTAAATGAGTTTGTTCTCAGACTCTGATCCAGAAATCTCCACTTCAGCAGCTCTTACATCCACCAAACTTTACTCTTTACTTCTGAAAGAGATTCTGGAGCTTTCTACAGAGGAGTTTGTTCACACGTCATTCAGAGCCTCATTTATACAATATTCATCACTGTAAACATGACAGTATTTTCTGTTGTATGGAGTGAAACAAAAAGATATCCAAAATCCCCTCTGTAAAAACTTTGACTCTAATATGTCAACAAAGTTAAACAAGGATTTTGTAACTGGGCTTTATCTCATTAAATCTAAATGGTTTATGTTTTGGAAATGTATGCAAATTAGCATATATTAAAAAAGAGAATGTCTCATTTACATATTCAAACAAAAAGTAATTGTCTTAATGTCAGTAATCAACTGGGGAAGTTGCATGGTGATATCCTTTCGTGATTTTCTTTTAGCCGATTAACCCGTAGTGTCTCCTCTAAATGTGATGATTGTATTTGTGTGTTGACGGAGACGGGCCGTGTGACGTGACGTCTGTACCGATGTGTTTCCTGCAGAAAGACTTGATCCACACCATTGGGGAGAGCGCTGCTCTGGGAGCGGCGGGATTCGTCATCTGGGGGGACCTGAACCTGACCTCGTCCAGGGTGGGTGTCCTTTGTCCTTCGTTTATAAAGCACTGAATGGTTCAGGGCCTGAATACATGTCTGATATGCTGCTGCCTTATGAACCATCCCGACCCCTGAGGTCGTCTGGGACGGGTCTACTTCCTGTTCCAAGAGTCAGAACTAAACATGGAGAAGCAGCGTTCAGTTTTTCTAATCCACATATCTGGAACAAGGTCCCTGAAAGCTGCAGGTCTGCTGAGACCCTGAGGGACCCTGAGAGACCCTCAGGGACCCTCAGCTCCTTTAAATCCAGATTGAAGACTCTTCTGTTTGCTGTTGCCTTTAACTGAACCAGATTCAAGGATATTTATCAATTTCTGCATTTCACTACTGTATTTTATTTCTTAAACTGCACTGCAACTTTTTAGCCTTTTAATGTTTTACTGACTGTTTTTAATGTTCTTAAATCTTTTCTTTTGCATTATGTTTTGATGCTTTTAATGGTTTTATGTGAAGCACTTTAAATTGCCTTGCTGAAATGTGCCATACAAATAAACTTGCCTTGCCTTAACTCTCTCTCTTACGCTCCGTAAGCTGTTCACGAATACAAAAAGATTATTTAAATACAGGTCAAACGTTGTGGAAGATCTGCTGTCAAACTCTTTCTCTCTTCATTTGTGCCGCTGAGACGGACCGACCGCGTACTCGCATAAGAAAAACAATCTTTCCTCGAGCTTCTTGATTTGTTTTGGACTCCACACAAACCACGGCAGTAAATATAGTCAGACAATAGAGAGCTGACATCATGCGGTCGCTGCGTGATTTGAAGCCACTTTTGACATTTTTGAGTACTATAATGCTCATGTGTTTATAGCCGGTCTGCATGGGAAAAGAGTTCATCCAAACGGCATCCGACTGTCTCAGACTCACAGGAAGCGTTCTTGTATTCTTCAGTTCCTTTTCAAAAGTTTGCAATGCAATTTGCAACCTGCAGCTTGGTTTAGACGGTCTCAGTGAGCTGCCGAACCTCAAGCCGACCGTCATTATGTTGTTGCTTTACACACAGTCACCGGGACACCAGTTAAAGCTGCATTGATTTGTTTTGGCAGCTAGAGGGCAGTAAACTCCCCAGCAAGCCGACAGACCATAGACTGCATACCAGAAGTGGGCGTAGTTACTAAATGAACATCATGCTGTATTGAAGAAGACTTGAAACTAGAGATTGAGACATAAACTCATGTTTACAATGTTTACTGAGGGAATAATTCAAGAGAGAAGTAGAGTCATTTTCTCATAGACTTCCATACAATAAGACTTTTTACGAGCTACGAGCACGCAGCAAGGAGTTTATGCACAACGCTCTGTTAGTTACATTATTCTCCGAAGCACCAGAGGGCGTACAAACAAAATGTTCTGTGAAGAATCAAAAAGACGAGTGTAACAGGCAAAATGCCAAAACCAACCTCCACAACGCCGAGGAGGGATTGTAATTACCTGTAAACTCATATCTCATTTTTATGGACTGTTTTATTGCCTTTATACAAGAAATTTATCAAAAAACAAGTCAAGTATTAAAAGCATTATGAAGAAACGAAGGTCGAATATCCTGGAAACTATTTGATTTGGCTGCAAAATATTTACTCAAATGAAGATTTTTAAAACCTCCTGTTTCTAAATCATCTAAAAGCGAATAGGCATTCTTCGTATAATAAAAAATGCTTTAATCAGTGAACTATTTGTGACTGTCAGGTCTGAAAACCTCTGATCGCACTCAGAGGTGCACGACCAAACACACTTGTGAACGACACGCAGGCCGCGATTACGTAATCAGGGGCTAAGAGAAAGTTAATATTGGATCTGGATGTCGTATCATACGATGACATGACAGTTGTGTGTTGTTTTGTTTCCACAGCATAACTGCACCAAGGTGAAAACCTTCCTGAGCCACCGCCTGGGCCAGTACATCACTAACGTGACGCGAGCCGCCGAGGTCTGCAGCGACTTCCTGTGCCAGGGCAACGGCCGCTGTGTCCGCCGGGACCCCCTCGCCCGCCACTACCTGCACCTGAGCGCCGACAGCTACCACATCCGGCCCTCCGGCGACGAGGACTTCGCCGTCACCGGGTGGCACTCGCAGCACGAGCTGCAGCTGCTGGCCGAGAGGTTCCGCTGCCACTGCTACGAGGGCCACGAGGGCGAGCGCTGCGACAGCGTCAACAAAGTGAGGGAGGACGACGGGCCGTGGGGGGGCGAGGAAGGGGACAAGGACGAGGACGAGCAGGAGCGGCGGAGGACGGAGTGGGAGGACGAGCAGGGTGACCGGTGGGAGGGAGGGGCGAGCGAGGCGCCGTTGACCGGCTGCAGCTTTCACCTGATGCTGCTGATGCTCCTGTTGAGCTTATCGTTGGTGAAGGCGGTCGCATGATGCACTCTGAACATAAAATACAACATTTTAAAACACAGCTGTGTACAGATGTTACTTTTCAACACAAGAGACAGAATGAGGTTTTTTCATTCATGCTGGAGATTGACTGATCTTTTGCAGCACCCTCTTTTAAAAGACTCACCAAATGTTGGGTGTCATCAGTCAATCTAAACAATTTGTCCCGTTTCCAGACCCCTGGATCACCGCACACATCTCAGATTTATTTCAGTGACTCATAACGGCTGTTTCCCCGGCTGGATGATATATTTCTACTCGTTTTCACTCCCAACTAGTCAAATACCGAGGCTTGGTCAGAGCCCTACAAAACGCGATTCGTCCTTTAGCTTAGTCTACGACGCACCGGGCTTTCAGCCAATACTCAAATGTAAACCTACCTCCGTCATTATGTGACGGTCAGAGCAACGGCTTAGTGTTTAAGAGTAAGATTTCTGTCAAGGGGCGAGTGGGACAAAATAAAATAAACGGAGGACTTTCACCCAGGAGGCCGCCGCTTCTGTCACGTGGGAAACTGAATGTCAACGTTGCCTTCTTCGTCACGGCAATCCTGACTTTCAGTCAACGTGATGTCAGTCACGATCTTTACCTGACCTGAACTAAGCAGTTTTGTTGCCTAAACCCAACTTGTTTATTTTGAAAGGACACCGAGTGTAAAATTGACACGCCGTCCCCAACACGTCCAAAACTGACGCTGGCGGGTTAGGCAGAGCGTCATAGTTTAGACGCCAAGGGCCTCTAGCCAAGCATTGGTGTTTGATCATTTGGAGGTGGGATTGTGTTGTGTATTTGCAGCTGAACAGTTGTAAATTACTGTCAGAACGACTTAAAGAAACAATAACTTAAATCGAAAGAAAATGTTAATAAAATCTGATTTGATGGTGGAGCCAGATTAAAAAAGTCCAGAGGACGTGAATGTGTGCAGCAAATTTCATGAGAATAAAAAAACCCACAAATACTCTACAGGAAAAGACAGGATCACAAAGTCAGAAGGGTTCATCCCCTGGAAAACCATGCATGTTGGTACAACATCTCATGGGGATCCATACAAGTTTTGTGTTGCTGGCGGCCATTCGAGATCACACACACATGAACGCTCAGCTGAGGTCGCTGCTGAGTGGAAGAAAAACCTTTAAAATGTCAATGTGAAATGAAAACAGCTGCTGTGTTGAAAAGTAACAAGTTTAAAAAAAACAAAAAAACACGACACTTTACTTTGAGGAGTGTGAAGGCACTTTACCCACACACACACACACACACACACACACACACACACACACACACACACACACACACACACACACACACACACACACACACACACACACACACACACACACACTTCAACCAGCTGGACTGTGTTAGACAGTCTGCAGTTTCTTCTTCCAGGAATGTTAATGAGTAAATGAAGATACTGTTAGCTGGATGTTGACTCAGTTCACAGTTTAACAAAGACAGGATCATCCAGCATCACTGCAGCGCTGAGAATCGGATTAAAAGGGATCAGGTTTTGTTTTTAGGAGCTAAAAGGGTTCGCGGTTCGGATCGGTCTCGCTGCAGGATGATCCTCTATTTGTTTTGTGGAGACGCAACAGCAAAGCCTTTTCATTGGAAACCAAAGGGTGCTACCACAAAGCCAAATGAAGGAAAATAATCACTGACACTTCACACTTGGTTTGTGGTGCTTTTGAAGACATATTTCTGATGGCATGTTTTAACAATAAGCTGTTATTTCACTCAACGTTATACATGAAGTGTGTATTGTTTTTGTACTGTTGATACATTATACTCTTGAAGTATTTCATGTCAGAAAACAAGTATGTTTGGACGCGGCGTGCACATGTTGTAGGTGCTATTGACAAAATATTATATATCTGTATCCTTTCTATATAGATATTAAGTATAGAGGATCAGGTTTGTTTTACTATATAGAGGTTGGTGTTACTATAACTCAGTCCAGTGGAATCCAATCAGACTACGTTTAGTCTTTAGCAGAGAGAACCAAACAGTCTCTGAAGCTGATGCACAGTACTGAAGGTATGACGAAACACTGACCAGGATGTAAAAGATGGCACATACTGTATCTGAATGTGACTCGGTGGCTCTCTGTGGCGACGCGGTTCTTCACCGCCCACTTCTCGCCCACGAAGAACCATCTGCTGCAAAAGTGTGACTGAATATGAAGTAGAAAGCTGACTCTTGTTGACTTAGTGCAGGTTAAAAACTTCCCGGTTTGTTGATGCCACCGGTCCAAGCTTGATCCTACAGAGCAGCTAACTAGATGATGCTAGAGTTCAGATCATTATTTACACTCAATGTTCGTTTTCCTCCCCTTTTCTGGAGCTTTCAACCTTCATCAGCAGCTGCTGAAACCAAATCAGAATTTAAACAACATACATCCACATTCTATTTTCTTCACAGACTTTTGGACCGATTGTCTCCTCAAGAATTATGTTCCCAAACAACTAAACTGCATTCGCAATTATGTTTTGAGGAAAACACATTTTCTCCCGGTTTACGGTTGCAGTTTGAAACACGTGGTTAACGTTGTGAATTGAAACAAAAAATGCAATAAAACTGCTTGGTTAGGTTTAGTAAAACATCCTGGTTTGGCTTAAAAAGAAAAGTAAAAACGTCCCAAACCCTTCATGTACTTTAATTAGAAAATGTATTTGTGATACGTCAAAAACAAATGTTATCTGGGAGAAACAATGCTGTTACGTTGTTTCTCAGGTGGGGAGTAGAGATACAAACTTTTCCATAATTCTTTGCTGAAGTGAAAAAACAATGCAGTCTACAGCAGTTGTGCTTATTTTGAGTTCAATTAAGTTGAATGTTAGGTGTAAAACACCTGTTGGGTAGAAGTTGGATGATTAAATGTACATTCCTTGAAACCATGACCACAATCTTTCTCTGACCTTTTTTTTAAAAGTACTTTTAGTGACCTAAACTTTGCCCAATAATTTTAGAAGACAATGACAAACACTTTTGTTCTGCAGCAGCCCAGTCGCCAGGACAACGTGTTGCGTTTTAACTTTCTGCAAACCACGGATACGATGAATGTGAAGATCTTTGCATCCGGTCGGAGCGAGGGACATAGTTTAAAAATAAATGGCAATCCAACCAATAGTTTTTGAGACATTTTACTGAAAACCACGAATGTCAACCTCATGGTGGCGCTACAGGGAAGGACAGAGGAACACCAAAGTCAGTACGGTTCATCCTCTGGGAACCATGAACGTCTGTACAAAATCTCATTGTCATCCATGCAAGTTTTGTACTATATGCTTTTGCATTGTGTGTTTCTGCAAGTGTGATAGGAGGCTAATATGAAAAGCATTTAATATACGTATATTTGGTTCAGAAACGTCGACATTCAACATATCAACGGTTTGGATAAAAGCATAATGGCGAAACATTTTCTGGCGACTGGGTTGTATTCTGTGGCAGCTGCACACAAATATCTCAATATTTTCAATAGTGAAAGTGACTTGAACTGGATCACTGTTTTGGGTTCTAATCCAAATTTACAGACCAGAGACCGGGAACATTTTAAATCAAACCAAATCCAGAGCGTTGAGGTCCGGTGATCCCACGGGCGTCTAATAAAAGTTGAGTTTCTGTAACTTTCTGGTCTTTGGAGTTAAACATGTAGCATCTGTCGCACATCTCTATAACACTGATCCTGGTTTAAACTGAATCAGTAGGTTCATCTCAAAACTAGCTTTCAGGTGAAGTTCGGGTCTCATGATGCAGTAACTGTTTCCTGCACTTAGTGTTTTCATTTTTCTTCTTCTTCTGAAGATTGTAAACCAAATATGCAACAAGGACTATGCAACACGTGAAAAATGTTACCTGAATGTAAATGCACTGCAAATAAAGACTTTTCTTCAGTGCATCTGTGTTTCTATTAGTTTTCTGTGCACACAGAGAGAGGATGTTGGCAGCCATGTTGGATAATTAGAAAACAACTTCCACTTTGTGCAACCTGTGAATGCCACGTATGATGAGCGGTAGAGTGATGGCTTTTAGTCTTCTTTGTAAAATAGTTCTTGGGGGGTGGGGACATAAATTGAAATATACTTCAAATAATCCTTCTGTCCAAATACTGAGGACTGAAAAGAGGAAGAGGTGTGAACGGAGAGGTTTCTCATAAACGATGACTCGTGAAAAAAATCACACATTCAAAAACATGCGAGTGTTTCATCTGAGGAACAAAAGTAAAATGCAGAAACTGGTGAACACTACCGTCACACATAATTTGTACTTAAAGTGTTTTAAAACTGTTTCAAAAGGGCAGAAATCAGTTTTTCAAATGATCAGACATTGATGCTGATCATTTTAAATGTAATGGGTTTTTTTTGCCTTTAGAATTGTCCAGCATTTCTAAGTTCAGCAATTGAAACCACATAAGCATCAGATTAACATCGAACAAATGACTAAACAGTGAATCATTGAGGAGTCAACGACACGGACGTCACGTCTCATCCAAAACAAGTAATTCCTTGTCCATAGATGGACACGTTGTAGACTATTTAACCACATATTGGTTAAAAATGGGCACTTTACCAATACAAACACTGCAACATAGAAATAGAGAAGTTAAACAAAAGGCAAACTTAAGGTGGCGGCATGCAACACGTCTGTCCTAACAGAGCTGCAGATGCTCAGTAAGAGGGGAATTTAATTTTACACAAACAGCTGTCAATACTGTAACCAAGCATGATCAATTCACCCAAGAATTGTGTGGAACTCAGTATACCTTCACATAATAGATGTTTTTGTGTCTGAGGGCATTTTGTTTTAAACTAGAAATACTAAATAATTTATTACAAAATACTTCTTTAAGGCTCTGGTGCACTTAAATAGAATGTATTTTACATAAGATACCATCAAACTATCTATTATCTTAAATGCATTATAAAGAAAGTGTCATTTAACTTCAAGAACAAAGAGATTTGTTCAACTCTAATCACTTTACTAGAACAAAGTCATTTTGGCACTCAACCATATGTTTGTTTTTTTCTTCATTGTCATCAGAAATTCATCCCAAACTCAGCTCTCCGTTGACGTCTTTAGACTTTAAAAGTTTGACTTTGACCCTCAACTCTCCCAATGACTGACTGAATGTGGAGTCGAGGCCAGAAGTCAGGAAATCGATCAGATAACGATCAATCAGAGTGAAGAAACCATTTCCTCCGACATATGAAGCAGCAATAAAACTGAGACACCAAGAAGTTTAGACACCAGTCCTTCAGAAGAGAGCAGCAGGTAGGAACTCATGACATTTTATGAAACATAATATTATTGTAAATATATATATAAATAATATGCAATCAATCATCTGAACATCTGGACAATTTGTGTTTGAGTTTTTCTGCAAATTCTGGAGCGACAGTTGGCTGTTAGATTGATTTTGTGTTGCTTTTCAAAAATACAGGTAATGACAAAATGTTAAGTGTTTGGAAAATATGAAATGAACACTGTATGTTTAGTTTATCTTAAGTAAATATATAGTTTTGTCTTTCAACTTTGGATTGTTTCCAAGCGAATACAGAATTATTTTATTCTATATATTCATCAATCAACAAGTATCTTGAGATGCATTATGTGTTTTATAAGATACCTGTTTGTAATTAATTTACATCCAGTACAACATCATGATTATACGTTTTTGTCGACAGATGTATCATCTTTCTTTGTCTCCGGTCAGATGTTGAAAGAGGAACACGGAACTAGAATAAACAAATTAACATATGATGTTAATACGTCCAAGAACTTTTTAACCCTACAAATCTAATCAAAACAAAAATCAACAAATTGAAACTATTTAATCCAGAAAAATTCTATTTTATCACTGATCCACAAACCATCTGTGCTCAGTAAATTAAATTAACACAGTATGAACTTAGAAACAATCAGCATGTGCTTACAGTTCACTGAGGAATGATACAAAGGGCTATTAAGACTAAAAGCAGCCTACTTCAAAAATTCTGACACAATCAAGAATTTAGGAGCAAATTCTCACAATGCGAGCGCTGCTTTGACCGACGCCTACAAACCAACCAACCAGAACACAGCAGGAAATTACTTTAGGCACAGCATTGGATGTACCCAGGCGGCAACCTCTGGTGTGTTTAAAATGTCTTAAAACTTACATTCTGTCTACTGACCACCAGGGGGAGACTCCTCTGGTTGTATAGAAGTCAATAGAAAATTCTCTCTTGATTTATTCCCTCAGTAAACATTGTAAACATGAGTTTATGTCTCAATCTCTAGTTTCAAGTCTTCTTCAATACAGCATGATGTTCATTTAGTAAATTATGGTCCATTTAGAGTCAAACAGACCACGTCCACTTGCTATATAGAGTCTATGGACTTAAACGTGCAGAAACCACATTGGCATCGTTAAATCGTAGCACAATTCATCAAACAATCTGACATGAAAAGACAAACTGATGAATTGGGACTGAACCTTATTTGTTGTCTTTCTTCCATTTGTCCAGAGCCACCGCGATGGCCTCGTCCGTCCTGTCCTGCGTCGCCCTCTGTATCATTGGATCTGTCGCCGCTGTCCTCGCGCTGCCGCCTACTGAGCCGCCGCTGATCCACGACCACCCCTTTGTGGCCATATGGAACGCCCCCACCGAGCAGTGTCGACGGCTCCGCATCCCGCTGGACACCGCGGCCTTCCAGGTGGTGACCACGCCCGCGGCTCGGCCCGGTCAGTTCCTCACCATCTTCTACGAGGACCGCCTTGGCCTCTACCCCAAAGTCAACACCGCCAAACACAAGCTCTACAGAGGCGGGGTCCCCCAGAACGGCAACCTGACAGAGCATCTGGCCATAGCGCAGAGTCAAATCGATCACTACATCTCCCAAGATTCCTCTCCTGGGCTGGTGGTCATTGACTGGGAGTCCTGGCGTCCCCTGTGGGACCAGAACTGGGGGTCGAAACACATTTATAAGAAGCTGTCCATCACTCACGCCCTGCAGATGGCCCCATTTTTGGCATCTAATAAAATTTCCACACTGGCAAAGAGCCAGTTCCAGCACGCTGGGCGGCGCTTCATGGAGAAGACCATCAGCCTTGGCATCGGCGAGCGTCCGAGCCGCCGCTGGGGCTTCTACCTGTTCCCCGACTGCTTCAACTATGGCTGGGAGAAGCCCAGCTACACCGGTAAGTGCTCCGCGAAGACCCAGGAGCAGAACAACCAGATGATGTGGCTGTGGGAGCGCAGCACCGCCCTCTTCCCCTCCGTCTACCTGCGGCAGAACCTGAGGAACTCCCCCCAGGCCGCGCTCTACGTCCGCAACCGTGTCCAGGAGGCGCTGAGGGTGGCCGCGCTGCCTAAACGTCCATACACCATGCCGATCTACGTCTACTCCAGGCCACTGTACCGGGACCAGACCCAGAAGTTCGAGACCCAGGTGAAACTAACTTAAGTTACTACAAGGAACCTTTATTTTGTTTAAATTTTGGCGCAGCTGCCAGGAGCCGAGCTCTCCTCCTTCCGCCGGATCTTCAGACTGCATTTTGAAGGCTGCAGCAAAGCTGGATCTCCGTCTGTCGGCGTTAACACCGTGATGTTAAGTTGAGACTGTTTCACAACCAGTCAAAAGTTCCTCCCAATCTTTTAACTGGTTGTGAAACAGTCTCAGTTTAGTCCTACATCAGTAAACGAGGCTATCAGAGAGAAGATGGTCCTTCTCTATAGAGTTATTCTAATGCTTGTCATCGTTGCCACCGGGTTGAATTCAGGTGAAATCCGACGCAATCATACAGGTTCACCAGAAACTCCTTCAGCTCAGACTCCAGTCCACCGTGGACAAACCCAGATCCGGCTTCACTGCAGCCAGCTCGTTAGTGAGAAAGAATCACAGCATCAAATAACTAATTAAACACAAACGTATCAGAAAAATTAATACTTGAACATTCATCTGCGTGATGAGAACTACTTAAAGTGACAGAAACCATCTTTGGGTAAATTAAGTTGACGTTGACATTGATCTTTACCCAGTCATGGAGGGAGGGTTTTTTTGTTACCTATACTGCCGTTTTGGCTTCACTCTTGGGTAGCCGTCATGTCGTCCATCTTTATTACACAGTCTAATGCACCAGACCTTTATGAACTGCTGTGAAATGGATCCGTCAGCAGCAGGTTTCAAGTCTCTATACGTTGACTTTCAAAGAAGCTATCTACCGAAAAGAAAATGAAAATTAAAGCTGCAAGCAGCGATGTACGGGTCCTCGCACCTTTGCGCACGTCGGGGGTGCTGGCGGGAATGCCGGCTCATGCGGCCGAGAATGTCTGCGACCATCGGACAACGCGACAACATGAGCGATTCATGTAAAACTCAAAATGGCCGGCTTCTGATACGGTTTGGAGCATGGTCCCAAGAGACTTATTTGTAAGTTTACATATGTTACATACGCCTACCAAATTTTTTATATCTTTGTCAAACGTACTGCGAGGCCTGCTTTGTCCAATTTCTTTGGAATTTTGTTGACATGTTGTAGGGGGCGCTATCGAGCCGATTCTTAATTTTGAAGCATTCCAAACATATCATATAACTACATTTAGGTCATTAAATGTGTGTGCTATGTTTTGGTCTGTTTCGAGCATGTTTAACCCCTCAAAAACATATTTGTTTTTCATGTCGAAGAGTGACTTGCTATGGCAACAGCCTTCGACGAAACAACAACATTTTGATAACTTTTAATCACTAAGGTTTTTACATTGTCCGTCCTGACCAAATATGAAGTATATCTGATGATTTACCTAGGAGGAGTTCATTCAAATAAAGAACCAAGAAATAGGCAAAAATGAAAGGAAAAATCCCACAGAAATCAAAATGGCCGGCTTCCAGTACGGTTTAGAGCATGGTACCAAGAGACTTTCTTTTATGGCCACATGTGATACATATGCCTACTAAATTTTGTCTATCTATGTCAAACGTACTGGGAGGGCTGCTTTGTCAAAGTTTTGTAGGGGGCACTATCGAGCAACCTTTCCACTCTGAAGCATTAAAATCATGTCAAGTAACTATATAATAATTCCAACATTCCAGTTTCAATAGGGTCCTCTCGGATCGACTTCGTCGGTGCTCAGACACTAACAAGCTTAAAAAAGTATGAAATATGTGTGAATTATTTGTTGGGCACGTGTTAAATCTCCTGTGTGGTTCGTCCTCTTTCAGAAGGACCTAGTGAGCACCGTAGGAGAGTCTGCAGCTCTGGGAGCTTCAGGAGTCATAATGTGGGGAGGAACCAAAGACTACAACAACAAGGTAAACGCACTTGGTCTGCTCCCAGTCAAAATAGGCAAAAATGCATGTATAGAAACTGGCTCTAATCATCTTTTAAAGTATCTGCGTGAGTCTGCAGCCATGAGGACATACTGTAAACTCTTCACAGGTCTAAAAAGGGGAACATAGATGACCAGGCTTTAATCAGCAAATAATTAACCTGCCTTTGTTTCCTGTGTTCAGAGGAACTGACAGCTGTGACACGGCAGTGTTTGTTATCTCAACTCACCGATGTGAAAGAACTCAAAGTGGTTTTGTGTGTTAATTGCCATTCATTCTGTGAAGTGTGATATTCAAACTGCTTAATTTGTAGTTTTGCTAGTAGACATGTCTGTTGGTTGGTCAATCAATTGGTCACACAGACTCAACTCAACTATTGGATGGATTTTTATGACCCTTGGGTTCCCCAGAGAATCACAATGATTTTGGGGATGCTCTGACATTTTTTCTAACGCCACCAGCAGGTTGACATTTGTGGTTCAGAGTGAAATTTCTACTGGGTGCATGGAAGTTGATAGATATTTTTCTGTCTCAAAAATGTGACACTAAATGGGATCCAAATGTATTAAATTGAATTAATTTCTTCTCTGGGTAAATTATTTCCTCTATTTTGGCTTCCCCTATGATACATTTATTTTAAAGGAACTTGTAACTAACTTCTTGTCCTAATACACCCGAGTCTCACCCTTTAGGCTGCCTGTGAGTCTCTGTCCGAGTACCTGACGTCCACCTTCAACCCGTATGTCGCCAACGTGACGGCGGCCGCCATGCTCTGCAGCAAGGTGTTGTGCCAGGGGAGGGGCCGCTGCGTCAGGAAGAGCTACGACTCCGCCCACTACCTGCACCTGAACCCCGCCCACTTCAGCATCCTGCGGAGCGACAAGAAGTACATTGCGGTCGGCCTCCCCTCCGCCGCCGACCTGGAGATCTGGGCCGAGAACTTCACCTGTCAGTGCTATGCGGGGTGGAGCTGTTCACCCAAACTGTTGCAGCCGACCAAGATGACGCTCACCTGGGTTTAATCTGGCATCCGTTTTCAGAACTGCACTAGTCATTAAGACTACTGTCTGTAATTTGATGAAATGATGGTCTCTTCTACATATCAGTAATGTCTGTGTTTATTTAAACGACAGAAAAAATATGTGGAAATATTATGCATTTTGCAAATTACATAATTAAATGTGTCTTCGTCAGTAACAATACTGATTTATTTGAATTTAAAATCACAAGTCACCTTAATAAATGTTTTTCTGAAGACAATATTCTTTGCATTCTCTTGGTTTTATTGACAAACCGTACAAAGACTGAGAAAAAGCTCAAATAAATCCCCCAAAAAATCCCCCAAAAAAATGTATGTCTTACATCTACTTCTTAAATATTTATTATCTACATATTTATTTCAGGCAGAGCGGTAATCAAGGCCAGTTATGTACAAAACTACACTGTTCAAATTAAGACTTTGGTTGTTAAAACACCTGTCAGTCCGAGTCAATACGGCCACAAGACTGAAAGAAGTCAAGAGTGAAAGCACCTATACGAGACAGAGAGAAGTCCTCGTCAAAACACCTACAAGTCCGGGACAGATTGGAGTCAAAACACTCGTGAGACGTAGACTTGTCAGAGTCAAAACACCCACACGACCGAGTCAAATCCGCATCAAAACACACACAAGACCCAAGATAAGTCCGGGTCACCCATTAGTGGAAAACGAGTCAGGGTCAAATAGCCACAAGACTGAGTATTACGGATTCCCACATTTTGAGATATCATTACAAGAAAAGCTCAGACTGAAAGAATACCATAATTTATGGATGCTTTCCATTTAGGTGTGTCAGTGAAACAGCATGCACAATATCAATGCCCCGGCATGCCTGAGTAAAGTGCAGTCATTATGGTGCTATTATTTATATCAGTATTTGACAAGAGAAAATATTTTTTTTCCCTGCTCGTCTGTAAGCAAGAATGTAGAGCTTTAGGGAGAGGTGGGATCAAGGGTTGGTCAAAAAACGTTCTCGTTAGCCAGTATGATGATGACTAACCGTTGTATCCATTAACACATTATTATTTTACATAGCAGCAGCCTCCAATGCTCAGATGTACCCTTGGCATTAGATTATGATCTGTATCTGAATTACATCATCAGGGTTAGAAAAAAGTTCTGTTAATGTCAGGTGTAAATTCAAAGTGGCACGATTAAGATAATGCATCCAGGAACAGATCACATTCACATGTTAACTCCTGTTCTCAATGGGGCCTAAAGATCAGTGCAACTTGGGAGTCAAAGTTAAAAAAAATGTAACTTTCAAAATCTTGCTCTGTGAAAAGCACCACACACACACACACACACACACACACACACACACACACACACACACACACACACACACACACACACACACACACACACACACACACACAAATTGAAGAGATAATGCAACCATGACTCGAAAGAAGGATTATAAGACGACAGGCTCCTGGGCATAGCCCTGCAAAAGGCCCCACCAACATTCATTCTGTTGGTAATTGTTTCGTTTTTTTCTTATTTATTTGGTCGTTGTTTTGACCCTTTTTGTAGTCATGTTGCATCTTCTTGTGGTCATTTTGAGTCCGTTTTTAAATCATTTTGGTCTGTTTGTGGTTTATTTGTGTCTCATTCTGAGTCTCTTTGTGGTTGTTTTCTATCTTTTTGTGCTTATTTTGGAAAAAAAAAAAGAAAAAGTACTCCCAATGATGACTTGTGTTTATCAGTATCCAACTGAAAATCAGTGGGTTTTAACTTTAAACAGAAGTTGTTTTTGATCTGTGATGAATTTCCTTCAAGCAGCTCAGTACATTTCCAGCCACAGCTGACCAAGTCTAAAAACTCTCATGGCATTCTTTGCGTGTCCTGACACAGGCCTCGGATGTCCACACGATTTCCTCATCCCAGAGCTTCCTCAGATATCTTCCTGTTAGGCAGGGAAGGCGGGAACTCGACCTCAGCTTGGAACACATCAGGACGTCCTCATAAAACAGCAGAGCACCTTGGGCCCTTCTGCGCTGACAAGTTTCCACAAGTGTTCTGGCTGTAATTGAAGCTCCTGCAACAGATTATTTAAAGAGGAGCTATTTAGACTTTCAGAGGAGAGCGAGGTTAGCATCGGTGACTAACAGGTAATAATTTCTCGACTCACCGAGTGTGCACTCTGGACGGAAAGAAGCTGGACCCCCAGAGCAGGTTGGTTGCTTCGATAATGACGTCTGCTTCTAAGTGTCTCTCTTGGGTTCAAAGGTTTGTTGGTGTTTGTTTCCCGAACACGAACATTACTGGGGTGGAGGTCAACAACAGCTGTGACATTGTTTTTAACCTGGAATACAAACAGACAGAGGTGTAATTTTATTAACTGTTTTATAGAAATCATAAAACTGCCAGGCTGTAATCTGCCTCGAGACAAAGACACTCCAGGGACAAATCGGATCCTGAAACCTCGTAAAGATACTGAAGCTACCACTCTGCAGAGGGTGTAAAACTATCAGTCAGTGGTTTTAACACTGAGAACTGTGTCTTACAAGTCCAAGTCCATGCAGCAGGTCAATGACAGTATAATCCATAAACCAGTGCAGACAGTTGAACAGATAAAAACACAGATTAGAGACGGTTTTCTGGCAGACCGAAGATATGACTTGAGGTGGGACTGTAGACGGCCAACTAAACTATAATTAGAAGTAAATCTATAGAGGCTGTAAAGTGTCTGCTTTCAGCCGACCCTTCCTCACTGTTATTATTATCAGACAAACGCCAACTACGGATCATAGACGTGTCAATGTCAGCACAGATGTTGGTTTATGAGGAAAATGTAATATTACGTTGATATGAATATAAAAAATATAAAAAAAATTAAAAACATGTTAAAATGTTGAGATGTGAATCATCTGAATGTCATGGCACTTTCTTTTAAAAATATATATTCAAATAATAAACATACAAATTTATTTGGTAAATAAGCAAAAAGAAGAAAAAAAAAAATCATAAATCATGTTGTCGTGTAAATATCAAAAGGAAAAGTTGAACATTTTGAAAAATGTATGTATTTGCCTTCTTGTCATGAAATTGATGAGAAGATGGAAACCACTCATGTTTGTGTTATTGATCTTCTTATGTAATTGTTGGTAGGAAAGCTAATTTCCCAAAATGTGGAACTCAAGGGTCTTAAAGCGGCACTCGTCTAAATCGTTATGCCTTAATTAAGAAGTTCACCGTCAGCAAGGGAAGTGAAGAACGACAGATAATAACTGAAGCTGAGTTTTCACACCTCAACACTTACTGAGTGAGCCCTTTGTCTTCAGGATATTAAAAACCATAAATCAATCACAACTGTCCAACTCCTGTCTGATTCCTCTCATCTGCTGGACTGAAAACAAAAGATTAATGTGGGGAACTAAGAGTGATATAAGCCCAATATTAGTCAACTGGAGGACATTTGGGGGGAGAAATGGAGCCCTGAAACTGACAAACTATAGTAAAGAGGTATCAACAAATTCAAATATAATTCAATACATCAATACATATTATTGGTCATTAAATAATTAAAATAAATAATCTAAATCTTCATAATTTTTCTTTGACCTGAAATGTATTAATTTAAAAATATTGTTGGTTATTAATTATTTGTATTAGCCGAGGGCACAAGTGAGATTTTAAACCTAGATGGGAATTACTGCGAGCACCACTTGGTTGGCACAAGACTCCAAAATCGGGGATTTAACCTCTCGGGACACGGGAGTTGCCACGATGGGTTTATTAGTGTGTGTCATTTTGTGACTTTGGTGTTTTTTAAGGGGGTGAGTTCTGATTCACCAAAATCACAGAATAACAAACTAAACTAAACTATAGAAGCAGCGGTAGAGCAGCTTTTCCTGTGTTCTGTGAGGTAAAATGGCCGTTCGTGTGGATGGAGTCTGGTGTCTTTGAGGAGAGCAGGAGTAAAGGCTTCAGATCCCCGTCAGAAAGGTCTGACAGCAACGTAAAGAGGTGAAGATATTCCAAACATAGCTTCAACTTGAACTGATATTGATTTTTTTAGGTGTCTAAAATACGTCCACAGCAGCACATTACTTTGTTCCCGTGCTTGTTTCTCCTAACTCCATCTACTGTAGTAAAACACTGACTCCGGAGAAGAACCTCATACAAACCACACTTTAAAAACACCCGAACTATCCCTTTAAGATGGTGAAATCTTTTTGCCAAGATGGAACTTACCCAGAGGCTTTTCTTTTGTTGATGTAATTATTTCTGATTCATGGTTGACTGCAAATGTACTTGACAATGTTTTGATTGAGTTCAGTTATTGCAAAAGCCGAGATGTTGTAACTGAATAAAGTGTTCAGTTGGGTGTGAAGAGACATAAAACGTAGTCTCAAACTTACAAAAAAGGTGGATGAGAAAGCAACAGATTCTTGCAGAAACCCAAAACTAGAAA
This sequence comes from Ophiodon elongatus, assembly GCA_016806645.1. Lineage (NCBI taxonomy): Eukaryota > Metazoa > Chordata > Actinopteri > Perciformes > Hexagrammidae > Ophiodon > Ophiodon elongatus. Next base: position 116,809 of record JACSYO010002171.1, read on the forward strand.
TCAAACAGTTGACCTGTACAGGATGGCTTTGCTGAAGCTAAACTCCACGCCTCTCCCGGTGCGTCTCGCCCAGGTGTGGTGCATCAGTGACCTAACGAGTCTCACATACTGGGCCAATAAAAGAAATCTGCAGACAGAGTGCCTTTGAGAAGGTCTAGAAGAAGAAGGCATTGTTGACAAAAGACAAAGTGGAGGGCCGGTGAAGAGTGTGGTCGAACTGCCAAGAGGTACTTTCGCCGATCCATTCGCATCAGCAAGACGCTGAGGCCCAACAGTCTCTCTCTCTCTCTCTCTCGCTCGCTCGCTCGCTCGCTCGCTCTCTCTCTCTCTCTCTCTCTCATATACCTAACTAAAAGACTCCAGGACAAATTACATGTGCTAAAAACACGACCTAAAAATTACCAGTGACTAAGGACACATTGTTCCAATCAATATGATTGTGAAGACAGCAAGAAAACTGGCTGATTTCTTTTTATATATATATATATATATATATATATATATATATATATATATATATATATATATATATATATATATATATGACAAACAAAGATGAATTATCTTTCAATCTCTTCATCAGGAAATAAACTTGGACCCACTAAGAATGTTTTTCTTTTGTTTTTTTCCATTTTTAATATAACATTGTAAAAATGTACACGCACGTAAATGGTGACCTTTTTGTATTTCAGAATTGGGTTGAAATCAAACCAAGCTCTCTCTAAGAAAACCACAACTTGTTTTTCTTAAGAGATTCTTACAATAAATGGAATATTGTTTTATTTTTTAATCGTCTCTGATTTTCACAAACTCCTGTGATGTGAATCGCTTCACTGAGGTTAACCTTTTTTGTTTAAATTGAGAACTGATGTTTATATGTTTTTTTTTTTTTTTTTTTTTTTTTTAAATCGACAACAAATTCTTCTTGCTGTTGTGATGTCAGAATACGACGTTTAAAAATGTACATTCATAAAAATACAGTGAGATTACGAAGCCCTGCTGCTTTCCTTTTGAACTGGGACTTTGACTGCTCGGTTCATTTGCCGTTGAACCAGGTAAGTTTTAGAACTGAGCTACCACTTCTTGACAGGAAGATATATATTTATATAATATGCAACATGCGTTTCATTTTCTTTAAAAGCAACTTCATTTGTATCACATTGACGGCTGAATGGTCCTCTTTAAATGTTCATGCAGCAAGGAATTGTGTTCACCTCCTTTTCTTTGGTAAAGGATTTTTGTCCCTCTTTTGGGGGGAAATCATTTAGGCACAAAAAGCAGTGAGATAACTTTTAATTTAGATTAATCTAAGAGTTGCTGTAACTCATTCCAACCTGTTAATTTTCTGTATTTCCTTTTGCTCACAGGTCAGATTACTGTCTTCAAAATGAATCAACTCCAGCTGCTGGACAACAAACGTCTCATCTCCATCTTCACCACCATGTTGGTCCTGCTGTGCTCCGTCCGAGCCCTACCGAGTACGGACCCTCCGCTCCGTCACGGCCACCCCTTCCTGTTCATGTGGAACGCCCCGACGGAGCTTTGCGACAGCCGCTTCGGCATGCCGCTCGACCTCTCCCACTTCCAATTAGTCACCAGCACGCTGAAGACAGCGACCAACCAGAGCATCACCCTATTCTACACCGACCGCTTCGGCCTCTTCCCCTACGTGGATGAAGACACCGGCGAGCTGCACGACGACGGCCTGCCGCAGCTGATAGACATGGAGGAGCACCACGAGCTCGCTGAGGACGACATCGAGTACTACATCACCGGCAACAGGCCGGGCCTCGCCGTGCTTGACTTTGAGGAGTGGAGGCCACTGTGGATTCGAAACTGGGGCAGCAAAGACATCTACAGACAGATTTCCATTGAAGTGGTCCAGGAGAAGAATCCGTTGATGACGGAAGACGAAGTGAAGGAGCGGGCGCAGATCGTGTTCGAACGCGGTGCCAAGAGGTACTTTCTCCGATCCATCCGCCTCGGCAAGATGCTAAGGCCCAACAGGCTCTGGGGCTACTACCTGTTCCCCGACTGCTACAACTACGATTTCAACCAGGACATGGAGGGCTTCACCGGAGAGTGTCCCTCCATCGAGAAGGACCGGAACGACAATCTGCTGTGGCTCTGGAGAGAGTCCACGGCGCTCTATCCGTCCATCTACCTGGAGGTGAAACTCAGGGACACCAGGCAGGCCCGGCCGTTCATCCGGCATCGCATCCAGGAGGCCATGAGGGTGTCGATGCTCCCCAACAGCTCCTACTCCATCCCCATCTACGCCTACATCCGCCCCGTCTACAAGGACAGCACTGACGACTACATGTCAGAGGTCAGACACACCTTTATCACCTTTTAGACGCAATCTATGGTATGTGCTACACATGTGTATGTTAAATACTGACCTCTGATTGGCTGGCAGGTGTCCTAATGTAGAGCTTGAGGTTTATTAAACTGCAGATAACGACGAACTGCGTCTAGCGATCTTCGTCCGGTGAGGTGGTGACGTTCTGGGGAAGAAGTTATTGGAGAGAGATCCTAAAGTGTGTTGAAGATCTTCAGCATCATCATTTTAATCTACGGAGGATGCTTGCTTCACACTTTGTATAGATGAGCTTGTCAACACTCAATCTGACAGCCGTAACATTTGAGAAGGGAGGACAATCCGTCAGATGTACGGCGATAACGGTATAAACTCGCCAGCGTCCGGCCGGCCGATCTGCTCCCACAAAAGGCCTTTTTGCTCTTTGTTATGATGCCGTCTGTCTGACAGACTTTTCTGAAAAGTTCACATATTTTCAACTTGACGCGATGTCTGACAAAAGAAAACACAGAGAGCATTTTCTTGGTCTGGTTTGGCCGCACAAAAACAAGACAAAGACGCAATATGGACTCAGGCCCTTTTGTATTAAGAGCTAACAGTTCACAGTGTACTTGTAAAGTATTACTTTGAGTACAGCTTCATGAGTAGAAATACTTTTTAAGATCTGATCTTGTTATCAAGAATTGGGCCATTCTTTCTCTGTAAAACTGAAATGAGGCAAGGCAAGGTTATTTGTATAGCACATTTCAACAAGGCAATTCAAAGTGCTTCACATAAAAGCATCAAAACATAATGCGAAAGAAAAGATTTAAAAACAATTAAGAACATTCATTTAAACATTAAAAATAGTCAGTAAAACATTAAAAAGCTAAAAAATTGAATAAAAGTTGCAGTTTAAAAAATTCAGTAGTGAAATGCAGAAATTTATTAAGATCCTTGAATCTGGTTAAATTAAAGGCAACAGCAAACAGAAGAGTCTTCAATCTGGACTTAAAGGAGTTTAGGATCTCAGCAGACCTGCAGCTTTCAGGGACTTTGTTCCAGATATGTGGCGCAGAAAAACTGAACGCTGCTTCTCCATGTTTAGTTCTGACTCTTGGAACTGAAAGTAGACCGGTCCCAGAAGACTTTAGGGGTTGGGATGGTTCATAAGGTAGCAGCATATCAGAAATGTATTTAGGCCCTAAACCATTCAGTGCTTTATAAACCAACAGCAGGATTTTAAAGTCAATTCTTTGTTGAACAGGAAGCCAGTGAAAAGACTTCAGAACTGGAGTGATGTGATCCACTTTCTTGGTCTTAGTGAGGACTCGAGCTGCAGCGTTCTGAATCAGCTGCAGCTTTCTGACTGACTTTTTACAGAGACCTGTAAACACAACGTTACAGTAGTCGAGTCTACTGAAGATAAAAGCATGGACAAGTTTTTCCAAATCCTGTTGAGACATACGTCTCTAATCCTTGCTATATTCTTCAGGTGATAGTAGGCTGATTTTGTAATCGTCTTGATATGGCTGTTCAGGTTGAGGTCTGAATCCATAACTACACTTAGATTTCTGGCTTGGTTTGTGGTTTTTAACATCAGTGATTGAAGCTGAGCGCTGACTTTCAATCGTTCATCCTTGGTACCAAAATAAATTACTTCTGTTTTATCTTTATTTAATTGAAGAAAATTCTGGCATATCCAGTTGTTGATTTGTTCAATGCATTTACTCAGCCCTTGTATGGGATTATAGTCCCCTGGTGATATAGTTATGTAGATTTGTGTGTCGTCTGCATAATTATGATAACACACTTTGTTGTTTTCCATAATCTGAGCCAGTGGAAGCATGTAGATGTTCAACAGAAGAGGCCCCAGTATTGAACCTTGGGGAACACCACATGTCACCCTAGTCAGCTCTGATGTGTAATTAGCTACAGACACAAAGTATTCTCGATCCTTCAGGTAGGATTCAAACCAGTTAAGTGCTGCGCCAGAGAGTCCTACCCAGACCTTTAGTCTGTGTAGTAGTATGTCATGGTCGACCGTGTCGAATGCAGCACTGAGATCCAGTAATACTAAGACTGAGATTCTGCCACTGTCTGTGTTTAATTGGATGTCGTTGAAAACCTTAACAAGAGCAGTTTCAGTACTGTGAAGTTGATTGAAGTTATCTACAAGCTCATTGACTGAGATCCGTCCTGAAGGTTTGCAGTTTTCATACGTTGGTTTCTTTTGATTTCGGCTGTCTTTGTTCTTCAGTTTGATCTCGTGAACACCATCGGAGAAGCTGCTGCTCTTGGCGCCTCTGGCGTCGTTTCCTGGGGAGACATGGACGTCACCGATACAGAGGTAGAAACTTAATTTTTTTTTTTTTTTCAACGTAGCTTGACATCTGCTAACTGACTTCATATCTTAAAAACCCCGTAGGACTCCTGTGATGACGCTCAAAGCCACCTGGACCAGGTCATGAACCCGTACATCCTGAACGTCTCAACGGCGACGCGACACTGCAGCGAGGTGCTCTGCCAGGCCCAGGGTCGCTGTGTGAGGAAGCGCTGGAACGACGACGTCTACCTCCATCTCGACCCGCGGCGCTACAGCATCATACGCGAGCGAAGCGGCGGCCCGCTGACGGTGCGCGGTGGCCTCTCGCAGGATGACATTGACTATTTCGACCACAGCTTCGACTGCATTTGCTACAGCGAGAAGCCGTGTCGCTCCGTCCTGATGTTCAGCGTCATCCCGGAGACCGTCATCAAGCCCACTAATGGAGGCCCTCACAGGCCCTCCCCCCTCCTGCTGATGACAATATTGCTCAGTCTGAAGTACGTCGTGATGAGGATATAAGTTAATGGCACAAATCAAACAAGTTTTAGGCACTTAAAGGACAATTCCACAGTTTTAACAGCCCGTTTGTTTCTTTTATTTCTGACCTTTTTTAACGCGTTTGTCTTTTAACCCATCTCTTTTAACCTGCCTTTCCATTAAAGATGAAGTGAGTTTCATTCACAGAACTTTATAACAATAGGGGGCGCATTGAAGTGTTTTTGTTAATGTGGAGCTGAATATGTATGTATGTGTGTGTGTGCGTGGTTTACCCCTCCTGCTGCAGCAGATACAAACCATCAGGACAGTGGAAATGCAGTACAGACAGACGACTACTAGAGGGCAGCGTAGGCCGACCACAGACGGATAAGGAGCAGCAGCATCTGGAGAGGAAACCAGGAGCCTCTACAGTATTGCAGTGTTTTTTTTATCATGAAATTCACTCATTGTACTGCAATCCTTGCTCTACAGATCAGCAAGGCAAACACAAAAGAAGGAACTTTGCATTAAAGCGACTGTAACTTTGGAAGAGATCCACTCGCTTTCGCTCAATTTCATTCTGCATCATTCTCAAATCAACACTTTTAACTTTTTAATACACTTTTGTACAGAACGAAGACTGTGGATTTTGACCCTCATCACTTACTTTGAGCAAAGAACCTTATATTGGTTTGGCATTGTGTATGCTACTGCTATATATTGATGTATTGAACATCATTAGTGAAAAAAGAAGTGAAATATATAGTTTGGTACATGAGAAAATTTAAATTCCAGTTATTATGCAAAATCCTCATTTTGGAGACCTCGTCTGAACTGTCTGTACTAAAAACTTTAATTTTTTTTCTGCTTCACTTCATCAAAGTCAAACTGCAGAGAGAGTGTTCACATATTGTGCTATGATTTGGAAGAGGTTTAAATCTGCAACTGCATTATTCCAAAGTGATGATCATCCTGAAAGTGCTTTTTTTCTTTTTTTCGGCGAACCTGAAATCTTTTCATTTATTCTGTGTTCCATCTTCATTTACTTTTAACCAGTAACATATATCCTGATATTTACACATCTAGACACATCTCACAGTTATTACCTTTATATTAACACCAACATTATTCAAATAGACCTAGTGGTTGGAGACATATACTCTTTTTAGTATGGGCATGCTTTTTTCGTACGGACGCCAAAAAAATAGGTTTGTTTTTAAAAGGTTTAAAGTGAGTGATGACAGTGTGTGTAATGCTGCGTTCAGGGGCAGGCTGGTCTCATCCAAGCATTCATAGCTATACCTACCAAAGAAATAATGCGCCGTAATTCGTAGACATCCCAAGGAATCATTTTGTATTTTATCCAGGTAATCCTGAGCGAGGATGTATAAAGACCACAAAAGCCCACATGGCGTCAAGAGCAACAAAACGGCCAACCATGGCTGACCACATCCCCGTTTAAGTGTCGCTGAAGCGCTCGTTATCGTAGTTTGTTTTTTAACAGCACTGGGAACCATGGCGAACTGCAATTTTCTTTTTTTCCATTGAACATATCCGGGTGAAACCAAACCATATGATTGCATATGCATTAATATATGACGCTTTGAAGTGCTAAAAAAAAAAAGTTTAAATCATCTAAATTTTGAGTGTCGGGCGTCAGTGTGTCGTTTCATGTCACCGACTTCCATTGGAAATATCCTGCGCTGTGAACGCAGCATTGTCGTTCAGCAAAATCTGTAATGGAATGAAAATACGACAAAGGTTGAAACAACATAGTTTCTAAATTTCATTGGATTGAATCATGTGGATTTGGGCTACTTCATGTACACTATTCACCACATTCTGATAAAAGACAAGGTGGGGTAGGACATAGATCTTATCACATATAATAAATGTGGCTGTGCGTTTCCTCTGGACACTGAAACATTGATGCAGTCGGATCCAGAAACATTTGGTTCATATCTTCAACCACAACTGTATTTAATTACTTTATACTTTATACTGCCGAGTAGCTAAAACCATTATATTACATCAAAATGTACGAGTTCAATCTTAATCATTGTTACAACCCAGCTCAAAGGCTGCAACATGTATGGGAGAGCAGACGAGTTAAACGCAATGAGTAGACATTTATTTAAAGAACACACAACTAACTTAAACAACAAAACAAATTAAAGCTGCGAGCAGCGATGAACGGGTCCTCGCACCTCTGCGCGCGTTGGGGGCGCTGGCGGGACGCCGGCTCGCCCGGCCGAGAACGATCCACCGCCGGTCAGATTTTTTTTTCCGCGTGGAGTGTGTGAGGCAGGACGTTCTGCTTTGCAGATACTTCACCAGTTACTATATCCGCTGTACGCCGCTAGACGACTCGCTCAACAATATGCATCATGTTTCTCTATGTGAAGTGTAGACCACGTCATGTAAATGTCATTTAAATCAGGAGAGACCAGTCGGACAAAGAAAGGATAATTGTTTATTGTTTACATGATATGCGATGATAAAGTCTCGACAGAGTCTTTGGCGCTTGGACTCTACAGGGAGATTTGTAATCGAGGGCCGTCTGCCCCTATCAGCAACAAGATAAATCCCCTGTGGAGTCCAGACCTGGTTGGGGTGGTGGCTGATGAGACTGATAGAATGATGAGTTGATGAAGTTGATGGATCTGTAAAGACTGGGCGGAGATGGGGAGGTGGAGGGTTGCGTAACGGCAACATGAATGAACTGAAGGTAGAGAGACAGTCATATGTAAAAGAGACAGTGGCAAGATGAGAGGCTCACCATGTAATTGTTTCGTTGTTCTTATTGGATAGAAGAGACCAGCTGATCTAAACAGCTGGTGTCATGATTGACGCACCGAACAATGACAGCAAGTAAATAATGAGTGAGCATGCGTGAGAAGTGATTGGCAGATGTATGAGAAATAAATTATGGGCTTGGAAGAGTATTGTCTTCTGACTAAACTTATGCTTTAGCATCATGTAAATCCGATGCCGTTTGTCACGTAACGCTGATTTCCTTTTGCCAGAAGGTGGCGCGATGAAATTGTGAACATTTCTTCATGGGAATGTGCTCAGGCCTGGACCGGCATCATGTATGAGACATTTTGGTTGGATTGTATGATGTACCTTGGTGTTACAACAACTTTCTCTAACATAGCGAACCGCAGAAAATGGGAGTGAAATGGAAGCCACGCCACGTCAAGGCCGTTGAGAAAAACCTGACGATTTTAATAATTTTTCATCACAAAGGTCTAAAGACCACCCAGGCCAAATTTGAAGTTGATCGCATTAATTTTGTAGGAGGAGTTCGTACGAGAACAAAGGCTTAAAATGGCGAAAAATGACAAAAAAAGCCCAAATTGGTTGAATTACTGTAGCACCCCCTAGAGTCTCAATGGCATAATAATTTCAGGGCATGTTACAGGATGCAATGTGCACATATGCTACAAATCCTGTGACACTAGGCCCAATGGTTTTGAAGTTATAAGTATTGACGTACAAGCCCCACCCCTAAGAAGTTCATCTGTTCCTATCTTATGAATACAAAAAGATCTCAACAATCGTTTAATGATTTTTTGATGATATAGGTCCAATAATGATCTACAGCAAATTTGGTATGAATCGGACCCAGTGTGTAGGAGGAGTTTGCAGGAATAGGTTTTTCACAAAATTCAAAATGGAGGAAAATATGCGTAGGCGGAGCTTACGGGTCTGAGAGGCTTTGTTATAGAACAGGTGAAGATGGACATGTGTGTCAATTTTCAAGTCAATCGGATAAACTGGACGAGGGGCATCGCCTGTCCAACTTCTAGGGGGCGCTAGAGAGCCATTTTGTAAATGGAAAGTGTGCCAATGATAAGTGTGCCAAATTTGGTGAGTTTTTGAGTATGGCAAGTACCCCCAATATGCGCCCAATTGCGTGCTTCGAATTTCAATAGGGTCCTCTCGGACCGGTGCTCGGACCCTAAAAAGAAAAACTCTTAGAATTTCAATAGGGTCCTCCCGGACTGACTACGTCGGTGCTCGGACCCTAATAACCCTTAGAATCTCAATAGGGTTCTCTCGGACTGTCTTCGTCGGTGCTCGGACCCTAAAAAGAAAAACTCTTAGAATCTCAATAGGGTCCTCTCGGACTGTCTTCGTCGGTGCTCGGACCCTAATAAGCCGTAGTGTCAGCCACAGGAGCGCAGCCGGCCAGGCAAGGGAGCGAACCCCTCTATGTGTAGGTGTTGAGTCTTTATAGCCGGCACTCCCACCAGGCTCAGGTGTAGCTCATCAGCTGACGATGGTCAGCCTGAAAGACAAAGCGACAGTAGACCAGACCCAGACCCCTAGTGGAAGGGAGGGGTCGTCACAATCATAACCTGCAAAGTATATTTTTCATATATACATATATATATATTTATATATATATATACACGTATATATATATATATATATATATATATACTGTATGTGTATATATATATATATATGTGTATATATGTGAGTAAATATATGTATGTATATTTACATATATATATATATTGACAAACAGATAAAAGATTTTTCAATCTCTTCATCAGAAAATAAACTTGGACCCACTAAGAATGTTTTTCTTTTCTTTTCTTTTTTTCTATTTTCAATATAATATTGTAAAAATGTACACGCACTTTAAATCTACTGTTTGAGAAATGAATCAATGGTGACCTTTTTGTATTTCAGAAGCGGTTTGAAATTAAAGCCACAACTTGCTTTTCTTAAAAAAGAGATTCTTACAATAAACGGAATATTTTATTATTTAATTATTTTTTAATCGTCTCTCTGATTTCCACAAACTCTCCTGTGATGTGAATCGCTTCACTCAGGTTAACCTTTTCTGTTTAAGTTGAGACCTGAGGTCTATATGTGTGAATATATATATATATATATATATATATATATATATATATATATATATATATATAGGATATACGTATATATGTATATATATACATATATACATGTATATATATATATGTATATATATACATGTATATACATATATATACATGTATATATATGTATATATACATTTTAGGATATACATATATATATACATATATATATATGTATATATATATGTAAATATACATATATATATATACATATCTATACATGTATAGATATGTATATATATATATCCTAAAATGTGTATATATATATATACATGTATATATATATGAATATCCTAAAACATATAGATATATATATATATATATATATATATATATATATATATATATATATATATACATGTATGTGGATATGTATATTTTAGGATATGTATATCCTAAAATATATTAAAATATATCTAAAATATATAAAAAATATATATATACAATTCACGGCTTCTCCGTGAATCGCCACCTTAACGTGGTGGAGGAGTTTGAGTGGCTCAGTGATCCTGGGAGCTACGTTGTCCGGGGCATCAGCCCCTGGTAGGGTCTCCCAAGGCAAACAGGTCTCAGGGGAGAGCCCAGACTAAGAGCGGTTCAAAAAACCCTGATGAATTGCGGCCCACGGTCTTCAGCCACCTCGCCCGGACCAGGGAAACCGGGGCACCATCCCGGAGCCAGACCCAGGAGGGGAGCTCGTAGGCGAGCGTCTGGTGGCCGGGCCTTCGTCCATGGGGCCCGGTCGGGCTCAGCCCGAAGAAATATCATGGAGCAGCCATCCTGTGGACCCACCACCCGCAGGGATAAGCATCTGGGTCGGGTGCTATGTAGACCGGGGGGGCGGGCCGGGCAGGGGGCCTGGGCGAGCCGATCACCGGCAGCATAGACTAGCTCTAGGGACGTGGAACGTCACCTCGCTAGCGAGGAAAGAGCCGGAGCTGGTGCGGGAGATGGAGCGGTACCAGCTAGATATAGTTGGCCTCACCTCCACGCACAGCACTGGCTCTGGAACCAAGCTCCTGGAGAAAGGTTGGACTTTGTCCTTTTCTGGAGTTGCCCATGGTGAGAGGCGCCGGGCGGGAGTGGGGATACTCACGATCCCCCGGCTGAGCGCCGCCGTGTTGGAGTTCTCCCCGGAGAACGAGAGGGTCGCCTCCCTGCGCCTGCGGGTTGCGGGGAGTAAGGCTCTGACTGTTGTTTGTGCCTATGCACCGAACAGCAGTTCTCCTGAGAGACTTCAACGCTCATGTGGGCAATGACAGAGAAACATGTCTGGGGGTGATTGGGAGGAACGGCTTGCCAGATCTGAATCCGAGTGGTGTTTCGCTGTTGGACTTCTGTACCAGCCACGGTTTGTACCTGGTACCAGAACACCTTAGGCCGTAGATCAATGATCGACTTTGTAATCGTATCATCTGATCTGCGGCCGTATGTCTTGGACACTCGGGTGAAGAGAGGAGCAGAGCTGTCAACTGATCACCACCTGCTGGTGAGTTGGATCAGATGGCAGGGGAATTGGCTGGAGAGACCCGGCAAGCCCAAACGTGGAGTGAGGGTGAACTGGGAACATCTGGCGGAGGATCCTGTCCGGGAGGTCTTCAACTCCCACCTCCGGAAGAACTTCTCACACATCCCAAGGGAGGCTGGAATCCGATTGGACCATGTTCAAAGTCTCTATTGTGGACGCGGTCGCTAGGAGCTGTGGTCGGAAGGTCACCGGTGCCTGTCGTGGCGGCAACCCGAAGAATTGCTGACCCGGATGGGGGACATCGTCGGGAGGTGCAAAGAGCACTTTGAGGAACTCCTAAACCCGGCCAACATGTCCTCTGGAGAGGAGGCAGCACCTGAAGACTCGTCGGGGGGGGGGGCTGACACGCCTTTTCAATTTGGCATGGGGGTCGGGAACAGTACCCATGGACTGGCAGACCGGGGTGGTGGTTCCCATTTTTAAAAAGGGGAACCGGACAGTGTGCTCGAATTATCGGGGTCTCACACTACTCAGCCTCCCGGGGAAAGCGTATGCCAGGGTGCTGGAAAGAAGGCTCCGACCGGTTGTCGAACCTCGGATTCAAGAGTAGCAGTGCCAGCTCTTTATCCTCGCAAGACTACTAGAGGGGTTCTGGGAGTTTGCCCAACCAGTCTACATGTGTTTTGTGGACTTGGAGAAGGCCTTCGACTTGGTCCATCGGGGGTTTTTGTGGGGGGTGCTGCGGGAGTATGGGGTGCCGGACCCGTTACAACGGGCTATCTGGTCTCTGTACGAATGCAGTAGGAGCTGTGTTCGTATTCTCGGCAATAAGTCAGACGCGTTCCCGGTGGGTGTTGGCCTCTGCCAGGGCTGCCCTTTATTTTATCACCGGTCCTGTTCATGACTTTCATGGACAGGATATCTAGGCGCAGCCGGGGGTGGAGAACGTCGGGTTAGGGGGTCTCAGGATCGCCTCTCTGCTGTTCGCAGATGATGTGGTCCTGTTGGCCTCTTCGGACCATGACCTCCAGCATTCACTGGGGCGATTTGCAGCCGAGTGTGACGGGGCGGGGATGAGGGTAAGCACATCCAAATCCGAGGCCATGGTGCTCTGCCGGAAATCGGTGGATTGCTCCCTCCGGGTGGGGACGCAGTGCCTACCGCAAGCGAAGGCGTTCAAGTATCTCGGGATCTTGTTCACAAGTGAGGGTAAAATGGAGCGGGAGATCGACCGACGGATCGGTGCGGCTGCAGCAGTAAAACAGGCGCTGCACCGGACCGTCTTGGTGAAGAGGGAGCTGAGCCGGAAGGCAAAGCTCTCAATTTACCGGGCGGTCTACGTTCCGACCCTCACCTATGGTCACGAACTCTGGGTCGTGACCAAAAGAACAAGGTCTCGGATTCAAGCGGCCGAAATGACTTTTCTCCGTAGGGTGGCTGGGCTCAGCCTTAGAGATAGGGTAAGGAGCTCGGACATCAGGAGGGAACTTGGAGTTGAGGCGCTACTCCTTCGTATCGAAAGGAGTCAGCTGAGGTGGTTCGGGCATCTAATCAGGATGCCTCCTGGACGCCTCCCGTTAGAGGTTTAACGGGCACGCCCAACTGGTAAGAGGCCCCGGGGAAGACCCAGGACACGCTGGAGGGATTATATCTCCCACCTGGCCTGGGAACGCCTCGGGATCCCCCAGAACGAGCTGGAACGTGTTGCGGGTGAGAGGGAAGCCTGGGTCGGCCTGCTGGGCTGCTGCCACCGTGACCCGACCCGGATAAGCCGATGCCAATAGATGGATGGATGGATATATGATATAATATATATATATAAAATATTGTATATTATATATATAAATAAATAAATAATATGTTAGAGATTGAAAAATCATTCATCTGTGTTTGTCATCTCATATATATATATATATGTATATATATATATATATATGAAATGACAAACAGAATGATTTTTCAATCTCTTCATCAGGAAATAAACTTGGACCCACTAAGAATTTTTTTCTTTTCTTAATTTCTATTTTCGATATATTGTAAAAATGTACATGCACTTTAAATCTACTGTTTGAGAAATTAATTAATGGTGACCTTTTTGTATTTCAGAATCAGTTTGAAATCAAACCTGAGGTCTATATGTGTTTTTTTTTTAAATCGACAACAAATTCTTCTTGCTGTGGTGATGTCAGAATGCAACGTTTAAAAATGCACATTCATAAAAATACAGTGAGATTACGAAGCCCTGCTGCTTTCCTTTTGAACTGGGACTTTGACTGCTCGGTTTCCTGCTGTTGAACCAGGTAAGTTGTAGAACTGGACTACCACTTCTTCTTTACAGGAATTTATATATATATATAGCTCTATATTTATAGAGCTATATATATATAAATCTATATATGTGTGTATATGAATGAAAGATTTTAGGAAAAGACAACCGCGGCGCTCAAAGAATCTGTCTGCACTTATACAAAATGCAACATACGTTTAGTTTTCTTTAAAAGCAACTTCATTTATATCAAAATTGCCGGCTGAATGGTCCTTTTTAAATGTTCATGCAGCAAGGAATTGTGTTCCTTTTCTTTGGTAAAGGATTCTTGTCCCTCTTTTGGGGGGAAATCATTTTGGTACAAAAAGCAGTGAGATCATTTTTAATTTAGATTAATCTAAGTGTTGCTGTAACTCATTCCAACCTGTTAATTTTCTGTATTTCCTTTTGCTCACAGGTCAGATTACTGTCTTCAAAATGAATCAACTCCAGCTGCTGGACAACAAACGTCTCATCTCCATCTTCACCACCACGTTGGTCCTGCTGTGCTCCGTCCGAGCCCTACCGAGTACGGACCCTCCGCTCCGTCACGGCCACCCCTTCCTGTTCATGTGGAACGCCCCGACGGAGCTTTGCGACAGCCGCTTCGGCACGCCGCTCGACCTCTCCCACTTCCAATTCGTCACCAGCACGCTGAAATCGGCGACCAACCAGAACATCACCCTATTCTACACCGACCGCTTCGGCCTCTTCCCCTACGTGGACAGAGACACCGGCGAAGTGCACGACAAGGGCCTGCCGCAGCTGATAGACATGGAGGAGCACCACAAGCTCGCCGAGGTCGACATCGAGTACTACATCTCCGGCAACCTGCCGGGCCTCGCCGTGATCGACTTTGAGGAGTGGAGGCCACTGTGGATTCGAAACTGGGGCAGCAAAGACATCTACAGACGGATGTCCATCGAAATGGTCCGGGAGAAGAACCCGTTGATGACGGAAGACGAAGTGAAGAAGCGGGCGCAGATCGAGTTCGAACTCGGCGCCAAGAGGTACTTTCTCCAATCCATCCGCCTCGGTAAGATGCTGAGGCCCAACAGGCTCTGGGGCTACTACCTGTTCCCCGACTGCTACAACTACGATTTCAACAAGGACATGGCGGGCTTCACCGGACAGTGTCCTTCCATCGAGAAGGACCGGAACGAAAAGCTGATGTGGCTCTGGAGAGAGTCCACGGCGCTCTATCCGTCCATCTACCTGGAGGTGAAACTCAGGGACACCAGGCAGGCCCGGCCGTTCATCCGGCATCGCATCCAGGAGACCGTGAGGGTGTCGATGCTCCCCAACAGCTCCTACTCCATCCCCATCTACGCCTACATCCGCCCCGTCTACAAGGACAGCAAAGACGACTACATGTCAGAGGTCAGACACACCTTTATCACCTTTTAGACGCAATCTATGGTATGTGCTACACATGTGTATGTTAAATACTGACCTCTGATTGGCTGGCAGGTGTCCTAATGTAGAGCTTGAGGTTTATTAAATTGCAGGTGCTAAAGTATTCTTTTAAGATTTCAGAGAGACATTCTCTAGAAATAATAATCATTTAATTTTTTCTTGGAAGAAATACCAAATTACCTTAAATTATTTATATATATATATATATATATATATATACTTTGTATATCCTAAAATACATATATATGTATATATATATATACTTATATATACATATGTATATATATGTATATATATATATGTATATCATAATATATATATATATATATATCCTAATATATATATATATATGTATATATATATACATATATATATATATATATTGTAAAAACTGTACATGCACTTTAAATCTACTATTTCAGAAATTAATCGATGGTGACCTTTTTGTATTTCAGAATCGGTTTGAAATCAAATCTGAGGTCTATATGTGTTTTGTTTTTGTTGTTTTTTAAATCGACAACAAATTATTCTTGCTGCGGTGATGTCAGAATGCGATATTTAAAAATAAATAAAAAGTGCCTGTTGCCTTGGAATAAACCTAATCTGAAATACCAGACTCTAGGTAACCGTAGCAACAGTGCTAATGCTTCAGCTCTGTTAACTAACGGGTAAAACTAACTTTACTGTGAGTTAAACTGAATACAAACGCATTTTACAACATGGAGAATTTAAACAAATTACCTTTTTTATCCATTGATCAGTGGATTTTTAACTACTTTTGACAATACAATAAAAAGTGCCTGTTCCTTGGAATACACCTGATGATTCAAGTTGAGGTGTTTCAGAGAAAATACCAGACTCAAGCGAAGGAAAAGTCGCCTTTCATCAGGGGCTGAGGAAGCTCGAAAAGAATCCCAAGTTGTGATCCAGACCGACCCGGCTGGTGGTCATAGAAGTTTTACTTTTCACTTCCTGATGTCAGTCGTCCCTCTATGGTCCTCGATCGCGTAGCCACAGAGTGGCACAATCTAATACTTGAGTTTAGTTTGGACTGATCCTAGTTTTGTTTAAACCCTAATGGCGAACGTGACGAACTGCGTCTAGCGATCTTCGTCCGGTGAGGTGGTGACGTTCTGGGGAAGAAGTTATTGGAGAGAGATCCTGAAGTGTGTTGAAGATCTTCAGCATCATCATTTTAACGTACGGAGGATGCTCGCTTCACACTTTGTATAGATGAGCTTGTCAACACTCAATCTGACAGCCGTAACATTTGAGAAGGGAGGACGATCCGTCAGATGTACGGCGATAACGGTATTAACTCGCCAGCGTCCGGCCGGCCGATCTGCTCCCACAAAAGGCCTTTTTGCTCTTTGTTATGATGCCGTCTGTCTGACGTATAAAGCCCAGGATAGACTGACGCAGCCTTTTCTGAAAAGTTCACATATTTTCAACTTGACGCGATGTCTGACAAAAGAAAACACAGGGAGCATTTTCTTGGTCTGGTTTGGCTGCACAAAAACAAGACAAAGACGCAATGTGGACTCAGGCCCTTTTGTATTAAGACCGAACAGTCTACAGTGTACTTGTAAAGTATTACTTTGAGTACAGCTTCATGAGAGTAGAAATACTTTTTAAGATCTTAAGATTGATTGTTATCAAGAATTGGGCCGTTCTTTTTCTGTAAAACTGAAATGAGCCGTCCTAAAAGTTTGCAGTTTTAATACGAAGGTTTCTTTTGATTTCGGCTGTCTTTGTTCTTCAGGCTGATCTCGTGAACACCATCGGAGAAGCTGCTGCTCTCGGCGTTGCTGGCGTCGTTTCCTGGGGAGACATGGACGTCTGCAAAACAGAGGTGGAAACTTAATCCCCCTTTTTTTTTTTTTAAATGTAGGTTGACATCCGCTAACTGACTTCATATCTTAAAAACCCCGTAGGACTCCTGCAATGACGCTCAACGCCACCTGCAGCAGGTCATGAACCCGTACATCCTGAACGTCTCCACGGCGACGCAACACTGCAGCGAGGCGCTCTGCCAGGCCCAGGGTCGCTGTGTGAGGAAGCGCTGGAACGACGACGTCTACCTCCATCTCGACCCGCGGCGCTACAGCATCGTGCGCGAGCGAAGCGGCGGCCCGCTGACGGTGCGCGGCGGCCTCTCCCAGGCCGACGTGGACTACTTCAAACGCAGCTTCGACTGCATTTGCTACAGCGGGAAGTCGTGTCGCACCATCCTGATGTCCGACGTCTCCCGGAAGATCGGCGTCATCCCTAAGGTCGTCGCTAAGGCGACTAATGGAGGCCCTCACAGGCCCTCCCCCGTCCTGCTGATGACAGCACTGCTCAGTCTGAAGTACGTCGTGATGAAGTTCATGGCACAAATCTGATACTTGGGATTAAAGGACAATTCCACCGTTTCAACAGCCCGTTCGTTTCTTTTATTTCTGACCTTTTTTAACCCGTTTGTCTTTTAACCTGCCTTTCCATTTAAAGATGAAGTGAGTTTCATTCACAGAACTTTGTGGCTGACCACATCCCCGTTTAAGTGTCGCTGAAGCGCTCGTTATCGTAGTTTGTTGTTTAACATCACTGGGAACCATGGCGAACTGCAATTTTCTTTTTTTCCATTGAACATAACCGTGTGATACCAAACCATATGATTGCATATGCATTAATATATGATGCTTTGAAGTGCTAAAAAAAAAAAGTTTAAATCATATCAATTTTGAGAGTATTGATGTACAAGCCCCGTCCCTATGAAGTTCATCTGTTCCTATCTTATGAATACAAAAAGATCTCAAGAATCTTTTAATGATTTTTGATGATATAGGTCCAATAATGATCCACAAAATTTGGTATGAATCGGACCCAGTGTGTAGGAGGAGTTTGCAGGAATAGGTTTTTCACAAAATTCAAAATGGAGGAAAATTTGCGTAGGCGGAGCTTACGGGTCTGAGAGGCTTTGTTATAGAACAGGTGAAGATGGACATGTGTGTCAAATTTCAAGTCAATCGGACAAACTGGCCGAGGGGCATCGCCTGTCCAACTTCTAGGGGGCGCTAGAGATTCATTTTTTAATACACAAATATGACACCTATTTCACACGTCTATTTTCACCAAGCCTGACAAGCGTGCCATATTTGATGAGTTTTTGAGTATGGCAAGTACCCCCAATATGTGCCCAATTGCGTGCTTCGAATTTCAATAGGGTCCTCCCGGATTGACTACATCAGTGCTCGGACCCTAATAACCCTTAGAATTTCAATAGGGTCCTCTCAGACCGGTGATCGGACCCAAAAAGAAAAACTCTTAGAATTTCAATAGGGTCCTCCCGGACTGACTACGTCACTGCTCGGACCCTAATAACTCTTAGAATCTCAATTGGGTCCTCTCGGACCGACTTCGTCGGTGCTCGGACCCTAATAACCCTGAGAACTCGGTGGTGGACACCAGGGGTGAGGGAAGCCGTCACACTGAAGAAGGAGGCCTTTCGGGCCTGGTTGGCTCAGGGGTCTCCTGAAGCAGCTGAGAGGTACCGGCAGGCCAGAAGGGCTGCAGCTGCGGTGGTCGCGGACGCTAAAACTAGGGCATGGGATGAGTTCGGGGAGGCCATGGAGACAGACTTTTGGTTGGCCTCATGGAAGTTCTGGCAAACCATCCGACGGCTCAGAAAGGGAAAGCAGGGCTTACCCCAGGCTATGCTCAGCACGGGGGGGAACTGCTGACCCGGACGGGGGACATCGTCGGGAGGTGGAAAGAGCACTTTGAGGAATTCCTAAACCCGGCCAGCATCTGAAGACTCGGGGTGGGTGGGGGGGGGGGGCGCATCCATAGCCTTGGCAGAATGGAGGGGTTCTGGGAGTTTGCCCAACCAGTCTACATGTGTTTTGTGGACTTAGAGAAGGCCTTCGACCGGGTCCCTCGTGGGTTTTTGTGAGGGGGTGCTGCGGGAGTATGGGGTGCCGGACCCGTTACAACGGGCCATCCGATCTCTGTACGACTGCAGTAGGAGCTGTGTTCGTATTCTCGGCAATACGTCAGACGCGTTACCGGTGGGTGTTGGCCTCCGCCAGGGCTGCCTTTTATCACCGGTCCTGTTCATGACTATCATGGACAGGATATCTAGGCGCATCCGGGAGGAGGCGAAGGTCGGGTTCGGGGGTCCTAGGATCACCTCTCTGCTGTTCGCAGACGATGTGGTCCTGTTGGCCTCTTCGGACCATGACCTCCAGCATTCACTGGGGCGATTTGCAGCCGAGTGTGAAGCGGCGGGGATGAGAGTAAGCACCTCCAAATCTGAGGCCATGGTGCTCTGCCGGAAACCAGTGGATTGCTCCCTCCGGGTGGGGACGGAGTTCCTACCTCAAGCGAAGGAGTTCAAGTATCTCGGGGTCTTGTTCACGAGTGAGGGTAAGATGGAGCGGGAGATCGACCGACGGATCGGTGCGGCTGCAGCAGTGAAACAGGCGCTGCACCGGACCGTCTTGGTGAAGAGGGAGCTGAGCCGGAAGGCAAGCTCTAAATTTACCGGGCGGTCTACGTTCCGACCCTCACCTATGGTCACGAACTCTGGGTCGTGACCGAAAGAACGAGGTCTCGGATTCAAGCAGCCGAAATGAGTTTTCTCCGTAGGGTGGCCGGGCTCAGCCGTAGAGATAGGGTAAGGAGATGAGTTTCCTCTGTAGGGTGGCTGGGCTCAGCCTTAGAGATAGGGTAAGGAGCTCGGACATCAGGAGGGAACTTGGAGTTGAGGCGCTACTCCTTTGTATCGAATGGCGTCAGCTGAGGTGGTTCGGGCATCTAATCAGGATGCCTCCTGGACGCCTCCCACTGGAGGTTTAACGGGCACGCCCAACTGGTAGGAGGCCCCGGGGAAGACCCAGGACACGCTGGAGGGATTATATCTCCCAGCTGGCCTGGGAACGCTTCTCGGGATCCCCCAGAACGAGCTGGAAAGTGTTGCGGGTGAGAGGGAAGCCTAGGTCAGCCTGCTGGGTCTGCTGCCACCGCTACCCGACCCCGGATAAGCGGATGCCCATAGATTGATGGATGGATATACGATATAATATATATATATATATATTAAATATTGTATATTATATATATATATAAATAAATAATATGTTAGAGATTGAAAAATCATTCATCTGTGTTTGTCATCTCATATATATTTATATGAGATGACAAACAGAGAATGATTTTTCAATCTCTTCATCAGGAAATAAACTTGGACCCACTAAGAATTTTTTTCTTTTCTTAATTTCTATTTTCGATATATTGTAAAAATGTACATGCACTTTAAATCTACTGTTTGAGAAATTAATCAATGGTGACCTTTTTGTATTTCAGAATCAGTTTGAAATCAAACCTGAGGTCTATATGTGTTTTTTTTTTTAATCGACAACAAATTCTTCTTGCTGTGGTGATGTCAGAATGCAACGTTTAAAAATGCACATTCGTAAAAATACAGTGAGATTACGAAGCCCTGCTGCTTTCCTTTTGAACTGGGACTTTGACTGCTCGGTTTCCTGCTGTTGAACCAGGTAAGTTGTAGAACTGGACTACCACTTCTTCTTTACAGGAATTTATATATATAGATCTATATATATATAAATCTATATATGTGTGTATATGAACGAAAGATTTTAGGAAAAGACAACCGCGGCGCTCAAAGAATCTGTCTGCACTTCTACAAAATGCAACATACGTTTAGTTTTCTCTAAAAGCAACTTCATTTATATCACATTGCCGGCTGAATGGTCCTTTTTAAATGTTCATGCAGCAAGGAATTGTGTTCACCTCCTTTTCTTTGGTAAAGGATTTTTGTCCCTCTTTTGGGGGGAAATCATTTAGGTACAAAAAGCAGTGAGATCATTTTTAATTTAGATTAATCTAAGTGTTGCTGTAACTCATTCCAACCTGTTAATTTTCTGTATTTCCTTTTGCTCACAGGTCAGATTACTGTCTTCAAAATGAATCAACTCCAGCTGCTGGACAACAAACGTCTCATCTCCATCTTCACCACCATGTTGGTCCTGCTGTGCTCCGTCCGAGCCCTACCGAGTACGGACCCTCCGCTCCGTCACGGCCACCCCTTCCTGTTCATGTGGAACGCCCCGACGGAGCTTTGCGACAGCCGCTTCGGCATGCCGCTCGACCTCTCCCACTTCCAATTAGTCACCAGCACGCTGAAGACAGCGACCAACCAGAGCATCACCCTATTCTACACCGACCGCTTCGGCCTCTTCCCCTACGTGGATGAAGACACCGGCGAGCTGCACGACGACGGCCTGCCGCAGCTGATAGACATGGAGGAGCACCACGAGCTCGCTGAGGACGACATCGAGTACTACATCACCGGCAACAGGCCGGGCCTCGCCGTGCTTGACTTTGAGGAGTGGAGGCCACTGTGGATTCGAAACTGGGGCAGCAAAGACATCTACAGACGGATGTCCATCGAAATGGTCCGGGAGAAGAACCCGTTGATGACGGAAGACGAAGTGAAGAAGCGGGCGCAGATCGAGTTCGAACTCGGCGCCAAGAGGTACTTTCTCCAATCCATCCGCCTCGGCAAGATGCTGAGGCCCAACAGGCTCTGGGGCTACTACCTGTTCCCCGACTGCTACAACTACGATTTCAACAAGGACATGGCGGGCTTCACCGGACAGTGTCCTTCCATCGAGAAGGACCGGAACGAAAATCTGATGTGGCTCTGGAGAGAGTCCACGGCGCTCTATCCGTCCATCTACCTGGAGGTGAAACTCAGGGACACCAGGCAGGCCCGGCCGTTCATCCGGCATCGCATCCAGGAGACCGTGAGGGTGTCGATGCTCCCCAACAGCTCCTACTCCATCCCCATCTACGCCTACATCCGCCCCGTCTACAAGGACAGCAAAGACGACTACATGTCAGAGGTCAGACACACCTTTATCACCTTTTAGACGCAATCTATGGTATGTGCTACACATGTGTATGTTAAATACTGACCTCTGATTGGCTGGCAGGTGTCCTAATGTAGAGCTTGAGGTTTATTAAATTGCAGGTGCTAAAGTATTCTTTTAAGATTTCAGAGAGACATTCTCTAGAAATAATAATCATTTAATTTTTTCTTGGAAGAAATACCAAATTACCTTAAATTATTTATATATATATATATATATATATATATATACTTTGTATATCCTAAAATACATATATATGTATATATATATACTTATATATACATATGTATATATATGTATATATATATGTATATCATAATATATATATATATATATATATATATCCTAATATATATGTATATATTATATATACATATATATATATATATATGTATATCATAATATATATATATATATATATCCTAATATATATATATATATATACATATATATATATATATATTGTAAAAACTGTACATGCACTTTAAATCTACTATTTCAGAAATTAATCGATGGTGACCTTTTTGTATTTCAGAATCGGTTTGAAATCAAATCTGAGGTCTATATGTGTTTTGTTTTTGTTGTTTTTTAAATCGACAACAAATTATTCTTGCTGCGGTGATGTCAGAATGCGATATTTAAAAATAAATAAAAAGTGCCTGTTGCCTTGGAATAAACCTAATCTGAAATACCAGACTCTAGGTAACCGTAGCAACAGTGCTAATGCTTCAGCTCTGTTAACTAACGGGTAAAACTAACTTTACTTTGAGTTAAACTGAATACAAACGCATTTTACAACATGGAGAATTTAAACAAATTACCTTTTTTATCCATTGATCAGTGGATTTTTAACTACTTTTGACAATACAATAAAAAGTGCCTGTTCCTTGGAATACACCTGATGATTCAAGTTGAGGTGTTTCAGAGAAAATACCAGACTCAAGCGAAGGAAAAGTCGCCTTTCATCAGGGGCTGAGGAAGCTCGAAAAGAATCCCAAATTGTGATCCAGACCGACCCGGCTGGTGGTCATAGAAGTTTTACTTTTCACTTCCTGATGTCAGTCGTCCCTCTATGGTCCTCGATCGCATAGCCACAGAGTGGCACAATCTAATACTTGAGTTTAGTTTGGACTGATCCTAGTTTTGTTTAAACCCTAATGGCGAACGTGACGAACTGCGTCTAGCGATCTTCGTCCGGTGAGGTGGTGACGTTCTGGGGAAGAAGTTATTGGAGAGAGATCCTGAAGTGTGTTGAAGATCTTCAGCATCATCATTTTAACGTACGGAGGATGCTCGCTTCACACTTTGTATAGATGAGCTTGTCAACACTCAATCTGACAGCCGTAACATTTGAGAAGGGAGGACGATCCGTCAGATGTACGGCGATAACGGTATTAACTCGCCAGCGTCCGGCCGGCCGATCTGCTCCCACAAAAGGCCTTTTTGCTCTTTGTTATGATGCCGTCTGTCTGACGTATAAAGCCCAGGATAGACTGACGCAGCCTTTTCTGAAAAGTTCACATATTTTCAACTTGACGCGATGTCTGACAAAAGAAAACACAGGGAGCATTTTCTTGGTCTGGTTTGGCTGCACAAAAACAAGACAAAGACGCAATGTGGACTCAGGCCCTTTTGTATTAAGACCGAACAGTCTACAGTGTACTTGTAAAGTATTACTTTGAGTACAGCTTCATGAGAGTAGAAATACTTTTTAAGATCTTAAGATTGATTGTTATCAAGAATTGGGCCGTTCTTTTTCTGTAAAACTGAAATGAGCCGTCCTAAAAGTTTGCAGTTTTAATACGAAGGTTTCTTTTGATTTCGGCTGTGTTTGTTCTTCAGGCTGATCTCGTGAACACCATCGGAGAAGCTGCTGCTCTCGGCGTCGCTGGCGTCGTTTCCTGGGGAGACATGGACGTCTGCAAAACAGAGGTGGAAACTTAATCCCCCTTTTTTTTTTTTTAAATGTAGGTTGACATCCGCTAACTGACTTCATATCTTAAAAACCCCGTAGGACTCCTGCAATGACGCTCAACGCCACCTGCAGCAGGTCATGAACCCGTACATCCTGAACGTCTCCACGGCGACGCAACACTGCAGCGAGGCGCTCTGCCAGGCCCAGGGTCGCTGTGTGAGGAAGCGCTGGAACGACGACGTCTACCTCCATCTCGACCCGCGGCGCTACAGCATCGTGCGCGAGCGAAGCGGCGGCCCGCTGACGGTGCGCGGCGGCCTCTCCCAGGCCGACGTGGACTACTTCAAACGCAGCTTCGACTGCATTTGCTACAGCGGGAAGTCGTGTCGCACCATCCTGATGTCCGACGTCTCCCGGAAGATCGGCGTCATCCCTAAGGTCGTCGCTAAGGCGACTAATGGAGGCCCTCACAGGCCCTCCCCCGTCCTGCTGATGACAGCACTGCTCAGTCTGAAGTACGTCGTGATGAAGTTCATGGCACAAATCTGATACTTGGGATTAAAGGACAATTCCACCGTTTCAACAGCCCGTTCGTTTCTTTTATTTCTGACCTTTTTTAACCCGTTTGTCTTTTAACCTGCCTTTCCATTTAAAGATGAAGTGAGTTTCATTCACAGAACTTTGTGGCTGACCACATCCCCGTTTAAGTGTCGCTGAAGCGCTCGTTATCGTAGTTTGTTGTTTAACATCACTGGGAACCATGGCGAACTGCAATTTTCTTTTTTTCCATTGAACATAACCGTGTGATACCAAACCATATGATTGCATATGCATTAATATATGATGCTTTGAAGTGCTAAAAAAAAAAAGTTTAAATCATATCAATTTTGAGAGTATTGATGTACAAGCCCCGTCCCTATGAAGTTCATCTGTTCCTATCTTATGAATACAAAAAGATCTCAAGAATCTTTTAATGATTTTTGATGATATAGGTCCAATAATGATCCACAAAATTTGGTATGAATCGGACCCAGTGTGTAGGAGGAGTTTGCAGGAATAGGTTTTTCACAAAATTCAAAATGGAGGAAAATTTGCGTAGGCGGAGCTTACGGGTCTGAGAGGCTTTGTTATAGAACAGGTGAAGATGGACATGTGTGTCAAATTTCAAGTCAATCGGACAAACTGGCCGAGGGGCATCGCCTGTCCAACTTCTAGGGGGCGCTAGAGATTCATTTTTTAATACACAAATATGACACCTATTTCACACGTCTATTTTCACCAAGCCTGACAAGCGTGCCATATTTGATGAGTTTTTGAGTATGGCAAGTACCCCCAATATGTGCCCAATTGCGTGCTTCGAATTTCAATAGGGTCCTCCCGGATTGACTACATCAGTGCTCGGACCCTAATAACCCTTAGAATTTCAATAGGGTCCTCTCAGACCGGTGATCGGACCCAAAAAGAAAAACTCTTAGAATTTCAATAGGGTCCTCCCGGACTGACTACGTCACTGCTCGGACCCTAATAACTCTTAGAATCTCAATTGGGTCCTCTCGGACCGACTTCGTCGGTGCTCGGACCCTAATAACCCTGAGAACTCGGTGGTGGACACCAGGGGTGAGGGAAGCCGTCACACTGAAGAAGGAGGCCTTTCGGGCCTGGTTGGCTCAGGGGTCTCCTGAAGCAGCTGAGAGGTACCGGCAGGCCAGAAGGGCTGCAGCTGCGGTGGTCGCGGACGCTAAAACTAGGGCATGGGATGAGTTCGGGGAGGCCATGGAGACAGACTTTTGGTTGGCCTCATGGAAGTTCTGGCAAACCATCCGACGGCTCAGAAAGGGAAAGCAGGGCTTACCCCAGGCTATGCTCAGCACGGGGGGAACTGCTGACCCGGACGGGGGACATCGTCGGGAGGTGGAAAGAGCACTTTGAGGAATTCCTAAACCCGGCCAGCATCTGAAGACTCGGGGTGGGTGGGGGGGGGGGCGCATCCATAGCCTTGGCAGAGAGGGGTTCTGGGAGTTTGCCCAACCAGTCTACATGTGTTTTGTGGACTTGGAGAAGGCCTTCGACTTGGTCCATCGGGGGTTTTTGTGGGGGGTGCTGCGGGAGTATGGGGTGCCGGACCCGTTACAACGGGCTATCTGGTCTCTGTACGAATGCAGTAGGAGCTGTGTTCGTATTCTCGGCAATAAGTCAGACGCGTTCCCGGTGGGTGTTGGCCTCTGCCAGGGCTGCCCTTTATTTTATCACCGGTCCTGTTCATGACTTTCATGGACAGGATATCTAGGCGCAGCCGGGGGTGGAGAACGTCGGGTTAGGGGGTCTCAGGATCGCCTCTCTGCTGTTCGCAGATGATGTGGTCCTGTTGGCCTCTTCGGACCATGACCTCCAGCATTCACTGGGGCGATTTGCAGCCGAGTGGGAAGCGGCGGGGATGAGAGTAAGCACCTCCAAATCTGAGGCCATGGTGCTCTGCCGGAAACCGGTGGATTGCTCCCTCCGGGTGGGGACGCAGTGCCTACCGCAAACGAAAGAGTTCAAGTATCTCGGGGTCTTGTTCACGAGTGAGGGTAAGATGGAGCGGGAGATCGACCGACGGATCGGTGCGGCTGCAGCAGTAAAACAGGCGCTGCACCGGAAGGCAAAGCTCTCAATTTACCGGGCGGTCTACGTTCCGACCCTCACCTATGGTCACGAACTCTGGGTCGTGACCAAAAGAACAAGGTCTCGGATTCAAGCGGCCGAAATGACTTTTCTCCGTAGGGTGGCTGGGCTCAGCCTTAGAGATAGGGTAAGGAGCTCGGACATCAGGAGGGAACTTGGAGTTGAGGCGCTACTCCTTCGTATCGAAAGGAGTCAGCTGAGGTGGTTCGGGCATCTAATCAGGATGCCTCCTGGACGCCTCCCGTTAGAGGTTTAACGGGCACGCCCAACTGGTAAGAGGCCCCGGGGAAGACCCAGGACACGCTGGAGGGATTATATCTCCCACCTGGCCTGGGAACGCCTCGGGATCCCCCAGAACGAGCTGGAACGTGTTGCGGGTGAGAGGGAAGCCTGGGTCGGCCTGCTGGGCTGCTGCCACCGTGACCCGACCCGGATAAGCCGATGCCAATAGATGGATGGATGGATATATGATATAATATATATATATAAAATATTGTATATTATATATATAAATAAATAAATAATATGTTAGAGATTGAAAAATCATTCATCTGTGTTTGTCATCTCATATATATATATATATGTATATATATATATATATATGAAATGACAAACAGAATGATTTTTCAATCTCTTCATCAGGAAATAAACTTGGACCCACTAAGAATTTTTTTCTTTTCTTAATTTCTATTTTCGATATATTGTAAAAATGTACATGCACTTTAAATCTACTGTTTGAGAAATTAATTAATGGTGACCTTTTTGTATTTCAGAATCAGTTTGAAATCAAACCTGAGGTCTATATGTGTTTTTTTTTTAAATCGACAACAAATTCTTCTTGCTGTGGTGATGTCAGAATGCAACGTTTAAAAATGCACATTCATAAAAATACAGTGAGATTACGAAGCCCTGCTGCTTTCCTTTTGAACTGGGACTTTGACTGCTCGGTTTCCTGCTGTTGAACCAGGTAAGTTGTAGAACTGGACTACCACTTCTTCTTTACAGGAATTTATATATATATATAGCTCTATATTTATAGAGCTATATATATATAAATCTATATATGTGTGTATATGAATGAAAGATTTTAGGAAAAGACAACCGCGGCGCTCAAAGAATCTGTCTGCACTTATACAAAATGCAACATACGTTTAGTTTTCTTTAAAAGCAACTTCATTTATATCAAAATTGCCGGCTGAATGGTCCTTTTTAAATGTTCATGCAGCAAGGAATTGTGTTCCTTTTCTTTGGTAAAGGATTCTTGTCCCTCTTTTGGGGGGAAATCATTTTGGTACAAAAAGCAGTGAGATCATTTTTAATTTAGATTAATCTAAGTGTTGCTGTAACTCATTCCAACCTGTTAATTTTCTGTATTTCCTTTTGCTCACAGGTCAGATTACTGTCTTCAAAATGAATCAACTCCAGCTGCTGGACAACAAACGTCTCATCTCCATCTTCACCACCACGTTGGTCCTGCTGTGCTCCGTCCGAGCCCTACCGAGTACGGACCCTCCGCTCCGTCACGGCCACCCCTTCCTGTTCATGTGGAACGCCCCGACGGAGCTTTGCGACAGCCGCTTCGGCATGCCGCTCGACCTCTCCCACTTCCAATTCGTCACCAGCACGCTGAAATCGGCGACCAACCAGAACATCACCCTATTCTACACCGACCGCTTCGGCCTCTTCCCCTACGTGGACAGAGACACCGGCGAAGTGCACGACAAGGGCCTGCCGCAGCTGATAGACATGGAGGAGCACCACAAGCTCGCCGAGGTCGACATCGAGTACTACATCTCCGGCAACCTGCCGGGCCTCGCCGTGATCGACTTTGAGGAGTGGAGGCCACTGTGGATTCGAAACTGGGGCAGCAAAGACATCTACAGACGGATGTCCATCGAAATGGTCCGGGAGAAGAACCCGTTGATGACGGAAGACGAAGTGAAGAAGCGGGCGCAGATCGAGTTCGAACTCGGCGCCAAGAGGTACTTTCTCCAATCCATCCGCCTCGGCAAGATGCTGAGGCCCAACAGGCTCTGGGGCTACTACCTGTTCCCCGACTGCTACAACTACGATTTCAACAAGGACATGGCGGGCTTCACCGGACAGTGTCCTTCCATCGAGAAGGACCGGAACGAAAAGCTGATGTGGCTCTGGAGAGAGTCCACGGCGCTCTATCCGTCCATCTACCTGGAGGTGAAACTCAGGGACACCAGGCAGGCCCGGCCGTTCATCCGGCATCGCATCCAGGAGACCGTGAGGGTGTCGATGCTCCCCAACAGCTCCTACTCCATCCCCATCTACGCCTACATCCGCCCCGTCTACAAGGACAGCAAAGACGACTACATGTCAGAGGTCAGACACACCTTTATCACCTTTTAGACGCAATCTATGGTATGTGCTACACATGTGTATGTTAAATACTGACCTCTGATTGGCTGGCAGGTGTCCTAATGTAGAGCTTGAGGTTTATTAAATTGCAGGTGCTAAAGTATTCTTTTAAGATTTCAGAGAGACATTCTCTAGAAATAATAATCATTTAATTTTTTCTTGGAAGAAATACCAAATTACCTTAAATTATTTATATATATATATATATATATATATATATACTTTGTATATCCTAAAATACATATATATGTATATATATATACTTATATATACATATGTATATATATGTATATATATATATGTATATCATAATATATATATATATATATATCCTAATATATATATATATATATACATATATATATATATATATTGTAAAAACTGTACATGCACTTTAAATCTACTATTTCAGAAATTAATCGATGGTGACCTTTTTGTATTTCAGAATCGGTTTGAAATCAAATCTGAGGTCTATATGTGTTTTGTTTTTGTTGTTTTTTAAATCGACAACAAATTATTCTTGCTGCGGTGATGTCAGAATGCGATATTTAAAAATAAATAAAAAGTGCCTGTTGCCTTGGAATAAACCTAATCTGAAATACCAGACTCTAGGTAACCGTAGCAACAGTGCTAATGCTTCAGCTCTGTTAACTAACGGGTAAAACTAACTTTACTGTGAGTTAAACTGAATACAAACGCATTTTACAACATGGAGAATTTAAACAAATTACCTTTTTTATCCATTGATCAGTGGATTTTTAACTACTTTTGACAATACAATAAAAAGTGCCTGTTCCTTGGAATACACCTGATGATTCAAGTTGAGGTGTTTCAGAGAAAATACCAGACTCAAGCGAAGGAAAAGTCGCCTTTCATCAGGGGCTGAGGAAGCTCGAAAAGAATCCCAAATTGTGATCCAGACCGACCCGGCTGGTGGTCATAGAAGTTTTACTTTTCACTTCCTGATGTCAGTCGTCCCTCTATGGTCCTCGATCGCGTAGCCACAGAGTGGCACAATCTAATACTTGAGTTTAGTTTGGACTGATCCTAGTTTTGTTTAAACCCTAATGGCGAACGTGACGAACTGCGTCTAGCGATCTTCGTCCGGTGAGGTGGTGACGTTCTGGGGAAGAAGTTATTGGAGAGAGATCCTGAAGTGTGTTGAAGATCTTCAGCATCATCATTTTAACGTACGGAGGATGCTCGCTTCACACTTTGTATAGATGAGCTTGTCAACACTCAATCTGACAGCCGTAACATTTGAGAAGGGAGGACGATCCGTCAGATGTACGGCGATAACGGTATTAACTCGCCAGCGTCCGGCCGGCCGATCTGCTCCCACAAAAGGCCTTTTTGCTCTTTGTTATGATGCCGTCTGTCTGACGTATAAAGCCCAGGATAGACTGACGCAGCCTTTTCTGAAAAGTTCACATATTTTCAACTTGACGCGATGTCTGACAAAAGAAAACACAGGGAGCATTTTCTTGGTCTGGTTTGGCTGCACAAAAACAAGACAAAGACGCAATGTGGACTCAGGCCCTTTTGTATTAAGACCGAACAGTCTACAGTGTACTTGTAAAGTATTACTTTGAGTACAGCTTCATGAGAGTAGAAATACTTTTTAAGATCTTAAGATTGATTGTTATCAAGAATTGGGCCGTTCTTTTTCTGTAAAACTGAAATGAGCCGTCCTAAAAGTTTGCAGTTTTAATACGAAGGTTTCTTTTGATTTCGGCTGTCTTTGTTCTTCAGGCTGATCTCGTGAACACCATCGGAGAAGCTGCTGCTCTCGGCGTTGCTGGCGTCGTTTCCTGGGGAGACATGGACGTCTGCAAAACAGAGGTGGAAACTTAATCCCCCTTTTTTTTTTTTTAAATGTAGGTTGACATCCGCTAACTGACTTCATATCTTAAAAACCCCGTAGGACTCCTGCAATGACGCTCAACGCCACCTGCAGCAGGTCATGAACCCGTACATCCTGAACGTCTCCACGGCGACGCAACACTGCAGCGAGGCGCTCTGCCAGGCCCAGGGTCGCTGTGTGAGGAAGCGCTGGAACGACGACGTCTACCTCCATCTCGACCCGCGGCGCTACAGCATCGTGCGCGAGCGAAGCGGCGGCCCGCTGACGGTGCGCGGCGGCCTCTCCCAGGCCGACGTGGACTACTTCAAACGCAGCTTCGACTGCATTTGCTACAGCGGGAAGTCGTGTCGCACCATCCTGATGTCCGACGTCTCCCGGAAGATCGGCGTCATCCCTAAGGTCGTCGCTAAGGCGACTAATGGAGGCCCTCACAGGCCCTCCCCCGTCCTGCTGATGACAGCACTGCTCAGTCTGAAGTACGTCGTGATGAAGTTCATGGCACAAATCTGATACTTGGGATTAAAGGACAATTCCACCGTTTCAACAGCCCGTTCGTTTCTTTTATTTCTGACCTTTTTTAACCCGTTTGTCTTTTAACCTGCCTTTCCATTTAAAGATGAAGTGAGTTTCATTCACAGAACTTTGTGGCTGACCACATCCCCGTTTAAGTGTCGCTGAAGCGCTCGTTATCGTAGTTTGTTGTTTAACATCACTGGGAACCATGGCGAACTGCAATTTTCTTTTTTTCCATTGAACATAACCGTGTGATACCAAACCATATGATTGCATATGCATTAATATATGATGCTTTGAAGTGCTAA